>APFE031565127.1:0-26389 GCA_000404065.3 Pinus taeda
AAAAAGGTACAAAGAGAGGCCGATAGGATTATTAAATTGGAATTGTTGAATTTTTATAATTATGATATTATGTGATAAAGGATTTAAAAATATAAAATCCCAAAGTAAAAGTTGTTCCAATTAAATTTACTTTATTATAAAAGAACGTTGTATCTCAGTGCATATTGTTTTGTATCTACATACCTATTTGAAAATGGAAAACACCCACTTTAAATTCAAATTATACTCCTCTATTAACTGGAAATACTTTATCAATATGAAATCATATACCATATACTTGTCTTAACTATATCCACTTTATTAATGTGGATCCATGAGCTAGGTGACACTCGTGGCCATATAAAAGTTTAAAGTCAAGAAGCTAAGTTTAAAGTCAAGAAGCTTGGTGATAATCGAGCATTTAAATAATATTTTTGAATTTTAAATATTTAAAAATGGTATATTTATTCTGCATCAAAAAATAGCTTTAATGACATAAAACGGAAGCTGCCTTGCTTTTATAATTTCTAACTTCAAAAAACAGGAAGCTGCCTTTACTTTTATAATTTCGAAAAACAATGTGATAGAATTGAATAAAATATCATAGACTGAAATGAACAAAATTATAGTAAAATATAATATAAGAGACTGAAATGAATAAAATTAAAATAAAATATTGAACAAAGAAAGTAGTAATCTTTCCATACAAGTAAAATTTAGTAGCTAATATCACAGAGGGAAATCCCATCATATTACAAAATGAAATCCCATCCTATTACAAGTAAAATTAAGAAATTTCATATACCACAATACAAGTAAAACTGAAACCAATCTTGTAGAGTGAAATCCCATCATATTACAAAATGAAATCTCATTCTATAGGATTTATTAGGGTCATTACAGAGAAAATAAACATAAGTGGAGAGCTGATTCACAAGGCATGACATGGACTCTGTAGAGTGAATCCCATAATCTTATAGAGTGAATCCCATCATATTACAGAATGAAATAGCAGTCTAAAGGATTTACCAGAGACATTACAAAGATCGCTATCATAGTGGAGAGCTGCTTCACAAGGCAGGACATGGATTCTGCTTACAGGATGTAAGCCCTTCATTCACCACAGTGTTTTCCATAGCGGCATTGGTCCCATAGTAGGTACCAGATGATCCTAGAGGAGAATATGCACTGACATGAATCTTGACGTTGCTACAAGAATCTCTTAGATTTTTTTGTTGCCACAGGGGATGCATCTCAACCTATCACAGAAAACAATTCTTATTTTTCAATATGAAAGAAATCTATGTGATTTCAAAATTCATACAACTTAAGTTTGATGTATATGTAAAAAGGGTAGCTGATAATGGAAGTTAAATGTAATTACAGAATTCAGCAATCCCGTGGTAAGGACTTTGCAATAAGTAGCTTATATTCTAGCACATCAAAGCAATGCTTAAAATTCAGTAACTTAAAGTGATGATCTCTATAGACCTCTCCTCCACTTCAAGTGAAGGATTTCAAACCCAAATTTGCTATATCAATTTCTGAATAGTCAAGTTTTCAGATGCCCCAATTATGCAAACTTATTAATGTTAAAAACAGACTCAGAGACAATTCCCTAGCATTTGAATCTTTTATTACTTATGACAGTTTTGAAAGCTTTCTCTGTGGTTGCTCAAAGCCATTAAAATGTAACTATGATAAGCCGATTTATGAATATGCATTGCCATTACCATCTCCAAAAATAGTGCACTTTGCTGATGGTCACATTGTGAGAAACTTTCAAATTGAAGCCATTTTGTTTTTTGTCTACCAGGTTATAGTTCAAAGGCATGGACGGTGGCATTTCAAGTTGCCTGTCAAGGTTCCAATCCCCTGGAGGCATGTGCACATCGTCACCCTTCATGGGTTGGTTTGTCTGCAAAAGCAGACTGGTTTGTGGCTGGCTCCTGATGGGCCAATCACTCTCAAGAAAATGAAAATCCTGTTGTACCAGGAGTTAAATAAATGGATTTCATTCATTTCCGTGTCCAGCAAGACTATAAAGATTACCTGATTGACAGCAGGAGGAATGTTGGCATATGTCAACAAATCTTCAATCTTCTTTCATGAGAAATTGCTCACGCCAATAGATTTGGTAAGACCCAACTCCACACATTGCTCTAATCACCTCCATACAGACTTGATATCTAATGGCAAAAATTCTTCCTCTTTAGGAATTGGATGCGAAGCCCCTTTTCTCAAACTTACAGGCCAGTGGATTAGATACAACTCCAAATATTCAAGCTGCAACTTCCTACAAAGCAAGTAATATGGGTTGTTCTTAATTTCCCAGATAACATTGAAAAGAAACTTAATAACATAAAGTGAGTGCAAACTTTGAGGTCGGATTAACAAGATTTCATGTGCCCCGAAATTGAAACATAAGTGTGAAAGCAATTTGAAAAACTTAAGCACACCTTCTCCCAAAGTCCATCAGATGCCATTATTAAAAATTCAGAGTCATGTGTAATGGGCAGCTTTCTAATCTCTGGTTCCGCTGATATCCACCATTTCAAGTGTATATCTCCTATACTTCTCGACACAGCTAAGGTTCCCTGTACTCGCCAAGCTCCCCCCGTGAATATCCACGTAACCACCTTGCCACAGCCCCAAAAGTATATTAGTAAACCCGTTAAAGAATGGACGAATAGATTAATGTTGCGTCTAGCATTTGGTTGAGTCATTACCAGATTTTCAATCCTTTGCCTCTCTTTCTTCCTTCCAAGTCTATGATCATAGGTAATTGATTCAGCGTTACCATTCCTGCTGAGAATTGCCTGACAGTCACCTGCATTGGCCACAACTAAGCAACCATTTTTAATCAAGGCAGTCACACAACAAGCCCCACTGCTTACACCCTGTGTCAAATAACTCAGTCAGATTCAATTCATAACAAGAAAAACTCATGGCTTCCAAAATTGCAAGCCTGAGGATTTTGTTTAGTCAACAAGATTCAATCCTAAAAAATCAGTTTTTCCTATTTAGGCCTAAGAAATTTCCTTGCCCAACTTGTCAAGCAATGAAAAAAAAATGTCATCATTAAAAAAAAATGTCCGCATATTTAATGGATCAAATGGTTAAAATACCAAATTGTCCACCAATCAAATAAGCTTTAAACAAGAACCCATACTCCACTCAAATATTGCAACCTCTATGACTTTACCTGCTCAAAAAATTCTTTGTCTGTTTCCAAGTACCCAGCTTTAACTGCCTGCTCTATCTCACAATCTTCTTTTTCTGACTTGAGCATCAAATCCACAATCTTTTGTCCAAGCTTCTCAGCAACAAAATCAGCAGCTCTACGACCTCTGTGTCCGTCATACACACCAAAGAAAGCCTGAAAAACCCAACAGTACCACAAAATAGAAACCATTTAGGTTCGTCTCAAAAAGTTAAAAGGCAATTTGAAATATCTTTGATTGTGAATGGTCGACCTGCAAATGTGGTTCTATCTATCTAATCCAAGGTAGAACTGATGGTTTGTTGAGAACTTGAGAACTGAGGCAGGTTAAATAAAGTAACTGGATAGTCTTTTAGGAAAATAAAAGAAAATTTATAGGTGCTTTTCTGTAGGATGCTCTTCTGTTATTGCAGGACATGAATCAGAGCTGCATAGATAAATTTCCAAAGAACACTTTTAAGTAAGAGAGTAAGTGAGATACATTACAAAAAAAAATTAGAGCCGCATCAAGTCAATGCTTGGAAAAAGCATCCAAGTTTGATTTGCAGAAATTTTTAATCCACTGGGATTGCTGGGACTAAATAGGAGACTAAATGTCAGATCTGCATTCATGCATTTCAACCATGAGTCTCGCCGGTTCAGAATGATGAGAATAGAAGATCTCTTTAGGTGAATATGTAGGTATGCTTCCGCCAAACACAGAAAAAAAGTAATGTAAAGAATTCTCAGGTCATTGGGATCACCAAAGCTAAATAGAGGACTTCTAATCATTTGCATTATCCTCACCAGTATGATGCCCTTGTTACACAGCATAGCCTGAGTAGACCTCCCAAGTCACCGAGAGAACATGAAAACTTGTTGAATCTGAGCCCTGAGTCAAAATCAGAATCCAACCAATCTGGAATGTGGGAACCTAATAAGTTTAGAGTGTACATTTGACATATAAGTCTCACCAGGCATCCATTCATCAGATACATAAGAAAAAGTATTTGTGTGTGATTTGAAGAAATTTCGGGTCATTAGGATCAGCAAGGCTAAATAGAGGACTTTTAGCAGCTGGCATGGAATGTAATCACCATGCCCTTGTAAGTTGTTATGACCATGCGCACCTCCCAAGGGGCAATCTGTTGAATTTGAGCCTCAAATCTCACCAACTCAAAATTGAAATCAAATCAATCCAGAATGTGGGAAGCTAGTAAATTCAGGGTGTATATTTGAAACCTAAAACTGGGCATGCATCCATCAGATACATGTTAAAAGGTATTTACGCAATTTGAAGACTTTTCTGTTCATTACGCAGCAGAGCTAAATAAAATATCTTTCAATGGCAATTCATTGTAGAATTTCGTCACCAGGATTACAGAACGGCCTATATAGACCCTCCAAGGGGGCAACTGTTACATTTGAGCCCTAAGTCTTGCCAACCCAAACTCACAATGAAACCAGTCCAGAATGTGGGAGCATAAGAAGTTCAGGGTGTACATTGGGATCACAAATTTTACCAGGCACGCATCCTTCGGATACATATTGAAAGGTTTAAAGATTTTTCAGTTCGTTAGGATCAGTGGGGATGAATTGACTTTTAACAACTTGCATGAATCCTCCAATCCATTCCAGAATGTGATCAAGACGGTATCCTTGTAACACAGCACGGCCCACAGAGACCTCCCAGAGGTTAGCTGTTTTTGTATTCAGTCCTTGCATATCACCAACTCAAAATCAAAATAAAACAAATCCAGAACAGTGCAGATAAGCATGCAAGGAACTTTTAAATCCAGAACAGTGCAGATAAGCATGTAAGGAACTTTTCTTGTAAACAGAGTTTGAGGAGAAACCTGTCTGGAAAAGCATGCAAAGGGCCATTTTTAGAAAGGGAAAATCTACTCATATAGAAATGCAACGACATAATATTGGAACAAACTTAACCCATAATATTACCTATTGTATTTTATCGCACTGAAAGAAGAGAGGTGCACAATAGTACAGGTGGGATGGGGAAGCGATCAACACTTTGTATTTGTAACAGGTGTATGTAACAGTGCACTGAATCTAAACAATTTATTGGGCACAACAAAATAGACACTAGATCATACCCATGTAAACGTTGTGTCTCTGATATGAATCTGGAGATTACAAAGGCCAATGATGCATATTAGACAAATGGTGGAATTTAAGACATGCAACCTCAATCAGACCTGGGTCTAGATGGCAAACAATAACCACCAAACAAGGCAACATTCATTGACAAATGTCCTATATATACACCGGCTGATAAGAGGTATTCCACATCCAGCAATGTATAATTCTGTATTTCTCAGTGATTACCGATCTAGATAGGTTTGTGCTAATCTAATCCATTTTCTGTCATGGATCATGGGGCATTGGGGGTTATTTGCAAGGTGCTCCAAGTCACAAGGACCTAATAAATTAAAATTCGTAGGAGAGCCAGGATGGTGATTACAAAATAAGGTCAGAAGATGGTTTCCCAATAAGCAGGGTTAATTGTTATAGATTTCCGTAAGGGAACTGTGAGAATGAGGATGCAAAGTTTAAATCCCAACCATGAACATGGAAGCCTTATTTCAGAAGTGAACACAGAAGAGAAACTGCAAAGCATTCAAAATCTTTCACCAGTGGCCTATAGAGTAGGCCCTTTCTTACCTGCTTATCATCACCAAGTATATTTGTAGTCACGTTGTGGGTGTCTTCCATTACTTCCTTCCAACCCTTTTTACAGTAAAAACCATAATGGTCACCTTCAAGACTTATGCTTTCATCCACAATAGCTTTCTCATTAAGGCTGATCATCTTAACCTCTCTGGGATACTTTGGGATATGAGTTTGGGGGGGGGGGGGGGGGGGGGGGGGGGCGTTCTCTTGAGTGAAGGAGAAACTGCACAGAAACTGCCATTGACCTCTGTCAAAATTCTCTCAGCCTGCTCTTCCTTCAACTTCATTCTTCCCTGAAACCTCTATTTACCTCACTGACAAAACACTAAACTCTGCCCCAAAACACCCACATGACGATGATCTCCCCCGTGGTTCACCGAACTATTCTTATTCCACTGAAGCATTGGTGGGTGATTCTCATCACGATTAGAACAAAGCCGAGATGTCTGTATAGAGATCCTTGAAGGTGAAAGGCCATGGTTGACACTGCTCAAGCCCAGATTCTCCTGAACTTGCTGCCTGAGAGATAGGCTTGGAGAAGCTGTGTATGCCTTCGGCACCATCCTCAGAGTTGAACCAGGTTCCGGTGCTGTAGCCGCCCCATGCTTGAGATCTCTGCAACAAACCCCTTCATTTCTTCCTTGAACTCCGTCGTTATACATTTCACTGTGACTTCTTGGCCGCTCCTAGGGAGAAAACCCTTGTAAACCATGCCAAATCCCCCGTACCCCAAAAGGTTTTCGTCCCGAAACCCTCGCGTGGCGATATGCAACTCCTTGTAATTGAATCTATGGGGCCAGTACTCCTGCTTCCATTCTTTGATTGTTTCCCTGTTTAGTGTTCTTCTCAGAAACATGGCCACCGCAATCACCAGCGAGAAGAGAACCACAGAAACCACGGTGACACCGGCTATGAATCCCCGGCTCAGAGGTTCCGAATACATGTTGGCAAATGAAGAGATGCCAGAAACATCGAGAGGCGGCACCATGTCTTCGGTGGTGAAGCTCCATGCGAGAATGTAATGGTCTTCCACTAACAGCCTCGTTGCCGCTGAAAAGCCCACCAACATCTTCTCTTCTACAATATTCTGCAGATCGATTTGCAGAGATATCAACGGCCTTTGCGGTCTTGGCAACCCAGCCACCATAATGGTAACATTGAGACTGATCTCAAGATGATCGTAATCGATCCAGGACTGTACGTTCCATCCACTCCTGAGGTTGAGTTCATGGAATTCCTCACCATTCCAATAGCCGGCGGTCTCGGTCCCTAAACAAATATGGAAAAAATTGCCCACTCCACCAAGTGTCAGCATGACAATCAAGCCTGAACAAATACTAAGCAAATTGCCTGTCCGCCAGGTGTCAGCGTGAGAATCAAAAGGACGACTAAAGTCCCTTTCAAAGGAAGGCCTATCGGCCTAATTATCAAGTGAGAAAACTGCAAATGCATCTTTATTTTTAAAGTATAATCATCCAAAAAAACTCATCAATGACTGAAGATAGGTTAAAACCTTTATGGAGTGAAAACTATTGTTGGTATCCTCCAAAATAACACTACTTTCAAAACCTGGGTTCAGATTTTACAACAAATGCAAGAACCAAAGTGAGAATCTTATTTTAATTTTTTTATAACATGATATATTATAATAAAAAATTGATGAACCACACAATACAAAAATGTTTTGTATCTAGTATCATTCTAGATAGAGAAAAGTACTCGTTAGGCTATCTATGACATGAGTAAGAATTGCTACCCACCTACTTTCAAAATCATCATAGACATTTAAATATTAAAAAAGGAATTGATTAGGATACCTATGAATAAATAAGAGTTATTCGGCACCTTTCCAAACTATCATGTACATTTAAGCTATCATATTTTATCAACATCCTTTCTATGATACAATATGTTACAAATTTCCATTATATTTATGAATTATATGAGTTGATGTACTTGTAAGGTGAATAAATTCCAAAATAATTGTCCAGATACCCATGTTTCCGCTAAATTAATTGTTTAAGTAAGAGACACATTTTATTGTAGAAAGCATGCATCAATCAAACACTGCTCTACTCATAGTTTACAAACCCAACCAATTTTTCATACACAAACACATTCAAGACTAATCCACAATAACAAACAATGCTCAAAACAATATTCTTCATCAAACATCTACCAATGCATAAACAATGAGGAGACAAGGGACTCATAGAATATGCGATCAACCAGGGCTGAAACCTCTCCAACATGAGAGGAAAACCCATAGAAGATCTTCTTCTTATATAGACTTCAATTGATGAATACCAAGACCATGGCCTAGACCCTTGACTCAATGACCTCTCCAAGGCCAAGTCACAAGCCTCCTTGATTCAACTTCCTTACTTTTCTTTGAGTCAACAATGATCAGGCTTCTTCCTTCAATAACCTGACTATCCTTTGTGGAGTACCAAGGAAGGTATGTTTCGATGATCATTTTGGTATCTTTTCATTAGAACTCAAAAGCCTTTTGCATGGGAAGCTTAGATAATGATAAGAATCTATAACAAAGCACGAGAGATTAATGAGAAGCACTGATAATCGTCATTTCTATGTGCAGGAGGGAGGAAAAACGGAAGGTGGCCATTCCAAAAGTAAAGACAAGGATGAGCTAACTGCTGTCCCTTTGACGGAAGACCGGAAGCAAACCAGATCAAAATGGATCAACCCAAGAAAGGACGCGGAGATACCAGCACGGAGCAGAAAAGGGAAGAAGTGACGCAGTATTAACGATTCTGCGAATCCCTCAGGATCTTAGATCCTGAGGGATTGCTATTTTATCTATTTTCTGTATCTAGATATCTCCACCATCTTCCTTATAAAAGGGATAGCACTGTTGGCTACAGAGGGGGATCTTTATGTAATTTCTTTTAAGGAAGATCAGGACTATGATCTTTATGTTTTGTTGAAGACTTGAGTTCCTGTAATTTTATTGCATGCTTTAATACAGACTTGTTCACTCTTTTATCTTTGAGCCTGGATCTATCTTAAGCAGTGTACCCATGGAGGCTAAGGGCCTGGCCCTAGAGGACACTTGTTCTTGTACTATTACGCGTGGTTTCCGCGTGGTTTTTTCATAGACGTAATCTGGTAATCTGGTGCGTTTTAATAATATTCTATTACATGCTCTGTTATAATTAACTCGTCTCGTGTTCCTGAACTTTATATTGATGCTGTGTCATTTTACCAATCCTTTAAGTATTGATTAATCTCTACAGGAAACTGTCACTCTATTTCAGAATTCATCATGATTGTGTTTTGCATTATAACAAGTCATCTTGAAAGGTCTGTTTTCACATGATTACTAAATGTTATTGTTATTCATCATGAGATGCAATCGCATGTGTTTATCCAGATTAATAACAGAAGAAGATTGAGTATGTTGTGTTTCTAAGGTTTTGATCGATAGTGTTGTTCCATCATATGTGTAAATCTTTTAAGACTGAAAGATTAATGTTTGGATTAGAGTGATTAAATAGAATTACAGCTTAAGGAACTTGGTTATTGCTTATTTCGAACTGCTGTTCTATTTCTGAATTGTTGTTCCATTTATTTGCTGTTCCATTTATTTGATGTTCCATTTCAATTGTTGTTCCATTTTCAGATTGCTAATTTGCTGTTTCTTAAGGACAGACTCAGGCTGTAGTGGGCCCCAGCCTCTGTTACTTGGCTCCCAATCCTCTGATCTGCTCCCATCAGCTATGAAAGGGATGTGTTATTGATACCAAGCCCTTGGATGATGTACCGTTCCATTTCATTGCTATATCCTTTACCTGCTGTTTCATTTCTATTCATTAAGAACGGTCTCAGGCTGTAGCGAGCCCAGCATCTACTATTCGGCTCCCTGACCTCTGATCTGTTCTCATCAGTTATGGAAAGGATGGGTTATTGCTACCGAACCTTTGGCTGATGCAATACTTGGTGTGATTTGGTCTTTTGAAGTAGTTAAGTTGTAGACTTGCATTAATTTACTTTCGTAGCTTTTAAATAGCTGTACTACAAGCATTACTCTGGCAAGTGTTAAGCCTCAGACTGAGACACTCTTTGAAATAACCAGACGTTCCCAGATTGACATATTAATGTGAGGTAACTAGAGGTGAAAGAGACCCTTTTGATAGCTCTACATTTTGGCGCCGTTGTCGAGGAAGGAGTGTAGCCATTTGTCTTTTTCAGAGTAGTGTATGAACCTGCTAGGGAAGAATTGGGTTTTGAAAACGGAAGGTAAGAACCTACGTGCGGAGCATGTAAAAGCCCTGCTCCTTTGCCCGCTTTCCTGCAGATTTGCTGTTATCTGCTTAAAACTTAGTAGTTAAATTGAGTGCATGACTAAGCAGAAAAAGCCAGAGAAAAATCCCAAACCGTTACCAAAACCAGAAAAAGCTAAAGGACCGGTGACCCTTGGTCGATTAACATACATAGATGAAATCTATAAGAAAGCCGAATCTCAGCCTTCAGTAGGACCCAAGAAAGTTACTTCCAAACAGCCTACTAGTTCCCTTCAGGCCTCAGGCTCACCATCTGAAGCCGTTGCTGAGGTGCATAGTCAGACTGACGAACAGGACTTTCAAGAAATTGAAAATTCTATTCCAGAACGACTGCAGGAAGGGAATCTCAGTAATCTTTGTGAAAGAGAAGGGGAAATAGGGGAAACTGGGGAGCCAAGATCTCCTCCTAGGATAACTCAGCCATTGAATAGCCCAGACAAGGGGAGCGCGGTAAAAATGATTATTGAAGACACCCTATTTCCTCAGACATAAATTCCAAATAGAGGAAGTGCTATTAAAACTGTTCCCATTGAAAACATTCCCCCTCAACCTAGGAATACGCTCTTAGATCTTCCGGAAGGTTATTGGCATATATTTGACCCAATGGCTCAAAATCCGCCAAACACCCAAACCTCTACATTACAATACCCCATAGTGGATTCCGCAGCAAATGCTCCTATGAAAGCAATCCCCCTTCAACACATTCCTACATTTCACGGACTTACATCAGAGGACCCCGATGCATTCTTATTCGAATTTGATGTGCTATGCAGGGGATATGATTACATCACTGACCCCCAGAAACTAAAATTGTTCCCCTCCACTTTGAAAGGGGCGGCTTTAAGATGGTTTAGGGGATTAGGTGGTGGAGTTATAAATAACTGGGAACAAATGAAAGAATCTTTCCTAAAGAAATATCAAGATTACTGTAGGTCTAGAGAACTAAAAGATGAAATATTTCAGATGATAGCTAGACCAAATGAAATATTAGAGGAATACATGGAACGTTTCCAGTATAATCTGCAAAGATCCTCTTATGCATCGTTGTCGTTGCCTGATAATGTGTTGAAAACAGCATTAATAAGGGGCATGAAAGAACAGTGGATTGAAACATTAAATATTATGGGGAAAGGGGATATTTATCAGGAAAGTTTTGCTGACATAATTGATCTATGTATCAAGAGTTCGAGAGGCAGTACACGAATCAAACCAGGAGAACATGATCGATTTACACGAGAAAATCAAAATTCATCAGAAGGAGTGACACGAGTAGAAATTGGAAATTTATTTGAAAATTTTAAAACTGATCTACTAGGAACACTAACTACACAATTGGACGTTTTGCAGGCTAAGCAGAAACAAATGGAGGCAGAACAGAATTTGGCAATCTTCTACCCCAGGTGCAGGAAGAAGCATAGCCATAAGGAATGCCCACTAGATACAATTCAGACATGCGCCATTTGCACAAGGGATCACTCTACAAAACGTTGTCCCTCATTACCTGGACTGAAAGCGGTATATAAGGAAGCAGAAGAAGAACCAGAGTCAGTATATCTACTTAACCAGCGTCGTCAGTGGGAGCCACGACAAACTGGTATGTTTTCAGACCCAGCTTCTTCTTTTCAGTATCCGCAGTACAATACTCAACAGTATAATACATGGCAAAGTCAGTTTCAACCTCCATTTCCAAATTGGTCATCACAGTCGTACCCTTCTGGAAACTCGTGGCTAAATCAGACAAGCCAATCTGGCTGGTGGAATCCTCCTTATCCCCCACCATACTGGCAAAACAACCCATATCCACCACAATGGACTCCCCCCACTTCACAAGGTTCAGTCTGGCAGAATAACTGGCAGAGACCAACACAGCAGCCAATAGGAAATATTCCTTTCCCTCAACCTACACTGCCAGCTTTACAGCAAAACCCCCAATCTAATCTCAGACCCCAACTCCCAGCCCAACCCAATCCCAATAACAGACTGGTCCAAGCACTCCAAATTTTAGAAACACCAGAAGAAGGACCCGATCTGAGGGACTGCAATGATCTGCAGCTAAGATCATACTATTATTCAAACAGAGGGAAATAAAAGAGCTCAAATTGAAGACCAGTTACCTAGAGAAAATCTGTCACAAGAAGAGGATGTAAATAGACAACAAATTCATAATCAAGCAACTACGTCCTCTCCCCCGTTCCCAGAACGTTTAGTCATACCTCAACCTATACAGCAACCTAATTTCGACATTCTGGGAGAATTACAAAATTTGTACATAAAAATTCCATTCCTTCAGGCCATTCAAGACATCTCGATATATGCTAAAACTATTAAGGAATTGGGCATAAAAAGACCGAGAAGGAATGTAATAGATAACCCAAGAGTTCAAGTAGTCAGTACTTTATCTGACCTATTATCAGGAAAGGAAACACCTATTAAGTATGAAGGCCCAGGAAACCCAATAGTAACTGTTCAAATTTATGGCCAAACCTTAACCAATGCCTTAGTTGATCTTGGAGCTGTAATCAATATATTGACAACTTCCACTTGCCAAAAGTTAGGTATTACATCTGCAGAACCCACTTCAACTTTGCTGGAATTGGCTGATCGATCTGTGGTTAGGCCGGAAGGAATACTGCATGATGTTATGGTCTCGGTTGATTCCTGGGAATACCCAACCGATTTTCTGATAGTAAACCCTAAAACCCGACTAGATGGACATCCATTGATCCTAGGAAGACCTTGGCCCACTACCGCTGATGCCTATATCGGTTGTCGGCAAGGGAACATGATCATAACTAAGGGGGCAGATATTAAGAACTTAGTACTATATCCCCCAGCGCAGCCAAGCATCACAATAGTTAAAACTAATAGGCACCCTGTATCATATCTTACTGACAACATTAGATCTCCATTAACTATATAAAAAGCGCTAGAGTTCAAAGATCAAACAGAAGATGATGCCATCAGTAACTTTGTTAGTCAAACTGAACTCACATCTCGTACCCAGTATCATATGATAAAAGCAGCAATTGATAACGAAGTAGAGGAGGAACCTCTGGAAGATGTGCATGACCATACAATCCCTGTCACTTCAGTTGCACATAGTAAAACGGTGGAAATCGAACCTGGGAAGACCTTAAACATTAACACCAACCTTACACTGGAACAAGAAACAAAACTCATCCATATTTTAACAAAATATAAAGATGCATTTGCATGGGATTACCCTGATATGAAAGGAATTGATCTTCAATTGTGTACACACCACATCTACATAGAAAATGATTGCAAAACCTGTTAGGACAACCTCAGAGAAGACTAAACCCTCATCTAAAAGAAGTAGTAAAAGCTGAGCTCCAAAAACTTTTAGATGTTAACTTCATCTACCCTATCTCTGATAGTAAATGGGTCTCCCCGCTTGTGGTGGTACTGAAAAAGAATGGGAAGTGGAGAATCTGCGTGGACTATAGAGAACTAAATAAGGCAACGCAGAAAGATCACTTTCCTCTCCCATTCATCGATCAAGTATTGGACACTTTGGCAGGCAAGAAATTCTTTTCTTTTCTTGATGGCTTCAGTGGGTATAACCAAATATAGATTGCCCCTGAAGATCAGGATAAAACTACTTTTACTTGTCCTTGGGGAACATTTACCTACCGAGTTTTACCTTTTGGTTTATGTAATTCCCCTGCCACATTCCAAAGGGCTATCCTTAGTATATTTGCAGATTTAATAAATGAAGGACTGGAAGTATATATGGATGATTTTACTCCATACGGAGAGGAGTTTGATCCAGCATTGGAAACACTAGAAAAAGTCCTACAACGTTGTATAGCTACCAGGCTTTGTCTAAGCCATGAAAAATGCTACATGATGATGACAGAAGGACTTATTCTAGGACACTATATTTCAGCAGCCGACATTCAGGTAGACCCAACCAAAATCCAAATACTTTTGCTTATTCCTACTCCTACTACTCAAACTGAGGTACGTAGCTTTCTTGGATTCTCTGGTTATTACAGAAGATTTATAGAACATTATTCACGTATTGCTGCACCATTGTATGCACTAACTGGTAATATTGATTTCCTTTGGACAGAGAAATGTGAACGTGCTTTCAATGACCTGACAAAGCTCGTATCTACATCCCTAGTCCTTCGGGGACCAACTTGGGATTTGTCATTCCATATATCATCTGATGCCTCAGATACAGCCATTGAAGCGGTCCTTGGCCAAGAGGAGGATAGGAAACCATATGCAATTTTTTACATTAACAAAAATCTATCCCCTGCTGAATTAAACTATACTATCACTAAAAACGAATTTCTAGCTGTTATACATGCTATCATTAAATTCAGACATTACATCACTGGATATCCCATTATATTGTACACAGATCATTCTACTATAAAGTATTTAGCAAATAAGCCTGTCACAAATGGCAGAATAACCAGATGGATGATTTTATTGCAGGAGTTTGACATTACAATCAAGGATCAACCCAACAAAGAAAACCCGATAGCTAATTTCCTCTCAAGAATGCCAAAACCAGTCGATGCAGCAGCAGTTGAAGATCAGTTTCCAGATGAGCATCTCTTTGCTGTTGCTGTTCAAACACCCTGGTATGCTGATGTCACCATTTACTAGCAGTAGGTAAGTTACCAAAAACATCTTAACCCCTAATGAGCGGAAACAGATTGTCCAGCGAAGTACCAGATTTTCCTGGATTGGGGCTATTTGTTTCACACAGGGGCAGGACATGCAAATTAGGAGATGCGTTCGACAAGATGAAATTTTTGATATATTGAAAGCATGCCATGACCAACCAGTTGTGGTGGACATTTTGCTAATCGCAGGACTGCACATAAAGTATTACATACAGGGTATTATTGGCCCACAATTTTTAAAGATGCAAAGAAATTTGTCCAAGCATGTGATAGTTTCCAGAGGGCGGGACGCCCTAGTCACTCAGATGAGATGCCTTTGAAACCACAGTTAGTTATCGAACCATTTGAGCGATGGGCCCTTGATTTCATGGGGCCAATCAACCCACCATCAAACCAGAAAACATACATTCTAGTGGCAACATAATATGTCACCAAGTGGGTTGAAGTAGAAGCCTTGCCTAGAGCTACAAAAGAATCAGTTATATAGTTCTTGCTCCATCTATTTGTGCACTATGGCCTCCCTAGAGAGATAATCATAGATGGAGGGCCACAGTTTGATGGAAACAAAATAGCGGCAACACTCAACAATTATCATGTTCAGCATAAAATGACCACCCCATATCACCCACAGGAAAATGGGCAAGTAGAAAGCAGCAACAAGATAATAGAAACGATTCTAACTAAAAAAGTTGCATCACATAGACGTGATTGGGCTGCCAGACTACCAGAAGCACTGTGGGCTTATAGAACAACATGGAGAAGCACCACTGACCACTCACCTTACCAGCTCATGTTCGGAAAGCAACCTATCTTTCCTATAGAATTTGAAATCTGAACATTACGAACAGCACAAGAAGTTGGGTTAGACTTAACCGAGGCACAAACTTATCGATTGCAATAGATTAATGAGCTGGATGAAATTAGGCTCTCTGCACTTCAACACACTGCCCTGATACAGCAGCAGAGAGCTAAATGGCATGATGCTCTCATAAAAAACAGAGTCTTCCATGAAGGAGATTGGGCTCTTTTATATGACTCTAGATTTCAGGACTTCCCCGGGAAACTCCAGACTCATTGGTTGGGACCATATGAAATTCAAAAAGTACATGACAATGGTACCCTCACACTGATTACCATTGATGGTTCTGGGTATACCTTTAAGGTAAACGGCCATCGAGTCCGTGTCTATCGCAAACCACTTACTCGGGAGTCCTTCTGCCAACAATTACGCCAAGATTCAGATATGGAGATCTTACGGGAGGAAGACAAGTCTCCTCCACCTGTAACTCACTAAGAAGTTTACTTTCCTTTACAATTTGTATATAACTATTTGAATTACTTTTGTACATATTTTTTACAACATGTTTTGATTTTTGCTGTTCCTTTTCTAAAAGGAACAACACTTGTGATTTTTGTTGTTCCTTTTCCAAAAGGAACAACACTTGTGATTTTTGTTGTTCCTTTTTCAAAATGAACAACACTTGTGATTTTTTTTGTTCCTTTTCCAAAAGGAACAGCTCTTTTGATTTTTGTTGTTCCTTTTTCAAAAGGAACAGCACTTTTGATTTTTGTTGTTCCTTTTCCAAAAGGAACAACACTTTTGATTTTTGATGTTCCTTTTCCAAAAGGAACAACACTTTTGATTTTTGCTGTTCCTTTTCCAAAAGGAATAGCACTTTTGATTTTTGCTGTTCCTTTTCCAAAAGGAATAGCACTTTTGATTTTTGTTGTTCCTTTTCCAAAAGGAACAACACTTTTGATTTTTGTTGTTCCTTTTCCAAAAGGTACAGCACTTGAGTGTTTTTGTTATTCCTTTCTCAAAGAGAACAACATTTGTGTGTTTTTGCTGTCTCCGAAATAAACAACACTGTTTGATTTTTGCCGGTCTTTTTCCAAAGGAACGGAACTTGTTTGATTTTACTGAACAACACCGTTGATTTCCACTGTTCCTTTCTCCAAACGAACAACTGTTGTTGTGCCCTTCCTTGAAAGAGCACTACCCATATGATTTAAAACAGCGTGTTCCTTCTCAAGGATGCTGAGTGCTAATGTTCTTGCGAGTCTTTTGGAATACAGCTATCTACTTATGTGATGGAAACAAAAGCACAGTATACGGAAATCGGTAAATCATAAATCGCTATCCTTATAAGTAATTTCCCTGAATTGGCGAAAGGACGTAGGGAAAAGATATGCTTATTTATCACCTTTTGTTGCCACTGTTTTACTAACTCTGTTCTGATTGATTATCTCTATCATTCTGATTCCTTTTTATCTATTTTGATTATCATTCGCCAATAAGATCAAAGAGTCTATACCTTCCTATTGGGATTTTAAGACTTCTTCCACCATTCCTACTCTTAAGGAGTGTTGAACCACCCTTTGTGTATAAACGGGAAAGGCTCTCTATTAAAAGCAAGAAAAAAAAAGAAGCAAGCAAAGCAGTTTTGTCAAATTGCAGGATAGAGAGTCTCATTATGAGTTGGCCTACCATGATCATCAGGATGGAAGCGAAGTGGCATTCCCACTAGGGCCGCCACACCCAGGAAATGCCGCCACACCCAGGAAATGGTCCAAAAGGTATATCAAAATAAATAAATAACCCTTAGAACAGGAGGTCTCACCACGAGTTGGCCTGCCCACTATTCGCTCCTTCCTCGTGAATGGCACTATGACTAACTGGTTACCAAGCTTGCATCATGGCCTACAGTTTTGACATTATATAACACTTCCTCGCATACACAAAGGACTATGGTTCCCAGGGTGAAATAAACAACTCTGCCAAGGTTATGGACACCTGTCGGCAACAGAGCTCTGTTAATGGTATTGAAGTCGTAACCTTTACACCAATGAGTAAGGAGATTATATCCTTTGTTTCTTATAACGTGATAATTAATTTAATTACCCAACCATATAGCGCATGACTATCTATTACCGCCAATCATTACAGAGCTAGTGACAGTGACCGCATGAGACTCGCTAATTATGGCAAATGTCTTATCCCCGAACTTCCATCAACTCACCGCAGTCGCTTACGTATTAAAAGCGATCTAACTTTCTACCTCGATTTCAGTAATACGCTATTTTTGCGAACATGGCATATTTTCATAAGCTGCTCCATAAAGGCCTCACGGCAGAGCAGACGCTGCTCCTTTATTTGACGGCTGGGATAGCCTATCACATTGCGGGGGGGGAGGTAACCTCATCATTCCCTAGAGAACGTGTCAGTCCGTTATTCGAGAAGATCTTGTACTCGAGCACAGCACGGCTCAATGGTATGATCATTTGCCATTTTTGTTTTCTTCTGCATGAATCACTGTTCGAAGCTATTTCCATTGCATACGCCGTTGCATTTGAATTTGAACGAGAAATACGCCACCAGCTTCTCTGCGTCTCAACGAACACCTACTGTTCCTTTGAGAATTTGCAAGTGAAGCTATGGGAGGAAGGTCAGTCCGCCGAGAACCACAAACATTAACTTTTTCGGCTGCAGCCCGAAGAATCCTGAAGAAAGCAGGATGGTTGACCTATCTCAACCGCCTGAAGGAGTCTAATGAAACTGTAGCGAAGGAATTTTTACAAAACCTACAGGAAGAATACTCCACAATAAGAGGAAGGCGAATAGCAGTCACTGATGACATAATAGCAAAAGTCACAGGACTACCAGCCACGGGACCAATATGGACAATAAAGAAGGAAAGGCTGCAGAAGATTGTGGAAATCTTTCAGGACGAGGGCCAGAGTTTAACAGTCCGAGGAAATGGGGTGCTACGAGAAACGCTAGGAGAACCATGGGTGGAATTGGCGAAAATTATTCGGAGCTACATTACTTGCGAGGGCAGAAAAGACGTGGTAAGACCACGACATCTAAAACTCCTAGCTATCTTAAAACAAAAATGTTCCGTGAATTTACCTGCATTTCTAAATTCGCTATTGCATGATGTGGCACGAAGTATGAAAAAGGCACAGCACATAGAATCTGTGGTTAGCCACCACGGATTAATTCGCTTAACAGTAAATCATAGTCTCACCCAGTAGCAAAGCAGCTGGGAAGAACTAATTGATATTATCAATAAAGGGATGGCCACATCTAGACGCTCGGAAAAATGAAAACGAATTGATAGCACACCCCGACGTCTAGAGAAACGAAAGAAGGATGCTTGCATAGAAGTGCAAGCTGAAAAACGAGCTGAAAAACAAGCTAGGAAACAAGCTGAAAAGCAACTTGAAAAATGACCCGAAAAGCGGAGGCATGACGCTGGTACATCTGAACAACCAGAAAATTGTAGAAATTCGGCAAGGCTTGCAGGGTTACAAGCAGAGCTGAAGAAACCCCGGGCTCACACGAGCCAAGCAATAGAGATCATAGATGAATAGTCTGCGGAGACAGATACAGAGGAAGAAAGCAACAAGGATGTAGAGTAGTCTGCAGGGACAGAGACAAAGGAAGAAAACAGGAAGGAAACAGAGCAGTCTTCCGAGGCAGAAACAGAAGAGGAAGACGTCGAAGTGGAAGAACAGTCAGCAGAAACAGAAACGGAAGAAGAAGACATCAAAGGAAAAGAGCAGTCTGCAGAGGCACAAATAGGAGAAGAAGAAGAAAAGGCAGAGCAATCTGCAGGAGGATAAGAAGAACAAGATGAGCAGACTGAAGAAGAAGGAGACGGGAAAAAAGAAGTTGAGCAGCCCGAGCAAGAGGAAAGAATGGAACAGCAGGGAGGAAGCCTAGTACAGGATCCGTTAGGGGAAAATGAATTGGCCAACATTTTGGCCAATATGGGCGAATATGGCCAACCCCTGAGTCCATCCAACCTCCAGGTCGAAGAAGAAACCTAGGAGAAAGATGCACCCAAGGAAGTGCATACAGAAGAAGCAAAAGTAGAAAATTCACCTGTTTATGATGAGAAGGTAACAGAAAATATCGAGCAGGAACAGCCCATTGCTAGTCAAAAGGCACCAGAGGAAAGTCCAGAGGAAATAAGGGCAGAAGAGGAATTGGCCCAAGAAACAATAGAGCCAAACAAGGTTCTTACCCCGAAACAGCCACCTTAAGAAGAAAATCAGGAAATTAGCCACAGTCTAACCCTCGTCAAACGGTCTGCTGTTCTTTCTGAGAAGATGATGGAAATAAGGAAATTTCAAAAGGAAAAGGGGACATTGTTAAACGTAATAGTCAGGCTTCGCCAGCAGATTAGGCTTCTAAAAGCAAGGCAAAGGGGGGAAGGGACCTCAAGAAGAAAAGGTTCGGCCACACCAATAAGACCCCGTAAGAACAGGAGGCGGAGGACCAGAAGCCGTCCCACTACTCAAAACCTTGACAGAAGCCAAACTGTTGTTCCTAATGAAGCAGAAAGACAAACTGCTGTTCCAATTGAAACAGAAGAACATACTACTGTTCCATTTGAAAAGGAACAACAGTGGGCTGGAGTTCGTGTTAAAATTGAAAAAGATGATAAGATGGTTCAGACGGAGGCACCACCTTCGGGAGTAATAAGGGTTATGAATTCAAAGCAGCGTAATAAGAAAGTCCAAGTAAAGCTCCCGGCCTCCACGGATGCATGGAAAAAGGACCCAAAAACAAGAACCCTTCACCATCATTTGAAGCAGACCCAACAAGAAGCAGAAAAGCTCAGGGAGCAAACGGTCCCCCGTGAAAAATATGAGGAATTACAGCAGCAGTTATGGAACGTCAACCTGTCTGAAAGTCAAGCCTTCGAAGGATGGCAAAAGGAACAAGAGAAAGTTGCCAAGGTAACCCGTAGATTAGATGTAGTTATTAAACAGATTGATACCTTGTGTGCTCTATACAATGATGTCCTAGCATGTAGAGCCCCTGCCAAAAACTATGCCCTGTTTCTGATGGAAAGGTACTTACAATTGAAAATTAAGGTCGTTAGGGCAGGTGCCCCCATAGAAATTAACACTATAAATGATTTTATAAATTGTTGTAAGCATTATGGGGTAAAAGTACAAAGGTTATTGTGTGAATTTTATCTGCATAACCTTGTACTAGAACAAGAGACCGAGCTAAACCCTGGCCCTTTTGTTGGAGATATTCAATTACAAGTATTCATTTCATTTGCAGTCAATCAAATTAAATGGCTTAAAGCCTACAATGCATTTCAGAGACAAGAAAACGGATTAGATCTATGGGTAAGAGCTGAGCCTAGAGACCCAGAACAGTTATGGAGAAGTCATAGAAATCTCATGAGGGCTCCAGGAGTGATTGAAGCATTAGGACCCATGCATGAAGCAATCATTCGGTAAGGGCTTGAATTCTTTTCTTCTATTAAAGACCCTGCTGTTGAAGCAGCTAAATTTCGATATCGGGTATCTAATCTGAACATTCAGCTCAGAGAGCCGTTTAAGTATGAAAATTTTAAGCTTGTTGCTAACCGATTCCCCCTCTATGGCGAACTTGTTTTGAGGGCAGGGCCATCCTGGTTAGGATATAGGTTCCGGAGTCCAATCATTTGGCATCCTGCACCTGGATACCAAGCCTTGTATGAGATTCCCGAGAGCTAGACAAGCCATTTCTTTGATCATCTAGTTTCGCACCATGGATGTAGCCCCCCCACAAGATTCCATCTCCAGCCTACTCCCTCACTGCTTTGCATGTCAACTATAATGTTTTCATGAGGCCATGAAAAAGGGTAAGCTGGGGCGTGTGTCGAGTACTAAGGAAGGTATGTTTCGATGATCATTTTGGTATATTTTCATTAGAACTCAAAAGCCTTTTGCATGGGAAACTTAGATAATGATAAGAATTTATAACGAAGCATGAGAGATTAATGAGAAGCACTGATAATCGTCATTTCTATGTGTAGGAGGGAGGAAAAACGGAAGGTGGCCATTCCAAAAGTAAAGACAAGGATGAGCTAACTGATGTCCCTTTGACGGAAGACCGGAAGCAAACCAGATCAAAACAGATCAACCCAAGAAAGGACACGGAGATACCAGCACGGAGCAGAAAAGGGAAGAAGTGACGCAGTATTAACGATTCTGCGAATCCCTCAGGATCTTAGATCCTGAGGGATCGCTATTTTATCAATTTTCTGTATCTAGATATCTCCGCCATCTTCCTTATAAAAGGGATAGCACTGTTGGCTACAGAGGGGGATCTTTATGTAATTTCTTTTAAGGAAGATCAGGACTATGATCTTTATGTTTTGTTGAAGACTTGAGTTCCTGTAATTTTATTGCATGCTTTAATACAGACTTGTTCACTCTTTTATCTTTGAGCCTGGATCTATCTTAAGTGGTGTACCCCTGGAGGCTAAGGGCCCGGCCATGGAGGACACTTGCTCTTGTACTATTACGCGTGGTTTCCGTGTGGTTTTTTCATAGACGTAATCTGGTAATCTGCTGCGTTTGAAGAATATTCTATTACATGTTCTGTTATAATTAACTCGTCTCGTGTTCCTGAACTTTATATTGATGCTGTGTAATTTTACCAATCCTTTAAGTATTGATTAATCTCTACAGGACACTGTCACTCTATTTCATAATTCATCACGATTGTGTTTTGCATTATAACAAGTCATCTTGAAAGGTCTGTTTTCACATGATTACTGAATGTTATTGTTATTCATCGTGAGATGCAATCGCATGTGTTTATCCATATTAATAACAGAAGCAGATTGAGTATGTTATGTTTCTAAGGTTTTGATCGATAGTTTTGTTCCATCATATGTGTACGTCTTTTAAGACTGAAAGATTAATGTTTGGATTAGAGTGATTAAATAGAATTACAGCTTAAGGAACTTGGTTATTGCTTATTTCGAACTACTGTTCTATTTCTGAATTGTTGTTCCATTTATTTCCTGTTCCATTTATTTGCTGTTCCATTTCAATTGTTTTTCCATTTTCAGATTGCTAATTTTTTGTTTCTTAAGGACAGACTCAGGCTGTAGTGGGCCCCAGCATCTGCTACTTGGCTCCCAGACCTCTGATCTTCTCCCATCAGCTATGAAAGGGATGTGTTATTGCTACCAAGCATTTGGCTGATGTACCGTTCCATTTCATTGATATTGCCTTTACTTGCTGTTTCATTTCTATTCATTAAGAACGGTCTCAGACTGTAGCGAGCCCAGCATCTGCTATTCGGCTCCCAGACCTCTGATCTGTTCTCATCAGTTATGGAAAGGATGGGTTATTGCTACCGAACCTTTGGCTGATGCAATACTTGGTGTGATTGGGTCTTTTGAAGTAGTTAAGTTGTAGACTTGCATTAATTTACTTTCGTAGCTTTTAAATAGTTGTACTACAAGCATTACTCTGGCAAGTGCTAAGCCTCAGACTGAGACACTCTTTGAAATAACTAGACGTTCTCAGATTGACATATTAATGTGAGGTAACTAGAGGTGAAAGAGACCATTTTTATAGCTTTTCATCCTTCAAATTCCAGTTCCATGGATCAGATGTGTAGTTCTTGGCCCTCTTGCATCAACCCTAGAACGTGTGGTTGACCAACCTTTGGAACCTTGATCTTCTTCGCTTGGATGGTATGAAATCTTATTATAATTCAGCATGTAACCTTTCTTATCTTCTTCCTTCATTTGACTTCTTGGACAATGACAAGATCTTTGACCTTTTCTGTAGTAGACAGTTCTTCCTTCCTTCACACATGGATCTATTAGCCCTAAAACAGACCCATAAACAACACCAAAATCTTCTCTCTTTGTTTCCTTCTCTTGTTTGGTTTTCTTCGCACTTCTTATTATATACTTACTTAACCAAATTTACTCTCCACAAATGGAGGATGAGCTGCCCTATATGTAGTGTTTTGTCCATCAAAAACACGTGCTAGGAAGTGTTAAGGAGTTCTAGGGGAACACAAGGGAGCAATAGGTGAAAATAATGCATGCAAATGAATGATTAAGATTTTGTGACAGGAACTGTTAGTGAGTTCCAAGAGTGCTAAGGAGGGAGTGATAAGGTACGATAGGTAGTTTTAAGGCATATTAGAAGCCAGGGAAACATGCTAAGATGTGTCAGGTTCTAGGGTGTGCCAATGCATGCCATGGAGTGTTATGGAGTGCCAGGGAAACATAAGGAAGCACTAGTTTCAAATGCATGGAAATGAATGACTAAGAGTGTGTGACAAGGAGTGTTAGCGAGTTCTAGGTGTGCTAAGGAGGCGATGACAAGGTATGCTAGGTGGTGCCAAGAAATGCTAGAGTGTTAAGGCGACATGCTAGGTTATGCCAATGCGTGTCAAGGTGTGCAAATGCGTCTCAGGGTGTGCCAATGCATGTCAGGGATTGTTAGGGAGTGTGACATAAACACAAAGGAAAACTAGTTCAAAATGCATGGAAATGAATGAATAAGAGTGTATGATAGGGAGTGTTAGTGAATTCCAAGTGTGACCAGGAAGGAGTGACAAAGTTATATGGTAGGTAGTTCCAAGGCATGCAAGAGTGCCATGACATATCAAGGAGTGGTACGATATAATAGGGAGTGCTAAATCATGCCATGGCATGCAGGGAATGCCAACATGTGCCACATAGTGCCAAGGGATTGGTAGACATGGGAGGTGCTATGCCATGTAAAGATGTAAACTATGTTGCTTAGTTGTTTTATGGCCATGGTTAGACATGAGCCTTGACTTGGTAACTTCTTAAGTGAGATGAGATAAGATTGGGCATGAGTAACCGAAGATGAGTTATAGGCCATTCTTAGGTGGACAAGGGCTAGTATAGTTGTAGTAACTTTAACTTGGTCAAGATGTTGTAGTCGAGGTAGGACTTGGTTGGTTCCCAAGTATTAAAACCAATAAGGATAGTTATGAGGGAATGATAGCTAAGGAGTTTCAGGGCATGCCAAGGAATGAAAAGGCATGATAACAAATGCCAGACAATATGAATGTGTGTCGAGTAGCGTTGGGGAGTGTGAGGGCTTCACAAGGGAGAACTAGGTCAAAGTGCATGGAAACAAACAAATAAGAGTATCTTCCAGGTTTCCCAAGGATGAAGTGTATTAGGATAATTTCATAATAAAACTTGCAATAGGTAAGCCTATGATTATGTAAGGAGATGGAAAAGCAATTTTAGAGAAAGGGAGACTTTTGTCTAGGGACAGCACTAGTTTCCCAAAGACTTGGTTGGGTTCCAAAGTCACAAAAAAGGTAAGGCTATCTATGAGGCCATGACAACTAGGGAGTCCCAAGGTGTGCAAGGAATGCTAGTAAGTGATAACACATGCTATAAATTTCCATGGCATGCTAGTCATTCCAGGACATACCAAGTGCTAAGGCATGCCAAGAGGTGTCAGGTGTTAGGGTGTGGTGCCAACGCATGCTAGGGTGTGCCAGGGAAACACAAGGGAGGACTAGTTTCAATTGCATGTAAATGAATGAATAAGAGTGTGTGATAGGGAGTGTTAGCAAGTTCTGGGTGTGCTAAGGAGGCATTGACAATGTATGTTAGGTAGTGTCAGGGAAACACAAGGAAGGACTAGTTTCAATTGCATGGAAATGAATGAATAAGAGTGTATGATAGGGAGTGTTAGCAAGTTATGGGTGTGCTAAGGAGGCATCTCTGGACAAATTTTGGAAGGCTTTGGAGAAAATTTTGTGTTTTGGTGTAGACTTGTAATTTTTTGGCAATTTTGTTTTCTAGCAGCACAGCGAGCTCACTCTTTACTTCTTCCTCAGGGCTCAAAATGATGTAAAATCAACATTTTTGGAAAGGTTATGACCCCATCTCAAACCCCATTTTCCCACTTTCCTATTCTGGGGCTCAGGTTTTGAGAAATTTGTAAAAAAGAGGCCAAAAGTCACCTTTCTACCCCTCTCTTTCCATTTCATTGTGCACCTGGAGACACCTTGGGAGAATGGCCATATCTCAGCCATAAATTGGTCATTTTGAGTGAAACAACACGTTAAAGACATCTACACTCTCCCATATTTCCAAAAAATTCTTCTAATCTGGATTTGGACTTTAGAAAGGCACTCAAAAATGGCCTCCAACAGCGCTTTGTACACATGGAAATTTTTGAGATTTTTGTAAAATTTCCGCTATGTAATTTTTTGTAATTCCTAGTTTGGCTCTGGTAAAATTCAAAAGGGTGAAGTAGATGAATGTGAGGGGTTAAAGTAAATGCAAATAATGTGTGTTTAGTATTTATAAGTTGTTTTGATGTAAATTTTACCTCATTTATGAGAGAGGTTGGAGTCAAATTTAATTGTAGAAGTTGTTTTTAACTTCCCTAGACATCAGGATTTGGTTAGAACACCTCATGGAATAGTTCCTAGAGTCATTGATTCAACCCCTAAGACTGGGGAGATGTTGTTTTTGTCTTTATGTATCAATTTCTTAGTGATAGAGCGGGTTGGATTTCAGAGGACAGAACTATTGTAGCTTGTACTTGAACAGTTTTTGGAAATGAAAGGACACTATTTGCAACTATTATCTAGGAATTCATGTGCAATAAGTTTGTGATGTTATTTTTTTCTCTATTATAGGTTTATATGAAAGATATTAATCTTCTCTTTCCATTCATCAATTATTCAATGGTTTTCCTTACATTTTATAAACAAAATTCTTCTCAGT
>APFE031565127.1:27602-43040 GCA_000404065.3 Pinus taeda
TGCTATATAATAAACCTAATAGAGATGAATCATGTGTTCACTCATAGGAAAACTATATTCTTATGACTTGAGGGAAATGATACACACTAATTAATTTTTAATAAATTGACTGACTATTATAACCACTATGACCTTGGACACATAATAAAAATGACTCCACAACAATGGTATTAAATCATTATCTTTTGACAAAAAATATAGTAACAAGTACATAGCTTCATCAAAAACTCATTTGAATGATCAATGACGACGAACATTTCTTAACTGTCACCAAAAGTAACCAAAAATAGCATTGGTGAGGGTCAATAAAATATCCTCACTAGAAGTGTCACCAAAAAGAGAACTAGTGATGGGCCTTTAACAACCCTCACCAAAAGTGTCACCAAAGAGAAAATTAGTGACGGGCCTTTCACGACCCTCACCAAAAGTGTCATTGAAAATGGATTTGGTGACAAACCTTAAAGGACCATCACTATATACACTTACAACAATGATTTTTTATAGACCGTCACCATATGCAACATTGGTGACGAACCTTAAAGGTCCATCACAGGCATGACGCATCATAAAAAACTCATGGGAATGATCAATGATGATGAAATTTTATTGACCATCACCAAAAGTAACCAAAAATATCATTGGTGACAGTCAATAAAATATCATCATTAGAAGTGTCACCAAAGAGAGAATTAGTGATGGGCATTTAATGACCCTCACCAAAAGTGTCACCAAAGAGAGAATTAGTGACGATCCTTTAACGACCCTCACCAAAAGTGTCATTGAAAATGGCTTTGGTGAAAAAACTTAAAGGACCATCACTATATACACTTACAACAATGCTTTTTTAAAGGCTGTCACCATATGTCACATTGGTGATGGACATTAAAGGTACGTCACAGGCATGACCCTCACCAATGACCTTTCTTCTTGTAGTGTACCATGCACGTGGTGCTTTCTTCAGCTGATAAAGAGCTTTCCTCAACCTATACACCTTGCCTTCTTGGCCTTCTACCCATAACCAAGTGGTTTCCCAACATATATGTCATCTTTCAGCACTCCATTCAAGAACGTTGATTTTATGTCCATTTGATACCCTTTCCATTTATGTTTCATGGAAATCGACAATCTCTCCGCATAATCTCTTCCATGTTGTTGCTTGTATCCTTTCACCACTAGCCTTACTTTATGCCTTTCAATCTTTCCTTCAGTGTTGCTCTTGGTCTTATAGACCCACTTCACTCCAATGACTTCTTTTCCTTGTGGTATGTCCACTAAGTCCCATGTGTCATTCTTTTCTATTTCTTCTATTTCTTCATCCATTGCCACAACCCATTTTTCTTCTTTGACTACATCCTCAAAATGGATTGGGTCATATACATGACAAAACAATGAAAATAAGGAATTCAGACCAACGCTACTATCAACTTCATCTTGCTCATAAGTTTCAGTTAAATTTCTGAATTTTTGTCTTCTTATGCTTGCGGAAGATGGAATTGACATGTCACTTGATGTTGTGCTTGAAGTAGATGATGTTGTGGGTCTTTGAGGCATGCTTGGAGTAGTTCTTGCTTGACTGCATGACATTGTCCTATTCTTTGTTGATCATGTCACTTGTTGACTATTTTATTGATATTGAATAGGACTAGGAGGAGTCACCATTGAGGAATTACTTGTTATCAATTCCTCTTTGTCTTCATGTGGTATACACATTTTCACATTGAAAATCTTCCATAAACTTCCATCCCATGCTTCCTCGACTATGAATTGAAAATCTCTGTTGATTATGACCTTCTTGGTTGATGGATTGTAGAGATTTTATGACTTGGATTCATCACTATATCCAAGAAATATGCATTTCTCCCCCTTGTTGTCCAACTTCTTCCTTAACTCATCTAGGACATGTGCATATGCCACACATCCAAACACTCTCATGTGAGTGACACTATGCTCTCTTCCACTCCATGCCTCTTCAGGAACAATATTCTTGATACTTTTGGTTGGAAACCTATTAATGATATATGCTTCACTAGTGACAACGTCAGCCCAATAGTCATTTGGAAAATACTGTAACAGTATTGAGTCTTCGAATTATCCTATTTTCATCCTCTTTTCCTTTTGTTATTACTCACATTTATCCATATTATATTTATCCATTCACCATTTATCATACCATTTTCATGTTAAATATGGGTTTCCATTATTATTTTCCAGTTTATTTATTTTCATGAATTTTAAGAGAATTTGTGATTAATTATAAGAAAATTAATATATTCTCATATATATATCTCAAAAGTTGTGTGAGCTTTGTAATGTGTAGGAATATTTCAATAAAGTATTATTCAAATATATTTGAGGAGATAATTATTCAAGCCCATTTCAAGGAGAAGATCATGAGGATATGGATATCCCATCCATGATTTGTGCGAGGATTTGAAGGGATCATATTTTGTAATTATGGAAATTGGTTGAGAGAAAAGTGGATTTGTATTTATGAGTTCCTTATCTCCATTTCAAAGAAACTCATGTATAAATATGAGTGCTCTCTCTCTATTTGAGTAAGTTATTGTTGGAAAGGGTTGCAAGTCAATATGAGGTAATAGCTTGAGATTTCTTTATTGTTAATGTGAGCTCACATGGGATTGTTTTTGCTATTTGTCCTTTGTTGTTTTTCTTTTAAGAAAATTTCATATTTCTATATTAATTTAATTGACCCAATTTAATTTCGGTCATGTGTTTAAATTCAGTCGTGTGTTTAATTCAGTAGTGTGTTTCAATTTCAAGCATTAGATTAGGTTAATTTGGGTTCAACTCTACATATATTGTGCATCTGCCTCATAAGTCTACAAAATCCTCGGGTTGACAACTAGTGATTGAGAAATTATTAAATGACAATATTTCGCCCAACATTTTTGCATCGTTTCTGGGGGGGCAGATGAGTTGAAGTTTAGTTTATTTTTCCGTAAGAGTGATTTCATTTCCTAGATTTGATTTGATTGTCATTAAACTTCTTGCTTACCAGCTATCCTAGTTTTCTTGTTTGAAAACTAAATCACTAGTTGTTATTTACTTCTTTCTGTATTATCATAGTTTGCTTACTTGATAACAGCAAGTGTGTTTAATTTCTTCAAAGTATGATTTATGGTTTTCACAAGAGTAGGTATATGCAACTAGTTTATTTTCATTTAATTTCACATTCAGATTTTAGTTTTGGGTGTTGTAAGAACCTCTCTCCTACTAATCCATATGTATAACAGTGTCAGTTTGGAAAAACTCACTCAGGTCCTAGCAAAAAAGCCAGGATCTCCTCTTCCCAAGGAGAGGAGGGCTTGACAACAGTCCAAATCTTAAAGACTCCTCCAGAAGCAAACAAAAAATAAAAATTCAAAGAATCCTATACATTTAATGAGGAACAATTATTCGAACAGGAGATTGAGGAGGACAAAGAGGAGCTGCAACATGATAAGAATTAGGGTGGAAATAACACCTATGAAAGCCTTATCAAAAGATGGTTTCGATGGCTTCAAGAAAGTACCAAGTTAGATCAATTTCATTTTCATTTTCATTTCATTAAATCACAGTCACAAAAACTAGATTTGATTATTCTTGTATATTTGCATTTTAAAATTGCAAAATTGGAAACGAATATATTTTCATTACTATTGTGTGAATGGTTACATTGGAAATTTAATTACACCTAATGGTTTATAATTTCCAATTAGCATAGATTAGGTAGAATGTTATTTTTAGTTTTGAATAAGTATGCTCTCCTCCCACGCTTTCACACAATCTCGAGGATTAGAAAGTAGGAGAGTAGGATGTCCATAAATGTTTTCAGGAATGAATAAATTAAGAATTTTCAATATTCTTAATCAATTTCACCTGGAAATCAGTTTGTCTCCATTTTCTAAAAATGGGAATGTGATAATTTTAGCACACACTGTGATCCAGGTGGATGTTGGTGGCCACCCACCTATCCCATTTGGACCCCCACAATTGTCTCTTTCAGCATTTTCAGTTTCCTTAATTGTAGCACAACTTACTATTTTTAGCAGTTTTTCGGGTCCTGAACTTCCGGAGCCGTTTTGAGGCCCTAAACGACGTTTTTTTGGAATCCAGGGGCAACATAGGTCCATGGAACATGGACCGTGTTGCCATTCCAACAATGATAGTTCTCGAATAGATCTTTCTAATGAGCTATTGTACGCGTCAAACGGAGATCGTATACCAAAGTTACGACCCCGGGAAATTGATGTACCAATTTACCCAAAACGGGGCCCACAATTTGGCGTTTCATCTTTTAAGGGTCGGTTTTGGAATGTGAAGGGTTTTCCATTGTTTCTCAATAATAAATAGGCCTTCGAGCCTCATTGTAACACAAGTTCGGAACAGTTCAGAGACATGTAGCCGCACATCTCTTCTCAGAGATAAGCTACCATCGTCCTAGCTGGTTTATTTCCAATTCTGGTTGTAAGCATATTTCGGTATTTTTCCATTAATGAAATGAAGTGTTGTTTCCGCTGCATCTCTTTATTTATGGTTATCACATCTCTGTATTTATGGTTATCTCTGTAATCTATTGCGTTCCTATTTAAATCCGGATCACACTGACATATCTTTCTTACTAAGTAGGTAGATTCCAACTCTAAAGAATTTAAAATATAGGCACCTTTTGACAAATTAGGAAATAGAATCACTGTTTTCTAATGCCCATTAAGAAAATAAAATTCAATCAATGTATAAGACAACTTATACACAACCTCACTACTCACAGTCAAATGTAATAATAACATACAGAAGGCTTTTTATTCAAAACTCTGATAGTCGATTTCTCAGTGGTGGTAAAAGCATGTACCGAGTTTGAAATATAACTTCACAAAAACACAATCAATGAGATAAGGTTTATTGTGATTTAGTGTTTTTTGAAACCAATGGAAAACATGTCCTTAAATCCCGAGTCAACCAAATTATCTTGTAATTAACTGGGCATTAACTCCAGCCAACCTTTCTATTGATAAAGGTGCAATGATACCTCTCTTCGATGACAATGAATCCCAAAAATAATTGTGATCTCAGCAAAAAAATGAAATCTAGTTGTTACAGTTTCAAAATCGTCGAAAATCCATGAGGAATGTTAGGTTCATTAAAGACAGTGATGCCAAATTTAAGGGAGAAATATTGTCTTGAAATATTTACGATACAACAAATCTCTTTCTTAGCATTAATTCCTAGTTATTCTTACATGGGTTCACTGGGATCACCACTCCCTATGAAGCTAACAGGGTTTCCAACCAGAGCATGAATAAGATGGGACTGGTTTGCATATTTGAGTGATATATTTAGAATTCAACAGGGTCAGTGGGGGAGATCCTCATGCAACAACCCTTTGTTGCTAAAATCAGGCTTTCATTCTCATCACAAAGAGATAGAAGACATCCATAAAATCCTCATTCCTCCTTCTTTCCAGATGATGAAGCTTCTAATATTGATGAATAACTCAGAAGTTTGATAATCGTTTGAGGGGTTAAAGAGGAATGAAACCATTCATAAGGCTGGTCTCATATTTGTCTAAGGACTCAAAGATGAGATTGCTAATACCCGACTCTCCCCAAGGAAACACCTATATGGTTCCCACCATATAATTTAGTTGAGGGGCTATGAACTTGATCTATTTTATAATGCACCAACCTCCTCTCCATGTGGGTTGATAGTTGTAGCTCACTGCAAGCAGCTGACTGTGCTAGAGATTTGTTGCATCTTCCTACTCTCTCCAATAAGAACTATCAAGCTCTCATCACGACTACCAGTCATTAGGGTATTTTTGAGGTCTTAAATGGGCCTCCTAAGGAAATTATAAAATAATAGTGGAAATAATAAAACAAGATTAGATGACATCATCAAATTTTAGAGAGTAAAAAGAAAAAACAATTTTTTCAACTCGTATTTTCAACTTATCTCCCTATGGGTTTACTCACATTTCAAGTGGAAACACTCATTGGATGCATAATTTGATTTTTCATCCAAGGACTACCCATGTTTCATACTTTCAATGGACCCAACTACATAAAAATTGAGAAATACATGAAAAACATGATTTCAATCATGTTTTTTCATGTATATCTCATTTTTTGTGTAGAAGGTCCATCAAAAGTATGCAGCATGGGTACTCTTTGGATGAGGAATTAAATTTTGCATCCAACGAGTACTCCCACTCAAAATTTGAGTAAAACCTTAGAGATATAAGTTCAAAATATGTGTTGAAAATGTAGTTTTAATATTTTAATATTTTTCAATCCTTTTACTTTTTTACTCAAAAAATGGTTGATCATCCCCCATGGTTGACATCATCGTCTTGAATCCTATTGGTTCTTATAAAGTTTATTTTGGTTGTACATTTTCCTTAGGAGGCCCATATTACACCTCAAAAGTCCCTTAATGGCACCTTTCATTTCTACTTGGAGTCTGGAGGAGGTAGTCTGTGGAGATAGTTTGATGCCACACAATCACAACCATTACATTCACACAAACCATACACCATTGGCAATAGTGCTCGAGGTGGTGGAACATGTCCATTGGATGCATTGAAACTGGAAGCGTGCATTGATTTGTTGGGAGGTTTCGGGCGCTTAGGCATTGGCGACCCTGTTGTTAGCCAGTGTTGCCCACTCATATAAGGCATTATGGAGATGGAGGTGGCAATGTGATTGTGTACACCTATTCACCTCAAGATGCTCAATGTCAATGTCATCCTACCACTGGATCTAGATCTTTTTGTTCAATGTGGCCTTACACCTCCTTGCGAATTCACATGCTCACCTCTCAATTATTAAAAAAAAATGCATTGGTTTCCCTCACTACCGATAGGTAGTATTTGTTTCATATAAACGTTCCATTTCCTTTAATGGTTTAGTTTCAATCGTATGTCCACACTGGTTATGGATTGCACGCATGTGAAATATGTTGTCACAATAATTGGACCAACCTTTACAAATTAAATAGAATATGTGCCTGCATTTTGTTATTTTTATTTCTCTAAGAAAGATGACAAATGCTTTCCTTTCTTCGTTTTAAGAGAGATAAGTAGAGCAATGTAGCACAACACTAAGAATAATAATTTATCGTAGTTTTTGACTTGTGTTTATTTAAGGTTTGGTCCAGATGTTAACATGATAACCAGGAATTGGAGGTGTAATGCAATAGTGATACGAGGAGAGAATTGGTCACAAAGCAGAGAACCGCCCTCTAAATAAACATTTAGGCTTTCTTTTATTCACTATTCGATTTTGTTCAATCTCATTCTTACTGAGTATGGCAGCAGAAAAATGTATTAAGAAAAACACATGGTTATTTTCACATTCCACGATGAAGATATGTCCTCTACAATGGTGGTGTTGTAGCCCACTCGTGAAGTATTCGGTTTGGCGCAAGAATGAAATTTAAAGGGATGAGAGATTGTTATCACATCACATTACAATCAAAACATCATAGAAAATAGAGACAAATCAAAACATCAAACAACATAGAAAATGGGGGATGTATTATGTTCCAACTCTCCTTAACTTGACATCACAAAGAAAAGAAATAAATTTCAACATTATTTTATCATAGGTTTTTGCAGATCACCCAAGGAAATTGATGCACAATCATGTTTTAAATGATTAGTCGATGGAAAACTTACCTCTACGCTAACTTGGCACCGTGAATTTTACTGGTCCGAATACTAATTAGCAAGGCCACCTAACTTCTTGCCATACACACCATTTCTTGCTGACTCAACCTGCTTATGCTCCATCATGTGACAACCAATGAGAACAATCGATCAATGAATATCAGAATTTGTCTCCATAATTATAGATGGATATCCAATGGTCAACCAACATTTTCCTCACTTGATTGATTGTTTTCATTTCATGCTTACTAATGGGTTGTGTAAAAAATAAAAAATAAAACAAAACAATTAAAAACAAATAAAAACTTAAAAAAAAAAAATAAGATAAAATAAAAAATATTTCATAACTCTTGAAAACAATTTATGCTAACTTGCTTCTTGGAGTCACTTCAAAGGAACTTGTGCACAAAGGAAATAGGTAAAAAAATTCATTTTATTTTATTTGGTTGCTAGCATTCATACTCATTCCTGCATTTTATGTCTTTCAAAATCTCTCACAGTTTTCATGCAGGATTTGTACTAAGATTTTACAGGTGTGCAGACAATCCAAATTCATGTAGATGTGATCTCGAGAAATCACAATAAAACATGCATCATTAAAGCTTGGAGGAGCTAATTCTTAATTACATATGTCATGACATTTGCCGCTACACAGAAACCTTTTGTGTCCTGATATGTTTAACCACATTTCTCCTTCAAATCTCATTCGTCATGCATATTGGAGTCCACTGATTCATTTCCTTACCCATCAAGAATTCATACATGTCTAATTTTCTGAGTCACATACATTTTTTCGTTCCTTTCAGTTCATCTTTTTTCCTTATGAATAAAACCATCCAGCTCTCTACACTACCTTGTTTCCCTTGCCATAAAAACTATTTGACCGTGAGATCGTTTATCTATAGTCTTACCAATCATTTTGTACGAACTCACGTTAGCTAACGTGGGATTCCTTAAGGACCACCTTTCAACAAGTCTTGACCCATCAACCTTAACACTTTATCTAGGATAGAGACTAGAGTCATTATTAGTTCCTTGAGTCTTGTATGCCTTAATGACAAGTTCTCTTGTTGTCAATCATGCGAATAGATCAATGTCCCTTGATTGTTGGATCTTGCAAGTGGCTCGACGTCAGCTCATCTATTCACACTTCACAAGATGTACTTAGATACCTTGGCACTCATTGACATTAATGGTGAGTTTTCCTTGCATTGGTTAACGACATTTATTAATGGCTAGTAATCCAATGAAATCTCTTCATGCTCAACATCAACACATTTATTTGCATGACTATAATTGTACCATCGTGTTTCGCAGCAGGTGAAGACTATATACTTTTCATGACTCCATCAATAGCTGAATCAGTATGTTTCCAACCATATGAGAGTACCATAGTTCCACTTTCAGACTTCATCTTTTGATCTGTGATCTATAACAGTAACAACCACATTTTTTGTGATCTAGCAGTAGAATCAACCACGTTCCTATTGTATAGTTCATCAAAATTTTGGGTAAGTGGAGTTATGTTATTTTTAGTCATTAAACATATGATTCCTTAATTTCTAGAAATTAATGAATTTTAAAAACTCCCTCACCATGTTCCATTTCCTTTTCTTTCTTAAATATAACACATCTTTAGTTGGGGTGGGGGGGACTATATTCATTACCATCTCATAATTCCATCTTCTTTACCATTGACCAACATGTCTCTTCCAATTAAACTTTGTTGCAAAAACATTGATATATATATTGGAATGATTCACAAATATGAAGAAAATATATTTCCTATGTACATTCAAAACTTATGATTTCTAGTGCAAGTAGGCTTAAAATATTATTGCATCAAACAAACTAAACGAAATAAATGTCGTTAACACAAGAACCAACATTTGTCATATTCATGGTTGACACACCAGAACCAACCATACGAATTATTAGCTTCTACTCATGCACTTCACATCATGGAATAACTTATTGTTAAAAATAATGGAAGAAAAAGTTAAGAAGACAAAAGCCTACAAGAAAATTCATGCAATGTTGCATCAGGACATGCAGCAAGTTTATTTGGGGGGAATGTTGAGCCTCTGAATTTTCATATTTTCATTCTCTTTCCTTCTGTTATTCCTCACATTTTTCCATATTATATTTCTCTATTGACCATTTATCATATAATTTCCATGTTAAATATGCGTTTCCCTTATTATTTTCGAAGAAAATTATTTATTTTCATGCATTTTAAGAGAATTTGTGATAAATTATTAGAAAATTAATATATTCTCATATATATATATATATATATATATTATATTATATATATATATATATATTTGTGTGAGCTTTGTAATGTGTAGGAATATTTCAATAAAGGATTATTCAAAGAGATTTGAGGAGATAGTCATTCAAGCCCATTTCAAGGAGAAGACCACGAGGATATGGATATCCCATCCAAGATTTGTGTGAGGATTTGAAGGGATCATATTTTTTAATTATGGAAATTGGTTGAGAGAAAAGTGGAGCTATATTTATGAGTTCCTTATCTCCTTTTCAAAGAAACTCATGTATAAATATGAGTGCTCTCTCTCTATTTGAGTCAGTTATGGTTAGAGAGGATTGTAAGTCATTGTGATGTAATAGAGTGAGATTTCTTTATTATTAATGTGAGCTCACATGTGTTTGTTTTTGCTGTTTTTCCTTTGTTTTTTTTGACATTTTGTTTTTCTTTTATGAAAATTTCATATTTCTAGATTAATTTAATTTATGCAATTCAATTTTTGTAGCATGTTTGAATTCAGTCGTGTGCTTCAATTTCAAGCATTAGATTAGGTTAATTTACTTCAATTCTGCATATATTATCCATGTGCCTTGTAATTCTACGAAATCCTTGGGTTGACAATTAATGATTGGGAAATTATTAAATGACAATATTTTCGCCCAACAAGCAACCCTGGGGAAAATTTGATGTAATAAACGTTAATAAAGGAAAAATAAGACCATGGGTAAGGGACCCTTATTCCAAGCTGAATGTTGGGCAAAGATTTCCTAGTGGGCATAACTAGATGTGTTTTTTGGCTAAGGAAAATTGGCAAAGGGTAAAGCAAAGACATTAAAAGGAAAAATGACATTTTTGGCACATTTATTTATGAAAATAACGAAAATTAGGAGAAGAGGAAGGTAAAAGGTCACATGTTGCATGTGAGGAGGAAATTGAAGCGAAATAATGGAAAATGAAGAAAATAGAGGGCTCATTAATAAAAATTCTTATGAGGATCAATGGATAACCTTTTGCCACTTCAAGTTTGAAGCTATCTCATTATTCTCTCTCTCTCTCTAACACTCTTGGTCACATAGAGTTTTCTTGGAGTGCTCTATCTTTGGAGCAAGAAAGGAAAACAAAGAAAAGGGAAAGCAAAGAAAGCATGGATCAAGGAAGGAAAGTAGGATCAGGAAGCTTCAACAAGAATACCTATAGGTAACCTTTTGCACGTGAGATTTCCTAGTTGGTTTGCACATGCATGGCTTTGCATGTTGGTGTATGGTTCTCTTGTTGTTGGTTACATGGTTTTTCCAAGTTATGATATTGGTTGTTAGCCTAGACTTGGATTTTTCCAGATGCCATGGTATGTTGGGAAATTTATCTCAGTTTTCAGCTTTAGCTTTCAAGATGGATTTGGGAATCTGGGGTGGATGTGGTCTCAAGTTTCATTCCAAAAGGCCTAGGAATACATTGACTAGTTTTGGCAGGATACATGGTAAAGCCTAAGGGAGAGGTATCGGTTTAGGGCCTAGTGACCTGAGTTTGGATTGCGGTAAAGCCCAAGACACATGTCTCGGTTTAGGGTCTAATGATCCGAGATTGGATTGCAATAAAGCTTGAGAGACAGGGAGATATAAAATTACTCAAGGATAGTGATGGATTCCAGATGGAATTCTAAATTTGGTACAGTTGTGATTGAAGCACTGTTTTTGGTGTGATCACGGTTTCATGAGGCTGGAGGTGATTTAACTTCTGGATTACCTTGTTTGTTCTGTGAGATCCCACATTCATGCTTGGAAATGGCACGAGGGCGGCTAGCTGAAAAAATTATTTGGTTCAGCCATGTCTATTGTCGGGTGGTACATGGAAGTCCCCAACCTAGTCAGATTTTCTTATGATTAATAAAAGCTAAGTTCTCTCACTTTTTCATTGGTTTATATGTGGATTTAATGGTTTTCATATCGTTGATATTTATATGGTTTTATGTTGGGAGCATGGTTAAATGATTGGTTCATGTCACAATTATTTCATGTATTTACTTGTAATGGTTAAATGGATGGATACAAGACCTAAATGATGATATAATAGTTCAATGGAGAAGGAGATGATCCTTCTGGTTATGTTCCATAAGTCATTTCAATCATTTATGCTCTATCTTGAGTCCTAGACTTATAGGTTGCATTAATGCCAAGTGTTTGACAAAATGTGAGTCCTGGTTGGGGATACTCAACCCTAGTCTTGAGGTTGATTTTTGAATTATCAGCATTTTCATAATGTCTTTGATGGATTCCAAAGGTTGTAGCAAGTTTTGAGCAGAGGTTGGGATTCTGGGCTAGAAAATTGGGTCAAATCTCGAGGTCGCTGGCACAAGTCTACTGAGAAAAGTCTATATTGACTGGCACATAGGCCTATGAGAGAAACATTGGGGCGTTAGATGTTGTCATGCCTATACCATGAGAGTGAATTTGAGTTAAAAGGCCTAAAACATCAGTGGGACCCAAGGGCAGGATGTCTGAGTGGCTGACATGTCTCCTAGGGGTGTTGTTGTTGATGTGGATGGGTTTGTTTGATTTGTTCCATTGATTCCATTTCCTTAAGGTTACCAAGCAGATTGAATCCCTTATAGTGACTTGTCTCATCACATGTTTTCCTTGGTTGGATGGTTTCTTGGGTGGACCATGGAGGGGGCGGGGGGGGGGGGGGGGGGATGTTTACAAATGATTTACCTTCAACATACTCCTTCCCATCTCTGTAATGGTCCTATTTTTTTTTTTCCGTGACACCAGTTTTCTTAGGTGTATACCTTGATGTAAATTACTTGTGCATTCCATGTTTGCTGCACAAACGGTGGAAATAATTTGAGATGTATTGACCACCTTTGTCAATCCTTAGGACTTTGATGTAGTGTCCACTTTACTTCTGAACAAGATCTTTTTATTGTCGAAAGAGTTCAAACACCTTACTTTCTATTTTAGGAAGTAGACCCATGTCTTCCTTGGGTAGTCATCTATGAAGGTCAAAAAATAATAGCTACCCCCAATTGATGGTGTCTGCATTGGTCCACATAAATGTGATTAGACAATATCCAAAGGTGGTTTTGTCGTTATTGAATTTACTACTGGAAATGTCTCTCTATGTTGTTTGCCCAAGATGCATCCTTCACATAGGTTGTTCGGTTTTTCTATGAGTGGAAATCCCTTCACCATGTCTTTCCTATGCAGCAAATTCAAACCTCCAAAGTTGAGATGACCAAATCTCAAATGTCATAACCCATTTTCATCTTTGACCTCTGCTTGAAAGTTTACTTGTGTGACAACTGCAACTTTTCTTTCATCCTCTTGTCAATTCCTTGATATTTGTGCTTGGGCAACTTCTTCCTTCAAATTTGCAATCACTTGTCTACTTGAAGACTTATCCAAAATTGTGCACTCATCATTTTTGAAAAAGACATTGTAGCCCTTTTGCATGATTGACTCTTCCTTTGCCCATGATAGAGACTTTTCTATCAGTCCCTAATTTCACTTCAGATTTCACACTCTCATCTAGATTGGAAAATGTTTCTATGTTCCTTGTAATGTGGTTGTTGCACTCTGCATCTAGAAACCATACATCACTTTGTTTTTCTTGTGCTACATTACAAGCTAAAAACATGCTATCTTGGTTCTGGTTTTCCTTTATGAAATTTGCAATTGTTCTGTTACTTATGTCATATTGCTTCTTTCTACTTTCATTTGCATAATGACCATACTTCTTACAATAATGACATTGAGCTTGAGATTTATCATACCTCTAACCTTGTGCATGATTTTGGCTTGGGCCTTGACATGGATTTTGATTGCTACCTCTTCGACTTGAGTTTGAAGGGCTGCCTCTTCCACCTCTTTGTGGGATTCTTCCTCTTCCTTTAGCATTTGATCTTCCTCTGCCTCTACCTTGACCAAATGAAACCTGTATCTTGAAGGCATGCTCCAATGAGGAGTTTGTTTCTCTATTCAGTCTATGTTCATGAGAAATCTTTGATGTATGAAGCTCAGCCACTGAATACTATGAGAGGTCCTTTGTCTCTTCTATGATGACAACAATGACACCAAATCTCACTGGCAGACTTCTCAAAACTTTTTCAACTATTCTCCTTTATTCAAGTGTCTCACCATGAGACTTGAATTGAGTAACCAGTCCAATTAAATGTGTAAAAAATGAGTCTACATTCTCATACTCTTTCATACAAATTGTCTCAAAATCTGTTCTTAGCATTTGTAGCTTTGTTTTCTTAACTTTTTCCATGCCTTGGTAGGCTATCTAGAGGGTGTCCCATGCTTGCTTGGACTTTGTTGTTGTTGCAATCCTTGGGAGAATACTTTCGTGAAATGCTTGAAAAATATAAAAGAAGGCTTTTGAATCCTTCTTCTTGTTGTCCCTTATCAAACCATTTTCTACTTGTGACAAGGCATTTTATGTTGCTGCATCTAGTTCTTGAAAACCATTCTACATCAAATCCCAAATATCTTGAGAAGAAAACAAAGCCTTCATTATTATAGCTTAATAATCATAATTTTTCCCATTAAATTGAGGTATCTGAAGATTGGTCAAGTTTGTGCTTGATGCGAAGATTAGTCAAGCTTGTGCTTGATGTTGCCATTTTTCACTGTAAAAAAAACTTTCTCCTTACTCATAAATACGTTCCAAAAATATGCTTTCAAAACAACCTTTTAACTCTAAGCCATGAAAACCATTCGGCACAGATCCCAAATGTCTTGAGAAGAAATAGAGCCTTTATTGTTATAGCCCAATAATCATAATTTTTTCCATGCCTTCATGGTTATAACCCAATAATCATAATTTTTCCTATTAGATTGAGGTATTTGAAGATTAGTCAAGCTTGTGCATGATGCTGCCTTCAAAACAACCTTTTAACTCCTAGGCACATGAAATATTTTTAGGGGTAGATGAGAGTCTTTCCCTCAACACTTCAGTCGCCGAGATCAAATCCCATTCTCTTCCCTCAACACTTCAATTGCCAAGATCAAATCCCATTCCCTCAACACTTCAGCTCTTGAGATCAAATCCCAACTAGGCAGGTGTTTAAAACACAAATAATTGAGGCACACTAGAAGTAAAACAAAGTAAAAATTTGAAGCAACAAAATAAAACTTTGTATTATAATTCTTAATGCATGAAATGCATTCACATGGAGGATGCAACTCCTTCACCAAGTAGAATTTCTTAGGGTGATTTACACTTCACCACAAGTTGAACTCTCTATAAAACCCTATTTGCTCCATGATTTTCTCCACGTTACTGCAAATGACTTTTACTTAGAGAGAAATTATATAGAAAACACTTGCTGCCGAATACAAATAAGAGTTGTGGAGTGAATGTTTACCCATAGGGTTTTACCAACCCTTGATTAAATATACATTCCTTCTCAGTTAATGACATATGCTACAGAATGGAAAATTCGTATTCGAACTGAAAACTTAATTTAATTTTTCTTTCAGCATGCAAACAAAAATCCGAA
>APFE031565130.1:0-14915 GCA_000404065.3 Pinus taeda
GAAAGAATTTTAAAGAGTTTGTTTGACAGACAAAATCAGTTACCAGTTAACCCTAGTGCAGAACAGCAAAGGATATCTGAGGAACAGAATCATCACATACCTCCCGAAGGATCAGAGGAACTAGAAGAACGCTCTGATAATGTATTTGACCAGCAAACCTCAAAAAGACAAAAAGTGGAGTTACAAGGAGAATTCCGCAAAATTAAACCACCACATTTTGATGGAGAACAAGAAGAAGCAGCGGAAGCCTGGATCATTAATATGAATAAGTACTTTCAACTTTATGAGTATGATAACAACCTTAAAGCACGACTAGCTATCTTCCAATTGCAAGGGAAGGCCACCTTATGGTGGGAGGAGGTGAAGATAGTAAAAGGAGTCACCGAACAGAATATTACATGGGACAGTTTTCAAAGGTTCTTTAAGGAGCGATATCTAACAGAACATTTCTATGATGAAAAGGCGAGAGAGTTCCATGACTTGCGGTTAGGACAGCAGACTATGGACGAGTTCATTACCCGTTTTACCTCCTTACTTCGTTACGTACCTTATATAAGGGAGGAGAAGGCCAAGGTTCAGAGGTTTGTTAGCAGTTTGCCACCATATATGCGAGAAAGGATTGAGTTTGACAATCCAAAATCAATGGATGAAGTGATTCGTAAAGCTAGAATCTGTTATCAACAAAGCAAACAGAAAGGGGAAACTGCTAACAGGAAATGGAATGAGAAGAGGGGCTTTAAGACAGTTGGAAACAGCAAAGGAAATCGCAGCAATGGAAGTAAAGGAAATGGCAGAGTAGCAAATAACAGATTTACGTCCAGAACTGTATCTAAGTTTAGAACTGCGAATGAGCCCAAGGGTAGTGAGCAGCACCCAAGGCTGGATAATGAAGGCACAGCAAGACCTCCAGTGCAGTGCTGGGGTTGTGGGGGACCTCACTATATTAAAAACTGCCCACAGCGGAAAGGAACTGAGCAATTATCTCAAATTCATGAAGCTTCAACAGGGGCGAGGTTGGTCGCAGTATACCCAAGATTAGCGCGGCTCTGGAAGACCGTCAGGCAGAATATCAACCCACCATGGTTGAATTTGAAGGTAAAATCTCAAACCTTACCTTATCTGTTTTAATTGATCCTGGGGCTACATTAAGCTATGTAAGCCCAAAGGTAGTGGAACAATGTAGTTTACACTCTGTTAAATTCAAAAACCCTTGGTTGGTGCAACTAGCTACTGGGGCCAAGCGGAGGGTAGCCGCCAAAATTTGCAATTGCTCATTTACCATAGCAGGCCAGCCAGTAACACCTGATCTGAACGTACTCCCTCTCGGCTCCTATGACATCTTAATCGGAATGGACTGGTTAGAAAAACACTGGTCATTAGTTGATTGTAAAACCAAAATTATATACTACCGAGACCCCAAGGAAACAGGAAAGAAATGCAAGGAATCAAGCAACCAGTACAAGTTCGCCCGATAACTGCAAACCAACTAACAAAATGTATACGGAAGGGGTGTCAAGTTTACGCTATTCAGGTGGGATATGCGGATTCCAAAGATAAATCAGCTTCTTTGAATAGTATACCTATAATCCAAGAATTTACAGATGTATTCCCTGAGGAAATCCCTGGACTACCGCCACGAAGAAATATAGATTTTACCATTGAACTGGTACCCGGAGCAGCACCAGTGTCACGAGCACCCTACAAAATGAGTATACCTGAACTGACAGAATTAAAGATGCAGTTGCAAGAGTTATTGGACAAGGAATACATTCGGCCTAGTGTGTCTCCATGGGGAGCTCCAGTTTTATTTGTCAAGAAGAAGGATGGTACTCTCAGAATGTGTATTGACTACAGACAACTGAATAAGTTAACCATTAAGAATAAGTACCCTCTACCTCGGATCGATGAGCTGTTCGATCAAGTGAAAGGTGCAACGGTATTCTCCAAGATCGATCTGCAATCAAGATATCATCAAATCCGAATTAAGGACGAAGATATCGCCAAGACAGCCTTTAGAACAAGGTATGGACACTACGAATTTGTGGTTTTGCCATTCGGGCTAACCAACGCCCCTGCAACTTTCATGTGTTTAATGAACAGCATTTTTCACCCATACTTGGACCGGTTCGTATTGATATTCATTGATGACATACTAATATATTCACGTACAATAGAAGAACATTATGAACATCTTCGAAGGGTATTACAAACCCTTCGAGAGCACCAGTTGTATGCAAAATTTAGTAAGTGTGATTTCTTCAAAGAAGAAATCCAATACTTGGGTCACGTGATCACAAAAGAGGGAATAGCAGTGGATCCGGAAAAGATAAAGGCCATAATGGACTGGCCTGTGCCAAAAGATGTGACGGATGTCCGATCTTTCATGGGATTGGCTGGTTATTACAGAAGATTCGTGGAAGGCTTCTCCAAAGTAGCTTTTCCCATTACCTCATTACAAAAGAAAGGGAAGTCATTCCAATGGACCCCAAACTGCCAGAAAAGTTTCGAGCAACTGAAGCATTTGCTCACCACGGCACCCATTCTCTGTATAGCAGATCCGAATAAGGATTATGTGGTCTGTACAGATGCAAGTAAGGAAGGATTGGGAGGAGTCTTAATGCAAGAAGGTAGAGTGATTGCCTACGAGTCACATAAATTGAAAGAACATGAACAGAGATATTCTGCCTATGACTTAGAACTGGCTGCTGTTATACATGCACTGAAAATGTGGCGGCATTATCTTATGGGCAGGAAATTTCTGCTGCTCACCGACCACCATAGTTTGACCAATTATTTCAGCCAGCCTACTTTAAATGCTAGACAAGCGCGATGGATGGATTTTCTAAGCGGTTTCAACTTTGACATAAAACATTTACAAGGAAAGGAAAATAGAGTGGCAGACGCTTTAAGCAGGAAAATACAAAGTTTGTATGAAGTTTCCATTAGTGGATGGAAAAACTCCTTCCTGGATATAATAAAAGAAACTTCAGACCAAGATGCAGAATATCAGTAGCTAAAACAGCAAATACAGCAAACTGCCAAAGGGGACAGTCAACAAGAATATACGATAGATGACGCTGGATTAATTTACTTTAAAGAAAGAATATATGTGCCCAATCAAAGCAGAATTAAGAATCTGATCATGGACGAATTTCACATCAGCCATTATGCTGGTCACCCGGGTTATCAAAAGATGATAACAGCCATCCGGAAGGAATACTTCTGGCCAGGAATGAAGCGAAATATTGTGGAATACTTAGCAAGGTGCTTAGAATGTCAACAAATTAAAGCGGAACATCAACATCCAGCAGGACTGTTACAACCCTTGCCCATTCCGGAATGGAAATGGGAAATTATCTCCATGGATTTTATCACCGGGTTACCTAGAACAAGGAAAAACAACGATTCCATTATGGTAGTAGTGGACAAATTGAGCAAGGCTGCGCATTTCATACCCGTGCAATCCACGTTCAGAGCTGCACAAATCGCCCACATTTTTATGCAGAATGTGTTCAGATTGCATGGTCTTCCAAAAACAATAATCTCCGATCGGGATGTGAAATTCACATCAGCTTTTTGGAAGACACTGTTTACTGATTTGGGTACTCAGTTGAACTTCAGCACAGCCTACCACCCGCAAACTGATGGTCAGACGGAAAGAGTGAACCAAGTGGTAGAGGATATGCTAAGGGCTTATGTTATGCAACAACCCACACGGTGGGAAGAGTACTTACACTTGGTAGAGTTTGCGTATAACAATGGGTATCATACCTCAACGCAAATGAGTCCATTTGAGGTTATGTACGGACGGAAGTGTCGTACACCCTCCAGTTGGGGTGGGCCTGAGGATAAATTAAGTTTAGGACCCGAAATGCTTAAAGAGATGGAGGACATGGTAAAGAAGGTGCGTGTTAATTTGAAAACAGCTCAAGATAGACAAAAGAACTTCGCTGATCAAAAAAGAAGATTTAAGGAGTTCCAGATTGGGGATCATGTGTATATTCGGATTCAAGCCAAGAGAAGTACATTGCAGTGGGCTGGTTGCGCTAAATTGGCGCCCAGATATTGTGGACCCTTTCAGATTCTGGCAAGGGTCGGACCGGTAGCATACCAGCTGGCCTTGCCAAGCCACATCCGGGTCCATAACGTATTCCATGTATCAGTCCTAAAGAAATATGTGTATGATCCTAAGCATGTAATCCGATGGCAGGATATACAGGTGGGGTTATTGTTATAATAAGGATTCAGCAAGAATTCCATTTAGAATGAAACTAATTTGGAAATTGTGTGATGCAGGTCGAACCGGAAGGAGAAGTACTGGTCGAACCGCTGAGCATTCTCGACCAGAGAGAAGTGCAGCTGCGGAAACGAGTTATTACCCAAGTTAAGGTGCAGTGGAAGCATTTTGGACCTGAGGAGGCCACTTGGGAGGACCAAGAATTGATGAAGAAAACATATCCGGACCTGTTCATGACTGAAAGACACCGAGACGGTGTCCAATCTCAGGGGGAGGAGATGTAATGACCCAAACATTGATATGAATAATTTTCTAAATTACCATGTTGAGTAAATATGGAGACTGGAATTATTACTTTAAATTAATTTTGTGAAAATGTTATTAGTTCAAAGGATGAATTAAATAATACTGTAAATGACCTTATGAGAGGAATTATTTTACTTCTGCTTGTTTAATTAAAAGAAACAGTTGCCAACTAAAAAGGGAAGCCCTAACTACTTTTCTTTCCATAGAATTGGGAAAAGAGGGGGGACCTGGGCTGTGAGGGAACAGACAGGGAGAGCAGAAGAAAGAGGTAGAACGAAGGAAGGAGTACCATGTCTGGTGAGGACCAGATGGTACCAGCACTACTGTGCGTTACTTCGCATCGCTGTTAGCGTGCATCACCTTGCTAAGGCAGTGGCCTGCAAGAGAGCTTGGGGGAGAGAATCAGGTCTGAGTGACTGATCTCGTGGTTGGGAGGATAGCAAGCTTTAAACGAGTTCCTCCAGGTTGGAGGGTATCAGGAATTAAAAGCCAGCTTAGTACAGGTATGTACCTTATGCCTACAGTAAATAATGAGATTTCATAGTTAATTTATGCAGGGTATTATTTACTGTAATGAGATTTCTTAGTAAATCTGTACAGGGTATTATTTACTGTAATGAGATTTCTTAGTAAATCTGTACAGGGTATTATTTACTGTAATGAGATTTCTTAGTAAATCTGTACAGGGTATTATTTACTGTAATGAGATTTCTTAGTAAATCTATACAGGGTATTATTTACTGTAATGAGATTTCATAGAATTTTGTACAGAATATTAATAACTGTAAATAGGACCCCATAGTAATCCTTGCAGAATATTAGTATCTGTAAGTGAGGGTTTCAAGGTACATCGCCGTAGGTTACAAATAACTGTTCATACAATTAGTTACAAACTTGTATGACTATTGCTAGCAATGAAAAGAAATATATAATTGCATAATGGAACTGAATGAACCAATTAGATAGCCGTTGGGTAGAGCTGTAGGATAACCCTCGGTCCAGATAACTATCAAATAAACTCAGAAGATATCTGAGCATACCCGCATTACATCGAAATAAACTGTCGAAATTACAGTACTATGGATAAATGTAAAATACAACCAGGAAAAAGAATAAACAGTATTATGACGCGGCAATAGAAAACTAAGTAAATAGGAACTGGGTCCTATATGACTACAGGAACACATAAACATATATAGCAACTTGAACCGAGAAGCTGGTTAGCTCTAGCGCGTCCCGCGCTCCCACGACAAAACATGGCAGCTAAACCAGATGTGGTACAAACACAAAGAAAACAGATTGAAATAAAGAAACCACCTGTGAACACATATATAGTAACAGAGAATCTTAAACATTCGTTTGCATATGAATAACCCGTAGATGGAACCAGAGAATAGATGCATATTAAACCTGGAACCGCAGACATTTTTCTTAAGAGAGGAAGTATGGAGATAAAATATATATATAGATCCGAAACGATAAATTTACTGAACAGTTTGTGAAAGGAAAACCATCTGAGAATTGGACGAACATTCAACTATAATAAACCGACATTCATGTTCAGAATGACCACGTTCAGAGTCAATCTTCTCGGTACAAAAATACCCCGGTAATTCCAAGCAGTGAATATTAAACACAGTAGAACCTTACGGGATAATCATTCAACCAAACTATCCAAGAATTAATAAAACAGGAGAATACAGGACAATGCCAAATAAAAGGTTCGAGCCGGTGCAAATAACTGCATGCCTCACAATATGGTGCAAATTAAACGATATATACATGTATAATTAAAAAGGTTCCATTAATTACATAAAGCCACCGATAGTTTGAACAGAAGGAGAAATCCCGTACTCGGGTTCTCGAGTCAGTAACTGCCTAAAGCGACAGACAACCTTAACAGAAGAAGAAACCCCACATTCGGGTTACCATATAGACTTGAGTAAACATACAGATTACAAAAGACTTAGGGTTCACAAACAAAATGAAAACGCCGACGAAGGGTCTCATAGCACGAGCAACCAGATGGAGAATAGAAAGGACCCTGGCATTGCAAAGACCAAGGTTCAGACAATCGAATGGATATGAAATATGGGCAAAAACCGAAGCCAGGATAACTTACCCGTTATGGGTAGACCGATTGGAACCTGCAAACTCCTTTCATTGTCAAACTCCATGCCGGTAACCTGCAACAACCCATAAGGCATCAATAAACCCTCTTGCCTGTGATAAGAAACACAAGGAAAACGAAAAGAAAAGGGGAACATCGAATATATTGAATGAATTAACAGTAATAGGAGATAATACCATTACATTGCCAAGGGGTATTGACATCACCCTCGTCCAAGCCGGATTGCTCTGTGCGAACAGCAGAAATTGCTAGACGGAGCTCAGGACGAGCTAATTAACCAGAGCAGAGCGGTAGAGCTGCTCTCAGAAGAAAAAGGTTGTAAAGCCGCCTGTGTAAATGATAGCAAACCCTAACTATACCTTTTTCAACCAGCTCAGATAGATGGCTACCGTCGATTTCCTGGAGCAGATCTGGAGCATTCGTCGCGGCATAAATCTCGAGGAGTCCACCTGTCTCGTCCGACGGAGTTATTTTAAGGGACATGTGGCAGCAGCAAGGCCAAGCAACGTGGATAACCCCAACCCATTCCATTTGTAAACCATATAGCAGTATCGCCCTCAAATATTAAGGTTCGGGTTGATAATAATACATTACAATGCGTAATGGTATTTTACCTTGACTTATGTTAATGTGCCATGAGTAATAGTTACGAGTTAATAAATATTTTTTTTTTTGTTTACCGTGTTGGATTGTGACACTTTTCTTGATGATTTAAAGAAAACAGTTGCCAAGAAAACCCTAACTGCTTTCTTTTTCTTCCATAGTAAAATGGGAGGAGGAAAGGAACTTGGCTGTTAGAGGAATAGACAGAAAAAAAAAAGGAAAAGAGGGAAACATGCTAAGTTTTGTGACGACCAGATAGCATGAGCATTGAGGTGCATTAAAATTTGCTGAAGGTAGTGCTCTGGAAAATAAGCTTGGGGGGAGACTCGGTGTTTTAGATGGGTCTCCTGGACGGGAGGAAAGACAAGCTGGAAATCAGTTTCCCGCACTCAGGAGAAGTGGGAAAACTATGCGTATAACAGTACACATGTAAGTATACTGTTTTGTTATCAAACATATAGTTAGATTACCTCGGTTGAGGGCTTGATTACAATCTGTAAGAATGTGTTCTCCGGAAAAACCCTGTTTTTGTAATAACGATGGGTCACTTAAACGAACAGAATAGGTGGTGCCCTAGGATTAAAGTGGTTGTAGGCATCTATAAGGACACCCGCGGCCTCTTAAATCCAGTAGCAGAATAACCTGAGGGCTTATAAAAAGGGAAGGAAAGAAAAGAGGAATTATTCATTGGTCTGTACAATTGTTAAATTGGAAACAACAGTAAAATGATAAAGAATTAGATAACAAGTAAACATAAAAGTTAAGATTAACTATATAGAAATCTAGACTCCATAATTATGATAAAGTACAGTAAATCCCTTCTCTGTAAAGTAAAGCAAAAGAGGAGTTAACAGTATAGAACTCTCATCATAATTAATCATTTTCGCATATAATGTCGAACAATAGCAAATAGACAATTACAGTGTAGTACCTGTAATATCATGTAAAACAAAAAAAGACCGTCAAAGGGTCATCATGTAAAATAGAACAAAGACTGTCAGGGAATCATCAGGCCTTCCCATGCATTGTCGAATCTATTATCGAATAGTTCCAAATACGACAAATCACATACATAAACTTTCATAGCATTAAACTCTTAAATATGCAAGAAAATCAACTTGGAGAATATATAACTCTTTTACAGGCATAGCTGCGGGCGTATGGCTCACGGTATCCACATATATACAACAGAGTAACAAGAAAATACAGAGACGCCGACAAGACTCACCACTGCTGGACTAATAAATAACCCAGAACATCTTAGAGCGCTAGCATGTGCAAGAGTGCATATAACCAAATTCTTTCCCACACAGAACAGAGCACTAGTGGAAATTAGATGGGCGATACATCCAAGCAAGCTTGTGCTTCATTATAAACAAAACAAAAATAAATTATTAAAACCCATTAACCATATCGAGCAAAGAATACAAGAGTTAAACAACAACATAAATATGTTCATATGGTCGTCATAATCGGAGTGCGCAGCTGATTAACCAGAAGTCCAAAGTATACAATGAAGCCATTACTCAATATATGACCGAAAATTCATATATGACTGTGTTCATATGTTAATAAACAGTACACAATATTACATGCTAAACCACCCGGAACTGGAAGTTCCCGATCAAAATAAGAACGATAAAAATACACAAATTCATAAAGTTCGATGCCTCATGGAATGGTAACCACAGTTTCCCTCTTCGTAGAGGAAACGTTACAGTGAAATCGTTTCTTCAAATAGAGGACTCAATGAGCAACCTAGCAAGAACAAACAAATATTCAACCATGGGAACTAGGACCCCATCCTCCAACTCTGTTTAACACAACAGGGGTCTTAAGGGAACCATACCCGGAAAGTAGAAATCCAAATACCCGGTAGGACTGCTGGTGTTCCATAATCCATGGTGTAGATTCGCCAAAATCTGCATCGTTCAAACAAGATAATTCGTTTAGGAAAATTACTTTAACTGAACCCCAAACACTGGTCAATTCGAAGGTGAATTCATAAATTAGTGCATGAATACCTCGTTCAAAGGTATCAAAGAAGGAGCCCGCTAAGAAAATACCTGTATCACTACGCTTAGGCGATGCTCTGCCTCGCCTTCAACTCAGAAAATGTAAACAAGTATCCCTAGTGTGGAACTGCAACAGAGGAAACCTTTGGAAGCCAACCCGCACAACACATGAATTCTAAAACCCTAGAAAATTCCATGTAAAGTTACCATAACAATTTCTGATCCTCCGATGGAGGAGAACGGATCACCTCCATTGATCAATCTGGAATCCTGAGACACCCAGTACCTCGTCTGTAATATTAATGTCAAGAGCTACCGCCAAAGGAAATACCGGGATGGAAAGGAAACAAATCACGAGGAGAGGGCCAGCTGTTCAACTCTCGGCAAGTTGACAATTAATGAAGAGGGAAATGAACTGGTGTCGCACCGCCAGCGCAAACCATATGGTACAAATAAAAATTCCAAATGTTAAACAGTGACGAGGTATAAGGTTGGTGAGATATTGTTCCAACGTAAAATTATAAGGGTGGTGGCATAAAAATTCACCGAACAGTTGACCAACAAAATGTAATGTTTACCATCTATGCGTACATTAAAAAAAAAAAAAAAAAGAAAAAAAAGAAAAAAAAATCTAAATATTACCATGTATTTGTTTAAGAATGGAGGTTCGTGACATGTGGTATCAGAGCCCAGTTACAAAACTGAGGCCTCTGGGCAAGATAGAGGTGGCATATAGAGGTGCTATCTATAATAAAAATATGTTTACCTATATAGTTACTGATTAGTACACTAACATCCTCTTATTGTGTCATTAAGTTTTATGATCTAGTACAGGATTAGGAATTCAAGAGATTGCAACATGAGGAGGACACATAGTACATCTCGCAGATATGCAATGGGACAAGGAGCACATGGACCCAAAAATAACCCTGAATTATGGGTACAACTGGGGGAAGAAGCCAGAAATAAAAACCAGGTGATTCTGGAAACAGTGCAGGAGCTTAAGAATGAGATGGCTCGGTCGCGAGAGGACAACGCACGATTAATGATGGAACAAGAAAGAATTTTAAAAAATTTGTCTGACAGACAGAACCAGCCACCAGCTAATCCTAGCACGGAACATCAGAGAATATCAGAAGAACAGAACCATCATGTGCCTCCTGAATGATCAGAAGAACAGGAGGAACGTTCTGATAATGCGTATGAACAACAAACCTCAAAAAGGAAAAGGGTGGAGCTACAAGGGGAGTTTCATAAGATTAAACCACCGCACTTTGACGGGGAACAAGAAGAAGCAGCTGAAGCATGGTTGATCAATATGAACAAGTATTTCTAGTTGTACGAGTACGACCATAACCTTAAGGTGTGATTGGCTATTTTCCAATTGCAGGGAAAAGCTACCTTACAATGGGAAGAAGTTAAAATTGTAAAGGGAGTAACCAAGAAGACTATTACTTGGGAAAATTTTCAAAGGTATTTTAAGGAGATGTATTTAACTGAACGCTTCTATGATGAAAAGGCAAGGGAATTCCATGATTTACGGTTGGGGCAGTAGACCATGGATGAATTTATCACCCGTTTTACTTCCTTGCTCCGCTATGTACCATATATAAGGGACGAAAAGGTGAAAGTGCAATGATTTGTTAGCAGTTTGCCACCGTATATGTGGGAGAGGATTGAGTTTGGCAATCCAAAGTGAATGGATGAGGCAATTCGTAAAGCCAGAATTTGCTATCAACAAAGTAAGCAAAAAGGGGAAACTGCTGGTAGGAAATGGGAATGAGAAAAAGATTTTCAAGTCAATCGGAAGCAACGAAGGAAATCGCAGTGGTGGAAGCAAGGGGAATGGCAAAGGACTGAACAATAGAATCTCATCAAGAACTGCATCTAAATTCAAGACAGTAAACGTCTAGGGTCAGTGAGCAGCACGCAAGATTGGATAGCGAAGGGACAGCAAGACCCCCGGTGCAGTGTTGGGGCTGTGGAGGGCCGCACTACGTCAAAACCTGCCCACAACGTAAGGGAACTGAACAACTATCCCAAATTCATGAAGCTTCAATGGTTCACGAGGTTGGACGTAGCGTGCCAAGAATTAATGCAGCTCTAGATGATCGACAAGTGGAATATCAACCAACCATGGTCGAATTTGAAGGTAAAATCTCAGACTTTACCATAGTTGTTTTAACTGACCCAGGGGCTACACTAAGTTATGTAAGTCCAAAAATAGTAGAACGTTGTAATTTACAGCCTGTTCAATTCAAAACCCCTTGGCTAGTACAATTGGCTACTGGGGCCAAGAGGCGAGTAATGGCAAAAATCAATGATTATTCCTTTACCATAGCTGGACAACCAATAATGGCTGATTTAAATGCACTCCCCCTTGGTTCATATGACGTTTTGATTGGAATGGACTGGTTGGAAAGGCACTAGTCTTTAGTGGACTGCAAAACCAAGATTATATATTACAGAGATCAGCACGGAGTTAGGAAGGAAATGCAGGGAATTAAGCAACCCGTGCAGATTCGACCAATAACCGCAACCCAACTAGCAAAATGTATCCGAAACCGGTTTCAGATTTATGCTATCCAAGTGGGATATGCTGATTCTAAGGATAAAACAACAACACTGGATGGCATCCCTATGATATAAGAGTTTACAGATGTGTTTCCGGAAGAGATTCCTGGATTACCACCAAAAAGGAATATAGACTTTACCATTGAATTGGTACCAGGTGCAGCCCCGGTGTCACGAGCACCTTACAGAATGAGTGTGCCTGAATTAACGGAATTAAAAATGTAGTTGCAAGAATCACTAGATAAAAACTGTATTCAGCAGAGCGTGTCTCCATGGGGAGCCTTGGTATTATTTGTTAAGAAAAAAGACGGAACCTTACGGATGTGTATTGATTACCGCCAACTGAATAAGCTGACCATCAAAAACAAATATCCGTTACCTCGGATTGATGAACTATTTGATCAATTGAAAGGCACAACAATGTTCTCCAAGATTGATCTGCGATCAGGTTACCATCAGATCCGAATTAGAGAAGAAGACATTGCTAAAACTGCTTTCAGAACAAGGTATGGTCATTATGAATTTGTGGTACTACCATTCAAACTAACGAATGCCTCTGCAACCTTTATGTGTCTAATGAACAACATATTTCATCAATATCTGGATCGATTCGTACTAATATTTATTGATGATATATTGATATATTCTCGCACCAAAGAGGAGCACCAGGAACATCTCAGAATGGTGCTATAGACCCTTCGAGAACATCAGTTATACGCCAAGTTTAGTAAATGCGATTTCTTCAAGAAAGAAATCCAGTACTTGGGTCACGTAATTACAAGGGAAGGGATTGCAAAGGACCCTGAAAAGATAAAGGCTATAATGGAGTGGCCCATACCCAAGGACATAGCAGATATCCAGTCCTTCATGGGATTAGGTGGGTATTATAGACGATTTATGGAAGGCTTCTCCAAAGTGGCCTTCCCCATCACTTCATTGCAGAAAAAGGGGAAAGCATTCCAACAGACCCAAACTGCCAGAAAAGCTTTGAGCAGTTAAAACATCTCCTCACCACAGCGCCCATTTTGAGTATCGTTGATCCTGATAAGGATTATGTGGTATGCACTGACGCAAGCAAAGAAGGTTTGGGAGGTGTATTAATGCAAGAAGGTAAAGTGATTGCATACGAGTCTCGGAAGCTGAAAGAGCACAAGCAGAAATACTCTGCTTACGATTTAGAATTGGCTGCCATCATACATGCCTTAAAAATGTGGCGGCGTTATCTTATGGGCAGGAAGTTTTTATTGCTAACCGACCATCACAGTCTGACAAATTATTTTAGCCAACCCACTTTGAATGTTAGACAAGCAAGGTGGGTAGATTTCTTAAGCAGTTTTGATTTTGAAATTAAACATTTACAGGGAAAGGAAAATCGAGTGGCAGATGCCTTAAGTCGAAAGGTACAAAATTTGTACGAAATTTCCATCAGTTGATGGAAGAGTCCTTTCGGCGAAATGATAGAGAAAACAACAAAACAAGATGCTGAATATCAGCAAATAAAACAGCAATTACAACAGTCCTCCAATGAGAAAAATCAGCAACGATATGAGTTGGATGATGTAAGAATGTTGTACTACAAGAAAATATTATATGTACCAAACCAAAACAGTATTAAAAATCTGATATTGGATGAATTCCACATTACCCATTACGCAGGTCACCCAAGTTACCAAATAATGATTACAACAATTCAGAAAGATTACTTTTTGCCGAGGATGAAGAAGAACGTGGCTGAGTACTTGGCACAGTGCTTAGAATGCCAACAAATTAAAGAAGAACATCAACACCCAGCGAGATTATTACAACCACTACCTATTCCAGAATGGAAATGGGAAACCATTTCCATGGATTTTATCACTGGACTGCCCAAGACAAAGAAAAACAATGACTCCATTATGGTGGTTGTAGACAAGTTGAGTAAAGATGCACATTTTATACCTGTGCAATCCACGTATAGGGCTGCACAAATCGCTCATATCTTTATGCAGAATGTGTTCAGATTACATGGGCTTCCAAAGACAATAATTTCAAATCTTGATGTGAAATTTACATCCGTCTTTTGGAGAACGTCATTCGCTGAACTGGGAACTCAGCTGAACTTTAGCATTGCGTATCATCCTTAAACCAACGGATAGGCAGAACGAGTAAACCAAGTGGTAGAGGATATGCTAAGGGCTTATGTAATGCAACAACCTATGCTGTGGGAAGAATACTTACACTTAGTGGAATCTACGTATAATAATGAGTATCATACCTCAACGCAAATGAGTCCTTTCAAGGTTCTGTATGGTCGGAAATGCCGTACACCTTCAAGCTGGGGCGGACCCGAAGATAGACTAAGTTTAGGACCGGACATGCTTAAGGAAATGGAAGATATGGTGAAAAAGGTATGCGCCAATTTGAGAACTACTCAAGACAGAGAGAAATATTTTGCTGATCGCAAAAGAAGATTCAAGGAATACCAGGTTGGAGACCATGTTTATATTAAGATTCAAGCCAAAAGGAGTACCTTGCAGTGCAGCGGATGTGCCAAACTAGCACCTCGATACTGTAGACCATTCGAAGTATTGGCAAGGATCGGACCAGTGGCATACCAACTCGCCTTGCCAAGCCACATCCGGGTTCACAATCTTTTCCATGTTTCCATGTTGAAGAAATATGTCTATGATCCTAGACATGTGATCAAATGGCAGGATATTTAGGTGGGAATTGTTGATTACAATGAGCCTGGAAAAAGCATTAAAAAAAAACTAACTTAGAATGTTGTATGTGGTAGGTCGAGCCATAAGGAGAGGTTCTGGTCGAGCCACTGAGCATCCTCGACCGGAGAGAAGTGCAGCTGCAGAGGTGAGCTATTACCCAAGTTAAAGTGCAGTGGCGGCATTATGGGCCTGAGGAGGCCACTTGGGAAGATGAAGCTTTGATGAGAAGGACCTATCCAGGTTTGCTTATGGATGAGAGACATCGGGACGATGTCCAATCTCAGGGGGAGGAGATGTAATGACCCTGGAAAATTTATAAATAACCTTTTTGTTGTTACCATCATGGA
>APFE031565135.1:2753-84129 GCA_000404065.3 Pinus taeda
ACCTCTAGATGTTCACGTTAAGTTCCAATGCGTTTTTAGATAAATTTGGTTTATTTTACAGTTGATCTTGAATTAGGTTTGAGTTTCAGGTCCTACCGTATGGTCTCTCAAAGACACCTAAATGCAACTATATGCCAAAGATCATCATTTTGTTCGATGAATTCTAGTTAACAAGAGGGTTAAGGATCTTTCAAACAAACAAAACGAATTCGAGCAATCACGCAACCTAATGCAACTAACAGCAAGGAACCGAAACTTTTCTTTTGAATGCACAAAATAACGAAATGTTCTTTTCCTTTCAACTATTAATGCAAAAGATACTAGTTTGCTCTACTTTTCAATGACATAAAAGTTCTCTTAAAATGAATTAGAGAGATAGCAACACTAAGTGAAAAGCTAAATCACTCAATGCACACACAAGACAATTCCCAAGTCACTAAAACCAGTTTCCCAAATCAAAGGAAAACAAAGGCTTATGAGCTATGTAATCTAAGCTCAACAAGACAGCGAGGAATTCAAAGGAGGAAAGCAAACCGCTTGGAACACAATCAATCACTTTCAACAATCACCAAACAAACATGAAAACAAAAATGAAGTCGGCTGGTCAACCAAGAACACAAGATCCCGAACGGGAGGCTAGACACACACGACCACTAGATGCCCTAGGGTTTGAGTGTGAAATCAATGGAAAAAAGTGAACACCCGAAGGATGAGAGTCCACAACCAGACAAACGACGGTCTAACACACTTCAGCAATCGTAAAAAGTCAAGACAAAACATAAACCAAGCGACGAGAGCGAAAAGGAAGGCTTTGCGAAAACTGAAAACAAGCAATAAACGAATTCTCGTGGAATGAGGCTTCGCAAGCAAGTGAGTCACATCTTAAACAAAACTATCAAGCCAAAAGCCAAGTGGAAAAAGCAGGGGACAGCCAAACCAAGAGGCTCAGTAGGTCAATTTGGTCAAAAAAGAGTTTTACAGGATCAGCGTGGGTGACCCCTTAGCAACAAAGCGATGACAGAAAAAGGTTTGTAGCAACTTGGCGCTGTCAACGCAGAAGGACACGGATAAAGGGCACTGGCCCGAAAACCAGGTCAGCGCGACTGTTAAATGTATACACGCGATGACATAGACAACAAAGAAGACACTATGCGATGTCAGCGCATCTGTTTCAAAATAAAACGCGCTGAGGCTGAAAAACAAATAAAATCGAACCAAAAACCCCCAAACCAAGGCAACAGGCTTTCAAGGAAATTAAAGGAGTTCCCAGGATGAACCAGGAAACAAATCAATCAACAAACCAATCCCCAAACTTTGACAAAGAGGCAAGAATCAAAATCAAAACAATGGTGACATTCAAAGAGACAAGCAAGCATCCCCAACGGAGTCGCCAAATTGTTGAAGAGGTAAATCCCCTCTACGGATAGAGGCGATCCCTACTAGCCCAAAGGGGGTCTAGCAACAATCAAACAATGCTACACTGCAGGTTCCTAGTTGTAATTAACAATTGGGTAAAAGAAACCTACTTGGATTCCAACGCTATGTTTGTCGAAGAGATGATCCTCTCGCTCCTTTGCTCCAGCCGATCACAGTCCTCCACTATCTTCGCGAGCGGACACCTGCACAAGCCAAGAGAGAGCAAACACAAGCGTAAAATCTACTAAAAACAACTATGTATCAGTCAGGAAGGATACAATTTACATTAATCATTCATAGGACAAATGGAAATGGACCCATAAGAGTAGTCATCAATGTTTATTAATCAAAAAATAGAGTAAGGTACAACCGAAGTCCTGATGCTGAGTCCTTCTCTAGAGGGTCCAGCCAGCATGTCTTCCAAGAATTCACCTTTGAAGCAAATCTCCCAAGTCAAAGAGGTCTCTCTCTCGCATACAAGGCAACAAGCTCATAACCTTCCTCAAGCTCAAAAGAAATCTTCACACAACACACCAAATGCCTACCAAGAGCAGCACTAATGCACTAAGAATTCCTCAATCAAAGTCTATATGTTCAAAACTAGCTGCTCATTGGCAATGGAGGAGGCTTATAAAGGAGAAGGAGTCTCCATGAATAGGTAAAGGATGAGCTTTCCCCCAAGATAAGTGGATGATCAATTGAACAAACATGCCAGAGAAAGGATGGCGACCTCAACAATGCTAACAGCCAAGTCTGGAGTCATCTGGAAGGTTGGCTGTTAGAACAAATTCGCCTAAACAGGATCAGCGCGGGTGCAAAACTGGGTTGGCGCGCTGGCATCGCAGAACCATTATAGAAGAGGTTTGTTCAGCGCTCAATGATACAAGCGGAGGGCACGCTATTCGTGAAATTGGACCAGCGCGGAAAACACGTGTGCTTCCACGCTGGCAGCGCAGCAGTTACACTAGCCTCCGCCGGTCAACGTGGTTATTTAACAAACAGACGCGATGATTCAATTAACTTAGGCAAAGAGGGTTTTTAGCCATTTCAGGGAGCATGAGCTTAGGTGAATGTGGTTTTATAGCACAGTAGAGAGACTGACATGATGGCAGTGACATTTTACTGTGTAACAAGGAGCCTCTCAACTCAAGACATTTCTATAAATAGTGACCCTCATATCCTTCTCTAGCAAGCACCTTTCAACGAACTATCTTGTGAGAAGACCTCTGCAATTTTTCGGCCCTCGTGAACTTAAAATGCAGGATCTGTTGGATGGATTTTAAGGTTTCGTTGAGGTCTAGTTAGGAAACAAAATTATGATCAAGTTTGAAGGTATTTTTTGAAGCAAGTTTAGAGCATTTTATTCTAGGATTTCGCTGCTTCAAACAGGTCATAGTGTAATTTTCACTATAATGGTTTTTAGATGATGCTTAAGAAGCTGAAATTAAAGCCCATTTGAGATGAAATATTGATGAACCTTGTGACCAAATTTTAGATCTTGGATCAGTATATTTTCATAGATATGATATGAGGAATTTAGGGTTTTTGTAAGCTCCCAAATTCCATGTCAAATATGTTACCTAGGGTACATCATCACAACTTTTTCTTTGAGATTTGGATTCAAATTTTGTAAATAGTGATAGAAAGAGAATATAATATAGTTTGTTGGGTATCATTTTTAGTTTCGAAGGTCGAAATAGTGACACATGGCACTTCGTACAAGTTCTCTCTACTAAACCAGTCTATAATCAGGTTATCGGGGGATATTAGGTATAACACTTTATTTAATAATCCAATCTCAATTGGACCTATAGGGTTGGGAGGATCACTCAGAGGGCTACGACAAGATGAAATTTCAGACCTTCGAGATCTAAAATTACATAGATACAACAAATTCAATATAGAGCTCCTAGAAGGCAAGAAAAAGTATGCCTTCAATGATCATTGCAGTAAGGATCACACATCAACAATCAAGGGTAATTCTGCTAAATAAAGGTATGTATGATTAGTGTTTGAATTTAAATTTTGAATATCATCTCTGAAATGTGTTTTTTCAGGACAATGTAAGGTAAACTTCCTTTAATATGTTTTGATTGTGGTGAGGTTGGGAATTTTGTAGCCAAATGTCCTCACAAAAATGAGGTTGTTACAAAAGGAAAGAAAGGTCCTAGGAAGTTCAACAAGCAAGGAAAGAAGAAATGGTTTAAAAAGAGTTTATTCTCCAAATAAGATAGCTCCTCATTCGATGAAGATAGTGATAACGAAGAAGAAATCAACATAAGAGTATTTTTTATGGCCAAGCACAATAAAGAAGAGGCATCTGAAAAAGAAGGAGACAAAGAAGCAGAGATGACTAAGGTTGAATTTCAAAACGAAGTGATCAGGGTTATCAAAGAGCTCAAGGCTGAGAAGAGGAATGTCAACACTCTTGAAGATGAATTAAAGAAAGAAAGGGAATGGGTCCTAAATCTTAAAATCAAGGTTGAAGAATACAAACGAATTGAAGAATCGCTCAAGAAAAAGTTAAAGGAAAGCAACAAGGAGAGAGAATAATTGGAAGCTAAAATATTTCTCTACAAAAGGAAGTAAAAAATAGAAAAACGCTTCAAAACTATGCCAAAACATCAAAGGAATTGGAAGAAATCATCAGCAATCAACGATCGTGCAATGAAAAGACTAGTCTTGGTTACAAAGAAAACTTTGAAAATGATTCAAGTCCTTCTCTGATAACAAAAAAGATGGATATGCAAAATTTACCATGCAGGTAGATCTCCCAGCTAAATCAATAGTTCAAGAGTCATAAGAAGAACCCTGGAAAAAAATTCCTCAAAGAAAATTTCCTCCTAGTTATCAACCTATGTTTCATGGTCATTGTTATTCATGTGGAAGGTTTCAACATAGAGATGTAGAATGTCGCACATATGTTTGGAATGAATATAGTTCTGAGAGATATTTCAGAAATAGATATTCTATAACTTAGTAGAATATCAATAGATTTTATCATTTAAGAGATGATGTCAAATGTTACAAATGTAACAATTTTGGACACTTAGCTAAAGATTGCAGACTTGGAGGTTCGTCAAAGGAATTCTCACAAAATCAGAATGAGAAAGTATGGAAAAAGAAGACTGAAAAGTGTGCTCTCGCTCTCAAGGCTCAAAGAAATAGAAACATTTGGTATGTTGACAGTGGTTGCTCAACACATATGGCTGGAGATAGAAATAATTTCATATCCTTGAAGGAAAAGAAGGATGGAACAATGTCTTTTGGACATGACGGGTCTTCAAATGTCATAGGAGCAGGTACGGTCACACTTGGAAGAAAGGAAGCATTAGAAAAGGATGTGTTGTTGGTTAAAAAGATGAATCACAATCTGCTCAGTTTTGGATAGATGCGCAATCAAGGACACATGATACTATTCAACTCTAAGAAATGTGAAATCAAGAAAGGTAAGTTGGTAAAATTGTGGCTATAGCAAGAAAAGCTCCAAATGCCATATATATTTTCTATGAGGTACCTAAAGGGTTATTTTTGGTGAAAGAAGATGAAAGTTGGTTATGGCACAAACAAATGGGACATATAAATTTCAACAATTTCGTCAAGATCAATAAAAAGGAGGCAGTAAGAGATATGTGGAGAATTTCAAAACCTACCAATACGATATGTGAAGCTTGTAGGCACAACAAACAAACAAAAGTTGAATTCAAGACAAAGGAAAACTTTGCATCATGTCCATTGGAATTGATACATACTGATCTAAGTGGTCCTATGAGAATAAAAGATTTAGATGGTAAATTATACTTTATGCTAATGATAGATGATTTCACCAAAATGAGAATCGTTAGTTTCTTAAAGAAAAAATCTGAGGCATTTGAATGTTTTAAAATCTACAAGGAATTGGTTGAAAATTAAACTGATTTGAAGATCAAACGTCTGAGATTAGATAGTGGCAGAGAATTCATGTCCAAAAAATTTCAGCAATACTTTGACGAAAATGGAATGAAAAGTAAATTCTCAACATCGAGAACACCACGACAAAATGGATTTTTTTAAAGAAAAAATGGAATCGTACAAGAAATGGCTAGAATAATGTTAAATGACTCAAAATTAGATGATAAATTATGGGTTTAATAAATCGATACAGTTGTATTCATTATAAACAAAGGTTTTCTTTAGAAAAATTGTAACATGACTCCATACAAACTATGGAAAGGAATACCGGTTAATGTCAAATACTTCAAAGTATTTGGAAGAAAATTCTACATCAAAAAAGAAGATAAAAAATTGGGCAAGTTCGATTCTCGTGTTGATGAAGGTATTTTCATTGGTTATTCACGCAAAAGGAAGGCTTACAGATGCTACAATCTGAGGCAAAAACAAATAGTGGAAAGCATAAATGTTACTTTTGATGAAGATTGTGTTCCAAAGGGTAACGATGAGATTGCCCCTTCAAGAAAATCTGAGGGATCTGAGGTAGAATATGTGAAGGATGAAGAAGAAGCTCCAAAACAAAACCAATCAAATAAGGAAACAACATTCAACGAAGAGGAAATAAGAAATCATCAGCGGGATGTACATGAAACTTCTCCAAAATTTTTAAAAGAATGTTGTCAAAGGAATCATCTATCAAATCAAATCATCAGCAACATAAATGAAGGAATTGGAACCAAAAGAAGCCAACAACTTTGTTCATCACAACAAGCCCACCTTTCTCTTTTAGAAACTTTTCAGCCTAGCAATTTTGAGGATGCTAGTCAAGATCAACACTGGGTAGAAACTATGGATGAAGAATTGGATCAAATTGAGAAGATCGACACTTGGGAATTGGTTCCACGAGCAAAGGATAAAAGTGTTTTTGGAACTAAATGGGTCTTCATAAAAAAATTGAATGAGGACAGACACGTTACGAGGAATAAGGTAAGATTAGTATGCAAAGGCTATGCATAACTAGAAGGAATGGATTTTCAATAAACATTTTCTCCTGTTGCCAGAATGGAAGCTATCAAGGTGTACCAAACAGATGGTAAGTAAGCCTTTCTAAAAAGTGAATTGGAGAAGAAGTTTACATTGAACAACCTGAAGGTGTTCTGCTCTCTGATAAGGAAGACTACATTTTCATATTAAATAAGGCACTTTATGGTCTCAAACAAGCTCCTAGAGCTTGGTATGCTTATCTTGATGGATATCTACATCAACAAGGATTCAAGAAAGGAAGCATCGACAACAATCTCTATGTGAAAGTGGATCAAGATAACCTAACAATTATTGAGGTATATGTGGACGATATAATCTTTGGAAGCAATGATGACATATTAAGTAAAAAATTTGCCACAAAGATGCAAAGTGAGTTTGAAATGTCTCTACTTGGTGAGCTGACATACTTTTTAGGGCTTCAAATATCTCAGCATGATAAAGGAATATTTGTATATCAAACCAAGTACATCAAGAAAATGCTCAAGAAATTCAAGAAGGAAGACTGAAAGCCTCTCCTTACCCCAATGGGTAACAGGTTGCATGTTAAGTTTAGAATAGTCGTCAAAAGATGTGGATAAGAGGTTGTATAGATCTATGATTGGCAATGTTCTATATGTGACAACTTCTCAACTAGACGTAATGTAGGCAGTTGGACAAGTAGAAAGATTCCAAGAAGCACCAAAAGAATCTCATATTATTGTCATCAAAATAATTCTTCGATATCTTCTGGGCACAACAAAATATGGTTTATGGTATCCAAAAGGAAATGATCTAGTTATCCAAGATTAAATAGATGTAGATTGGGAAGAAAGTGTTGATGATTAAAAGAGTACAAGTGGAGCAACATTCTATCTAGGTGGTTTCCTTGTTTAATGGTTAAGTAAAAATAAGTCTTGAATCTCATTATCCATAGTAGAAGTAGAATATATCACGAAAGTTGCTTGTTGTACTCAAGTTCTTTGGATGAAGAAAACTTTGCAAGATGTTCAAGTCAATTTTGATGAGCCTATTGCCACATTCTCTGATAACATCAATGCCATAAGTATCTCCAAGAATCCTGTGATGCATTCCAAAAAAATCACATTCTGATCAAATATCATCTCATTAGAGAGTAGGTCGCTGAAAAGAATATCAAGCTTGAATATGTTGGCACAAAGGAACAAATTGTTGACATATTTACCAAACCATTATCTCATGAATAATTTGAGTATCTTCGCCAAAATATTGGGATTCTCTGAAGTTATCATTAGAATCTTCCCCTTATCTAACTAAGTAGAAAGTGGGAGTGGAGGTGTGTATAGGTCTGCAGGATGACAGCTTGTCAGGAGAGCTACCCTTTTCCATTGATGAAAAAGGGGGAAAGAAGGTAGTAAGAATAGGTTTCATGATCATAGGGGGATTACTTGTTTTCCATCAATACCAAAGGAGGAGATTGTTGATTAGTGGTTGTCATTAATGTCAACCCAAGCAGCACCGGTGGCTACCCTGATCTTGCATGATAATTTTGACTTTACAACTAATTCCATCTTGAGTCAAGGATATTATATTTGGATTCTACTCGTCGAGATGTTTCTGTTTATTTATGGAACACCATGTAGTTCTCCACAGTTTCAGAGTTATTTGTGATTGAAGTTAGTAACCACAAATAGTGAGCTAAAACCCCACGGGGTTATGGCATGGCACTCATCATTGGTTGTTGTCATTGAATAGTCAATAATTAATAATGTTTTTCTCCTAAAATCCCTCCAACATTCACTTGTTGAGGACCCTCGCAACTCAAGACATTTCTATAAATAGTGACCCTCATATCCTCCTCTAGCAAGCACTTTTCTACAAACTATCTTGTGAGAAGACCTCTATAATTTTTCGCCCCCCATGAGATTCTAACACAGGATCTGTTGCAGGGAGTTTAAGGTTTTGTTGAGGTCTTCTTAGGAAACAAAATTATGATCAAGTTTGAAGGTTTTTTTTGAAGAAAGTTTAGAGCCTTGGATTCTAGGATTTCACTGCTTCAAATAGGTCATCGTGGAATTTTCACTCTAACTATTTTTCTACGAAACTTTAGAAGTTGTAATTAAAACCCATTTGAGCCACAATTTTTATGAACATTGTGACCTAATTTCAGAAATTTGTTTGCTATATTGTTGGAGATATGATATGATGAAGTTAGGGTGTTTGCATGCTCCCAAATTCCATGTCAAACAGGGGACCTCGGGAAAAGCATCATAAATTTCTCTATGAGCATTGGATTCAAATTTCGTAAAAAATGATTAAAAAAAATGAAAAAAATTAGTTTGTTGGGTATCATTTTTAGGGTTGAAGGTTGAAACAGTGACATGTGGCACTTCTTATGAGTTCTCTCTACTGAACTAGTCTATAATCAGGTCATTGCAGGAGATTGGAAATAACTCTTTCTTGAATAATCCAATATTGATTAGACCTGTGGGATAGGAAAAGGACTCAAGGGGATACCACAAGACGAAATTTTAGAACTTGGAGATTTGAAATTACATAGATACAACATATTCAATATCGAGCTTCTACAAGGCAAGAAAAAGTATGCATTCAAGGATCATGGTAGTAAGGACCACACATCAATAGTTAAGGGTATGTCTACTACAACAAGGTATGTATTATTAGTGTTTGCATTTGAATTTCTAATATCATCACTAACATGTGTTTTTTTATAACAGTGTAAGTATATTATTTGTGTATTGGTTTAGGTCTTCTTCATTAATGCATGTGTAGGAAAGAAGACACTTTAGGACAACTCAGACACATACTAGAAGGACATGCAGTGCCAAAGTACCATTACTTGAAGCACGCACGACAATACCTCATCAACTGCAAGTGATCCAAGAATTCATGTCAAGTTAAGTGTCAGTTCTTGTCAAGAGTTAGTATTGTAAAAGATCATCATTGTAAAATTGTAAAAGAGTCACTATTGTAAAAAAGTCAATCTGCCTAGAGATGAAGAGGCATTGTTGTGAGGTATAGGAGTCACTGTTGGGATGGTGTCATGGTTGGGTTGTAGGTCATACTGTGATTGAGTGATCAATCAAGTACAATAAATTAATTTTAAATCGTATTATATCGTGGCTCATTATCCCTCATATGAGAGTCCACACACTTGTCTCATTTGTGGTCATTATAGGGTGGCAGGGAGTTGCTAGACAGGTGCATGAAGTCGCCTACAGGTTTGAGCTTGTGAACACTTCAGGGTGGTAGGTTGGTCTAAGATGTTGGGCATCCATTCAGTTGAATACTAAATAAACCAGGGCATTGGGGTATCCTTTCAGTGGGAGCTGGAGAAGAATGATTTTCTAGGATTCTAGGAAGTTGTAACTTTCATTTTAGTTATGATTGAAGATTAAAGAATTTATTAGAAAAATGTTTAGTGGTTTTTGAGCCACAGGGAGTTATCCACCTAAAATTCTCGTACCTATCATGTTCTTCTGCTTACTATTATTACTGGATAAACATTAATAATAATTGATGATTAACTAATGCTCTGAAAACATTTAAAAGTGATAATTGCTAAGGAATACTAATTCACCCCCCTCTCAGTAATTCCAACACTAGTAAGTTGATCTAAGTGCCCAAATGCCTAGGCTAATTAAGTGAAAATGTTGTGGGGTGAATTTTTTTATTAGGTTTGATATGTTTAGGACTCAATAAAAGTGGAATCAATTCCAAATACCCTCGTTAGCATGTGCTAAAAAATAACAGAAAATTACTAATAGAAACTGAAGAATTCAGAGAAATGAACTAGTAAGTTGATCTAAGTGCCCAAATGCCTAGAAAAATCAAGTGAAACTGTTGTGGGATATTTTTTTTATTAAGTTGGATGTTTTTGAGCCTCAACAAAAGTGGAATCAACTTGAAAAAAACTCATTAACATGTGCTAAAAATTAGCAGAAAATTACTACTATTTTGCTACAGGATACTTCTAGAAATTCCAAAATTGTGAACTAGTAAACCAATCCAAGTAGATCAATTGTGGATATGACTTTTCAAGGTTTTTCTAAAGATACATAATGATTGTGACTTCATAAATAACCTAAAAAAAACTCACTTCAATCATTTAACCAATATAACCTAAAACAAATGAAACATGAATACTAAATGTAGAAATAGGAAAACAAGAATAGAAGATGCAAGTAAAAGAATTCAAAGAAGATATAGAAATTATATAGTAGAGATCTAAGGCTCCTGCGATGGACAATACCAATGATAGTTAGAGTCCTATGAAGGATGCCAAACTTTAGAAGCTAAAAATGACACCAAATGTCATTATTTGAATCAATCTGAGTACATCCCTGCTAGAAATGAAAGTAGAGCTACTAAATAAAAATTTTTCTCCACAATAAGACTAATAAATACATGCCTATAGAAGAAAATTTGAATTGGTACTTATAAAAATAGATGGGTAAGCATCATCCTTGAAAGGAGGTAGCTTTCCCCTCCAAAATCCCTTAAAAAGTGGATCTGGTTCCCAACACCAAGAATCTTCATTAAATGACATGGAGCACATTCCTAGATTTTCTCAATCACTAGAGCTCTAGAATTTGTTAAATACTTTTATGATATATTGTTCATTTATTATCAATTCTGGGTGCATCCTATATCAAGGATTAAGTCCCTAGATTATCTCATCCTCCAAATCTTCATAATTTACCCAATATTCTCACAATATTCTACAAAAATAAATAATATTAGGCACAAATATGTAATCATCTCTAAACCTTGCTAATCAACACATTATAGCTCAAAACGATGTCATCAAATGTGAAAAGAGATGTTAAATGTGCTAAAGGATGGTCAAATGGGCTTTAATTTGTGTCTAATTTAGAGGCCTATGATACCCCCCTACTGAAAGTGTTGCTCATCCTTTGAAGAACTTAGTGACCTAGTTGTACCTCATTCATGGCCTTGGTGACCTCTCTCTTGTACATTTCTCAGTATTTTGTTTTAAGAAGCTTGGTTATAGGTTCTACAAGGACAAGAACAAAAATATAGTTTTTCTTTTCATGCATTTGTTTAGCAATCTTTTCAAGCACAAAAACTTAACTTTTCTCTTTTCACATGACCTTTGTTGGCTTGTAGGGAAAAGTTACATCATCTCCATTGAATTCACACCATATCCCTCCACACCTTCATTCCATTTTCACTTATTTTTCCAAAACTATTTGTGCATAGAAAAATCACATTTTTTCCAGAGACCATTAGTCTACCTTTTCCCCTTGTGCAAGATGGTTTCTTGAATATTTCTAGGTTTGGAAAGGTCTTCCACATCCTTTTCCAACCTCATTCTATCTTTTTCAACCATTTTTCCTCCTCTAGAACCCTTAAAATTCCTTTGGATGCAATCTTGTAGCATCCTATAAAATCTTGTAGCACCTCACGGAATCCATCAAAACTTGACTAGAAGTTCACCTCGAGCCTATTTGTTTTCCTCTTAAATTTCTATAACATCTTCTAGGCCTTAGATACAAGTTGGATGAGATTATAGACCCCTTGGAAAACCTCTTCTAATCACTTTGGTTTTATTTCTGAGGTTAAGGTTAGCTATTTTGATGGTGAATTCCTAAATTCATTTTTCTCCCTTCTTCGTCTTGGTTGCAGGGTTTCTATGGTTAAATCCACCCCTCATAGTAATCAATACAACTTTTCAAAGTTGTAAAGGAAATTATCCCTTTCTACTATAAGTTATAGAGATTTTTGTGTATTGAGGGTATTGAGAAAGAGGTAAAAAGAACAGTTTAGTTGTTGCTTGGAAGAGGGAAAATTCCATACTCAAGTCAAAACAATTTCAATTCCCCTTCTTATTATGTTCAATTTAAAAGAAACATCCATAATCCATATTTATTTCATTCTCAAAGTTCTATAAAAAATTGCTATAGGATGTATTGTTGAAAAATTGAAAAAATTTACAGGGTTTTTGTCCAAAAGGGGCAAGGAAAATGTGTACTTTGTTCCCTTTTGATGCTCCTCATTTGAATTATAGGGTTCTAGTGGAAAAGTTTCTCAAAATCAGGATTTTTGCAGCTTTCTAGACTTTCTAGTAGCACTAAGAAGTGATGATGTAGCAGCCCGTGTTAATCATGTAACACACTGTGTTGATCTTGTAGAAGCAACCTACAGGTCCTATAGCTCCTCTATAATAGTCTATGAAGGTGATAAATTGGGTAGATTTTCCTTCAACAATGGTGGTGGGCCACCTTATCTCTTAAAATACAATGTTTTCTTTCCTTTCTTTTTCTTTTTAATGTCAAATGAGGCTCGACCCCAACTTATGCTATTGGTGGTTGGGTGGTTGGCTCAGTGTGTTGTATGAGTTTTCCCCTACCTACCACCTTCATAAACCAACCAAAGGCACATTAGCCCACCTCTCGTAGTTATAATATTTTTTATTTTTTTCATTTTGACATGTGTGATGGGAAAAGAAGACAATTCCAGTTAACTATTGTGGGTGGTTGAGATTGTTGAACCATCCTTAGCTTATAAAAGCTCATATCTCATACATCAATAATTTTTTTTAACAATAATACGTTCACGAGGAGAGGTGAAGAATAGTGCATACTTGTGCCTACCTAGAGGATTGTAGGCTGCTAGAGGATTGGATTATTTCCTGTGGCAGTCATACAAACCCCTCTAAAATCACAATAAACTTCATGAAATGCATTCAAAATCTATAATAATTCATGGTGAGGTAATGGATAGGGACTAGAAACCTTTGTGGTGGTGAAAATTATGGAAGAAGCGGTGAAAATAGGTTTTTTTTTATGGACAAAGATGAAATTTTGGATGGAGATGTGGCTAAATGGTGTGCAAGATGGATGATGGTGGTGTGGTGGACTCTTCTTTTCACTCCCCCAAGGAAAGTAGAAAATATGGACCCTCTTTATTGTCGATCATAATCTTGTAGAAATTTTGACCAATCTTGTAGCAATATAGGACAATCCTATACCAGAATATTTTAATCGATATCTCTCAAATAATAGATTGGATTCACTTGAATTTTTTTGAGCATGTTTTCATCATACTTATGCATATCCCAATAAAACATCTTGGCTAATGGATGCACGAATATTGAGAAAAATGGAAAATGTTTGTAGGTGATGGTGACCAATTTACAAAAAAGTATGCACTGGAATTTGCCGAAATTTGTCAAGAATTTCACCATCCTCCTTATGCATATATCCATGAAACAACTCATCAAAAAGATGCACAGTTGTTGAGATATGGTCAAAACAATTTATGCAATGTGTATTTTGGCAATTCTGTAGAAACACAAAGCTTTCTTGTAGTTTTTTCAGGACAACGAGGAAAACGGATGGTAAAGGCTTGGGAATGATGGGTGGATGTTTGAAATGGGTGAGGGTTTTTGGTTTGATATGGCCTTGGGTTTTTTGGGGCATCTAGGTAAAGGAGGTAGAAAACTCAATGTTGAATTCCCTTGACTAGATTCTTGCTTCTTTCATAAACTTTTTGTTGCTTATGCAAGTTCAAAAGACCTTGCATATAGTAGAGAGAGATACCTAGAGCAAAGAATATTTTTTCCCTTTTAATTTTTGAATTTGTTTTTTCTTCTAGGACAACTAGCTGCCTCAATGAGGTTTTCAACCAACAGGTCTACCTAGGTGCCTTAAAGGAGGTTTTCATCTAGGATCTTATTTCCTTTTTTCTTTTCTCGTTTTCCCAGCCCATTGACTACCTGATGGAGGTTTTCAATCAATGAGCCAATCTCAGGCTCCTCAAAGGAGGCTTTCACCTGAGATTTAATTTTTTTATTTAATTTTCCTCTTTTCCTTATTTATTTGTTTATTTTATTCCTGTATCCTACTATACTTGAAGGACAATTTTTTTTTCAAGTAAAATAATACTTACAATGGAGCCATTTTCACATCAAGATGAGAGATAAACTCGTGTGTAGGATCAAAACATATGCTTTTACATGTCCCTGAATATTAAATACCAATTGCTTTCAATTTAATGATGCCAACCATTGTTGAAGAGAGTGGTGCTCCTACTTAGTGATTGCCAGGAACCAAAATTCAATATAGTTGTGATGCCCTTTGTTCACTTGCTCATCTAGATCATTTTGTATGTCTTCTTTGTCCATGTCATTCAAATATTCTACTATTTTCTTATTAGCCCCTTGAACACATAAAGGATCCAACGATAAACATTGTAGAAATTCTTCAATCTCGGGCTCCAATGGTTGCTCTCCATCAAATGTGGTCCATGATTATTTAGATCTTATTGTTATTGATGTTGTTCTTTAATGAAAATAGAGAAATATTCTTTTTGGAATACTCTTCTTGAGCTAAGATGAATATCATTTAGATCAAGAGGATCTTTTTGGAGATTTTTCATCTCAGCGTTATAAGGGGGCTGAGGAATTTTATTGTTGGGGTTTGTAAATGGTTTCATAGGTAGTTGAGTGGGATTAAGTCTCTAAAATGGTTTTGGTTTAGGATATGGTTGTGGTGGAGGTGGATGGGATGGATAACATTGAGTTTGGTATGGAGGGTATTGAGGACGTTGAGGGAAATATGGATCACCCCATTGAAGAGGTTGGTGTTGACATGGATGAAAAGAGGAATGCCATATTAGGGAGGATAAGACCATTAATATGGAATAAAATATGGATCACTTAATTGGGAGAGGTTGGCTTTTATATAGATGAAAATAAGGAATGACATAAGACCCCTGATATAGTTGAAAAGGTTGGGGAGGATAAGACCCTTGTTGATCTAAGTTGATAGAGTAGAGTTGCTAAATGGTGACCTAATCAAGCCTAAACTCAACCAAATTAGTCTTAGAGCATTCATAGGCTATAAATATACTTCTACCATGAATTTGGAGTGAATTTGGGCAAGGAAGATCTCAAAAACAAATTGCAATAGGATTTCTACAAGATTTCTATTTCTCGAGTTAACTTGTCGAATCCCCAAGGAAATAAAATGAAAATGAGATGGGATAAATTTTGATATTAAGTAGGATGTATTATTACTCTAACCTGAGTGGAATCACTCAAAATACTCCAGTTAACATGTTCTAAAAATAGCATAAAATTACTACTTTAAAAACAAGAAATTTCAGACCAATGAACTAATAAGTTTATCTAAGTGCCAAAATACCTAGGCTAATTAAGTGAAAATGTTGTGGGGTAATTATTTTTATTAATTTGGATATTTTTGGGACTCAATACAAGTGGAATAAACTCAAAATATCCTCGTTAACATGTGCTAAAAAAGAACATAAAAGTATTTTTTTTTGTAAGCTAATATGGAACCATTTATATTAGAACAAGTTAAAACCAGTACATACATACGATGGCCTCAACCCGCCCCGAAGGGAAACCTGGTCTATTGGCCATCTGAAGTTCTTAATAGCCATCCAAAAACAAAATTTACTGAGTCTGTTTATCCATGCTATATGTACTAACCATTCATAGAAACTAACACTGTTTGCTAACTACTTTATAAAAGATAACAGAGGGTAGCATGTTGTTCAACTTCCTAACTAAGGAGATAATAGACATATCTTGAAAAATCATTCTTCCATTGCGCTCGGCTGGTGCTCCTCCTCTTTTGCTTCCTGAGTAAGCTTCTTTAGCTGCTAATGTATCTCGTCAAGCTTGCCATCCTGCATCATAAGGGTTAACTGAAGGTTGTTCATCTCTTTCTTTAGATTTGGTATGCCTTGGGCCAATTCAACCATCTCCATGGCCACCTATGCCATGGCCTTTTCTAACAACCGCTTCATGACCAAATAAACATGCAAGGCCTGTTTGTACAGGGACATACGTCCTTTGGTGTTTCCAGGGTTTGGCAACAGATATTTCTAGTCCTCCATCTCAGATTCTGATTGCTCCTGGGTTGCCTCCTCCTTCGAATGTTGAATTATCTTCCTAATATCTACACGCCTATCTTTACTATATGCCATCTCTGCATACTGCACCTGGCGTTTCATCATTTTCCTTCCACATTTGTTTCCTGCTATTTTGGTGCGTCCCTGATCCTGATGACAGCTTGACAACGTCCTCTTCTCCCTCTGCGACCCCTTCCTCATCCAGCTCCGCCTACATTGTATTCCCTTGCCTTGCTTCCCTGTCCTATTTCGCTGGAGGGTGATCCCATGTCTACATCCTCTTCTCGGCCTCTGATTTTCTTATCTCTTATATCCATCTTTGCTGATAGTGTTTCTTCCATAATTCTCCCTTTACCTATTTCACTTTTCCTTATCTGCGGTTGACTGTCCCGTTCCAGGTCGTATATCTCCTCCATGTTTTCTCGGTTCTATTCCTCTCCCTCCCAGTGATCCCGCTTAATGCCTTCAGATCGCGAAGGTCTTCTTCCCATGCTCTCAGACATTATAGTCCTCTTCATTCCGTCCTCTATTCTCTTACACTGGATTTTCCTTAATCCAGGAGGTCGACCCTGTGTGATTCCTCCATCTTCGGTTATCATCTTTTCCTTCCTGCCTCCGCTCACCTCAAGGATGCTCCTTTCTTGCTTACCCTTATGCCTCCACCCGTATCCACTCCCTCTCACCTGCTGACCTCTCTTGTGCTACTGCACCATCTTTCTCTGCCGCCTGCACTCGCCATAATAGCCCACTCCTACTCAGTTTTCCTTTGTGCGACCTGGTCCTTGTCCCATCACCGTTCTGTCGTCACCTCCACCACCTCTGAGCTTAGGATTATCCTTCCTGCTGCAATTTAAAATGATGCCCGGTCTACCTAACATACAATCCACCTGCCATGATCTCTTGATGCAAGGTGGCTCATAATTGCCACCCCTCATCCTTTTACTGCCTTCCCGTCTCGCCGTGTTAACCACCCCGATCGGGGGAAAAAAGAACATAAAAGTATTACTAGAAACCAAAAATTTCAAACCAATGAACTAGTAATTTTATTTAAGTGCCCAAGTGCCTAAGCTAATAAAGTGAAAAAGTTATGGTTTTTAATCCCAAATACAAGTGGAATCAACTTGAAATAATATCATTAACATGTGCTAAAAATTAGCAGAAAATTACTACTATTTTGCTACATGATACTTCCAGAAATTCTAAAATTGTGAACTAGTAAACCAATCCAAGTAGACCAATCCTGGATATGAATTTGCAATGTTGTTATAAAGATTAATCATGCTTTTGACTTCATAAATAACTTGGGAAACAACTCACTTCAATCATTTAACCAATATAACCTACATCAAATGAAACATGAATACTAAATGTAAAAATAGGAAAACAATAATAGAAGATGCAAGTGAAAATGTAGTGCTCGCTCTAGTTAACTGACAGTGATATGACGCAAACATTTAATTAGCCATAAGGCCTGCACTTTATTCTTTGAGGACCTCAGGTTGAGGATCCGGGCAGATGACAATATTATTTGAGATATTCATGGTTATGATCGATTTTATGATGGCATGAATGGTTATGTATCTTATCTATCAATATTCCGATGATTGCATCATGAAATAGTTAAGTTAGTATTTGAATTTATGATGAGGGTAGTAAAGAATATGCATGCACTCTACTAAAAGAATAATGATGATAAATTGATAGATATGTATATTTCTATGATGTTACGATATTGATGGCTTAATGAATATGTATGTTTCCATTTATGATAAATGATGATAGCCATGAGGGATGGCACCCTTTGTTACCTACTTCCATTAGTTCAAGCTTATAATGGACAATGATGTGAAAGACCAGAAATTGTTAATGATGCTATTATGATAAGGACTAATAGTGAGAAACCTTGTTGCTAATGATTTTTTAGTATGGCAGGAAACGATCAAAGGCGCTCGCTTTGACACGTCGATGACACCTGGTTTGATGAAAATCCTTATTATTTTATCTTTTAAAGTCTAAGTCGATCTTGAAATATGCCATAAATGTTTAACTATATGTTGATGATATGTTAATGGTTGCAGGCACAGATTTGTTGCTTGACCGAATGACTCACATATGGGCGATGGGGTTGTACAGGTGGATGGAACTACATGGGAGGGGTGGGACGGAGTCCCTGATATCACCCACTAGCACTCCCGCCGTGACTTGGGCTCGAAGAGTTGAAACACCTTCACCTTGAAGATCACGATGCCATGAGGGTAGGTCCCAAAGTTGGGTCACTCATGAGGAACCTACTGGGGGGGGCGCGCATCAAGGCGGATTCCTTGATCCCCGACACCATTAGTCTCACTATAGCAGGCAACATAAGAGACGATAGTGGTCTATGACGTTGCACAATATTTTCCCCTCGTAGTCACTGGATGCTTGAAGGGCAAGTGGTGTGGCACCCTTGGGATTTCAGGGAAATTCTTGAAGGGCACGACCAACTTGGCACCCTTGGCATCACAATTAAACTGTTAAGGTGTGGCACCCTTGGAATTTTGATGAACGATATTGGAATAGATTAGGGATTCTACTGCATTCTTTCTCGGAAAACTACGGCGAATCTATCGTATTGTCTCAGAGGATCAACTGCCATATCAGTCAAGTCCACTAGAGTTGCTAACGGTTGGAACAAAAAGTGGTTTAATGGTGAAGTCTTCAGATGCGATCTGCTTCCATGGAGGTAGGGATATTATTAATATTTTTTTTTTTGAAGCGTAAATTCGTGAATCCCTACGCGTACATGATACATTGTCTAACTGCCAGTTTCAACTCCATAATCGAACACCCGTCAACAAGACCACAATAAACGGAATTAATAATCACATGAATTCGTTCAAGATCTATGTGAAGGCTATTACAAATTCTGGACAAGGTCTCAAAACCTTTGCGCTGAATTTCCATGATGGAATCTATCATCACCTCACCATCACTTTGGGCCTTGCACTTCATATGCTTTCATAGAAATCCTCATTCGATAGCAGAGAAACACATACTGAATATCCCCCCACATTATCAGAGTGTGTTAAATCTAGATCGGAAATTATCCAAGGCACGCAGGTCTCATGTCTTCACAAGTCATAGAACACATTTCCACAGGTTTCATGCTCTAGATCATTAATTTTTTAAACGCTCCACGCTCCAGATTTAAAATTTATTCTGCTCCTCACACACAGAGTTCCAGGCTCAATTCACGAGTTATACGCCTCAGCTTATGTTGTGCAGGCTTCACGTTACAACACAAATGATATATTCTTTAATTTCCAAAAAGTCCCTTCTCTCATGGCTTGCCCCTTCTTTTATAGGAGTCCTCATAGGTGACACTTGGCATGTCATGCATAATTATAATAATTTTCTTTTAATTTAATACTTGATTATTCATCTACCCATGTGTCATTCTCTCAGCAAGGGTCACCCATAATTATTTACTTAACTTTTTATTTAAAATTAATAATTTCCTCACCTCACAAGGTTCCTATATATTCTCCTAGTTGTCTCTTTATTCCCCCCCCCTTTTGTTCCTTAAATTGTGTTTATTACTTGGAGTCAATTAATGAGTTAAGATTTTATCCCCAATCTACTTCCTACATTAACTTAGGTTATCTCTTAGAGGGATATTCCTATGCTCGTTGATGCCACATGGAGCTTCTCTATATTTCTCTAAATTTAATTTATTTTCTTATTTTAATTCACCTTCCTCTTTTCTTAATTAAGTTTAATTGGTTTAGGATTAATCTTTATCCTTAAAATATGTTTGCCTTCCCCTTTTTTCTAATTAAACCACCTAATCTACCTAGAATTTTCCAACATGGGGAGGGTAGAATTTTTAAGGTACTCTATTTATTTCTTTCCTATGATCCTCCTTATTCCAAAGTTTTTATTTTTTTGATTAATTTTCCTTGGTTTCCCAATCATTCATTTTCCCTTGAATGTAACTTTACCTTAGCTTTCATTCTACTTATAATTATTTATTATTTATTTTTAATGATTCCAAGGGTGCCAAGTTTGGTTGTGCCCTTCAAGAACTTCCCTAGAAGTTCCAAGGATGCCACACCTTAACAATTTAATTGTGATGCCAAGGGTGCCAAGTTGGTCGTGTCCTTTAAGAATTTCCCCTGAAATTCCAAGGGTGCCACGTTTGGTTGTGCCCTTCAAGAACTTCCCTAGAAGTTTCAAGGGTGCCACCTTAACAGTTTAATTGTGATGCCAAGGGTGCCAAGTTGGGTCGCTCATGAGGAACCTACTGGGGGGCGCGCATCAAGGCGGATTCCTTGATCCCCGGCACCATTAATCTCACTATAGCAGGCAACATAAGAGACGATAGTGGTCTATGACGTTGTACGATATTTTCCCCTCGTAGTCACTGGATGCTTGAAGGGCAAGTGGTGTGGCACAAAGGAGAAACGACAACACATAATCTTAGGAACCCTTCCTGAAATTCTTTCCATCGCTTCTGTGCCGTTATTATTTCTTTGTAACCATACATATAGATCAAGGCTATCATCATTATGACATCAATAGAAACATGTCTATCCTTTACTACTATCACCATCATGATATCAATAGAGAATACACCTAACCATTAATTATATCGTAATCATAATATTAATAGAGAACATACATAACCATCACATTCGTTGATAATAGAGTCACGTTTCTGGATCCTCAGCCGGAGTTACTCATAGACTAAAGTATGCAAGATAATGTCATATTAGAGTCAGGAAACTAGGGTGGGCACTACAAAATGGCTCTAATACCAATTTTATAATAAGAGTATAACACTTTACACAAAGCAACTTTTCTATTAATATTTCAGAACAACAACTCAGATGACATATAAAATTTGGAGTTAGTTCTCTGTGATGCAAGCAGATCGAGATGATTCTCGCAAATGCAGAGCACGGAGTTCCGACTCAACCCAGAAACTAAAAACTTCGAATGCCCTTCCCTTCTTACAACCTCTTAAATCATCAAATGTAAAATTCAAATATATCTCTTTATTTCTCATAAAACACTGGATTACAACAGAGATCTTGACACACAGAGATCTTATCGATCGACACCCTAATGACCTCAGTCCTTCCTCTTTTCCCCAAACTCCTTTCCTCCTCCCAAAATTCCTTTCCTCCTCCTTTTACAAATGAACCTTACCTTCTTTTATAATCCAGAAGGGGGTCCAACATTCGTGAAGGGTAAGGAAACTATCTTTTCAAATCTATCCTCTATATTTGGGTATGAGTGGACAACTCATATTATCTCATCCCTTTTCCTTTCGGAAAGCCATCAGGCATATGGGGACCGAATCTCAAGTACTAGATATTTTGTACAAAAAAGTGGAGAGCCATAAGCATATTATTTCACTAAAATCTTATTATTGTACTTAAAGGTTACACAATGGAGATTCAAGATCAGGTGAACCCACTAAAGCTTATCTAGTACCAACGTCGACTAGAAAGACAACACAGTCATATGACATAATATTCGATTTGGGGATGGGTGTAGTGTTGGTATCGAAATCTTTCAATCAAATAATTTGAAAAATACTGCACTCGTACATCCTTTTCAGATTCCCATATCTGTGAAGCATGACTATCAGGTGGCTCCAGGAAATTGATGTACTGAAAGGGATTTGATTCAGGACCCACTTGATCGTGGAAATCATTATAGCTAGGGTGGACACCATTGGCGCTAGTAGCGATTGTCCTGGCTTTATAGTGGTTAGTGACAAACCATCGGACATGACCACACCTTCTGACTCCGTGAAAAAAATGGAGGTCTTCGATATCGGCAATATCCCTGATGGATTTGTACAGGATTCCTGATTGATGAGCTGTGGGTTCACTGAATCCGTAGATCTTTAGCAAATTGAGGGAATATGGCTTGATGAAAAGGTCCGACAAGCCGTAAATTTTCCACCATTAAATGAACCACTCTAGAGTAGGATCCGTATTTTCCACTGCTTCTACTGCCCATCATTCATATTGAAAAGAGAACTGCAAAGAATAAAATAGATTAGAGGAATAATTCTGCAGATTCATATCTGGGTAGAATGCTTCTTTCTGTTGGTCTATATCAAAATTATCCCTGTTGAGATGATTGTTGAATCTTCTGAAGGTTATGTGGCAGCTTTCAAGTAGATCTTCATCATCTTCGCTCCTTTCCAGTATATAAGTGATACTCCCAATGTGATCTAGATAGTACAAGGCTTCAATAGCTTCATTGTTCATTTCATCTTACATCCTTTGATTCCAAAGATAAGGGATTCCCATTCTGTACCGAATTTCTTTGACAGGGATCCAATGTTCATCATGAACTAAAAGGGGAGTTTCTAGTTCATAACTAATCCATCCTCTGGGGGTTTCTATTTGTACAAAGTTTTCATCCCTTCTGATAAAATTGCAGGAGAGAGAGAGAATTGAATGGTCTGCCAAGTAATCAAGACTCAACATGTCTGCAAAACTGTTCTTGTCTCCCCATTAAATTTAATGTCGAAATTATACTGGCTTAGCTGCATCACCCACCTGACCATGACAGCGTCTTCAAATTCACTTTTTTTGATTGCATATTATAAAGCTTGACAATCAATTTTTACAGTGAATTTGGTGTAAATAACAAAATCTTTGAACTTAGCAATACCAAGGCATATTGCTCTAAGTTATTTCTTCAGACTATCTCTTAACACATGTGCCTTATTCTGGTTACGTATAGATGGCAAAATAAAAGATGGAAACTTTGAGGTGGCTTCTGATAAAGTCATTACTTCTTTTTTAGATTCAAAAGGTTTGTCTGCTCTGAATGTGTTGGATTCATTAGTCAATTTTCCAGTATCTTTAGAAGTACCTTCATCTGTAGAAGTTTTTTCTTATGATTTTTCTTCGTTTTCTTCTTCTAAATCCCAATGACTAGGGGCATAGATATCTCTATGAAATTTTGGAATATCTCTGGCCTTTTTCTTTTGTTTTCTTCTTCTCATGTCTTCTTTTTCTTGTTTTTCTCTCTGTTTCTCATCATATAGCAACTTCATATTAGCATTGATAAGTTCAGCGTGTTCACCTAAATCATCTAGAACATCTTCGGCATAAGAACACCAAGTGGTCAGATAATTTCCTATTTGATGTACTTGATCCATATCACTTGTGTTCTGTGAATTATGTTTTAGTAATGGGGCACAATCAACTCTAGTAGGTGGATGTTTGGAAGGAGATGAAGTAGTAAAAAACTTTGTTTTGGGTGGCCATTTTCCTCCTTTCACATATCTCTTAGATGCATACTGAAATTGTTCTGTGGGTGGGAAATTATGTACATATGTTCTAAACATCTTATTTACAACTAGAAACGGCTTTTCTTCTGGTATGTACAACTGAGTATCAGACAATGGAGTTAGTGGAGTACTAGTGGAAGCACTAAGCTCTTCTGGTATAGAAATCTGGCGATAGAAAGACCTTCTTCCATTGGTAAGGACTAGTTCACTTTGGGCAGGTAATACATGCTTTTCTGGCAAAGCTATTGGTCTTGGTATTGAAGGTTGACTGGGCAAGATTTTTACACAATTATCTGCTACATACATTCTCTTGGCCAATTTATTTGAATTATCTGCAACCAGAGACTTCTATTGTATATACCAATCACTAGGCAAGGCTTCTTTATCATAATGAACTCCTTCAATTTGTGCATTGTCTACTCCTACTGCAACACAATCCTTTAACACCGGCTGTTTGAGCTTTGGATGTACTGTATTTGTTAATTGAAATGAGGTCTGGACGATTACTGACAAATATTCACTATCATCAGCCATTGATAAACCTTGAACTCCTATCAAGACTTTCCAACAATCTTTGAGATGAACATTTGTCAAACTGATTGCATAGTCAGGGAAGATTGTTCCATATTGACATCCCGAAGAAAGATTTCCTTGTATTGTTCCTATTCGGGCATGATCATATATATTATGTCTTGTATCAAAGAGTTCTGCTATACAGGGAGTGTTTAAATCTCGACGAACCAATGGGGCTAACCCTATCCTTATTCCTCCAAAATGTAAATAGAAAAATCTCTTCTCTGCATGATATTTTATGAACTTCTTAATTTCTTCCTCAGAAAACAAATTTAAACCTATAATTTGTACAGACAGACCTTTTATCCTGACTTTCAGCTCGACTTCTTTGAAATAGGCCTTCTTAGTCAATTTTAACATTACAGGGATTGGATAGATTTCTTTTGTGTTTAAGGCAGGGGGTTTCCAGTTTTCTGGATCTTCTACCTTTTCATGTTCTTCTAAATCTATCTCATGGGATCTATTTTCTACCTCATAAATGGAAGTTTTATCTATTGTAGAAAAGGATCTCAAGTATTTGGCCATATTGAACTGAAACAATTCTGTTCCATAGATTGACTGAAGTAGCGTTTATTTACTCAGTGTTCGTAAAACGAAATACTTTTCGAAGGTTAACTGGCTAGCTTCAGGCTCTGTCTATAGAATTTTAACTAACAGAATCGGGGTATGGCTCTGAAAGAAGCCAGGAAGCCTTCGAAAAGCATCGTTGTTTTTCATCGTGCTGAGTAGATAAAAGCTTATTCAGTCGATTTCTGGAATAGTTTGTAGCCGCAATATGGCTAGTTTGTTGAGATCTTTTCTACTATTGATAAACGATCAATATCAGAAGTAGATAGTAGAAATGTTGAATCTGATGAGCATGAACAAGTAGAAGACCCTGAAATTTGGAACCCTCCTGCGTTAAACACTAAAGAAATATATCCAGTTCCACTCTTGTTCAAACTCTCAAAGAAGTATTATTTTAAAGAAGTAGAGATTAAAGTCAAGATTAAAGGTCCAGTTGTACAGATAATTGGTTTGAATATATTTTATGAAGATGAGATAAGGAAGTTTAGAAAATATGCTAAGGAAGGAAGATTTCATTACTTACATTTTGGAGCCATTAGAATTGGTTTAGCTCCTCTGTTCAGACATGGGATAAATACTCCTTGTATAGCAGAACTATTTGATACAAGGCATAATGAGTATGATCATGCATGGATATGAACCATACTGGGAAACTTATCTTCTGGTTGTCAGCATGGAACTATTTTTCCTGATTATGCCATCAGTCTAACAGATGCCCATATTAAAGACTGTTGGAAAGCCTTGATAGGAGTACAGGGTTTGTCTATGGTTGATGACAGTGAATTCCTGTCTGTTATTGTTCAGACGTCCTTCCAGCTTACCAATACAGTTCATCCTAAACTGAAACAGCGGGTGTTGAAAGACTGTATCACAGTAGGGATAGGAAATGCACAAATTGAAGGTTTACATTACGAAAAAGAATCCTTACCCAATAATTGGCATGTTCAGTATAAGTCTTTGGCTTCAGATAATGCAAATAGCAAAATCAAAAGAATGGCGCTTACAGATGGGAGTGTAAAGATTATCCCAAATCCTCATGATCCCAGAATCCATAAGCCCATAGTGATGCTAGAGAAACATGTAATACCAGTTGATGATTCAGTCCAAAGTAGAAGATCCTTTTACAAACAACTTACTATACCAGAAGAACAGCCTTCTACTTCTACCAGTACACCCCAGTCCAGTACTCAGTTGTATATTCCTGAAGAGAAACCCTTTTTTGCTGTAAATAAAATGTTTAGAACACATGTACATAATTATCCACCTGTAGAAGAATATCAATTTTCCAATAAAAGATTTGTTAGGGGAGGAAAATGGCCACCCAAAACCAAGTTCTGTGTTTCTTCATCCCGAACCAGACAACCACCCACAAGAGCAGATTGTGCTCCTCTGTTAGAACATAATTCTCAAGAAACTGGAGATTTAGACCAATTCTATCAAATAGGAAATTATTTGACTACTTGGTGCTCTCATGCTGAAGAAGTTCTAAATGATTTAGGAGAACATGCTGACTTAATAAATCAAAATCTTAAGCTACTGTATGAAGAACAACAAGCAGAAAAACAAGCAAAAGAAGAAAGAAGGAGAAGAAAACAGAAGAAAAAGGCCAAGAAAATACCACAGTTACATGTAGATATGTCAGCTCCAAATTATTGGGATTTGGAGGAAGATTCAGAAGAGGTTACAGAAGAAGCAACTAAGTCAAGTGCAGAAGAAGGAACTTCCATGGATACTGGAAAATTAACCAGTAGTTCCAAACCGTCATACAAAATAGATAAACCTTTTGAGTCAAAAAAGGAAGTCATGACATTAGAATAGGCTGCAATTAAATTCCCATCATTTATTCTGCCATCTATAAAAAATCAGAATAAAGCTCATATTCTGAAAGAAGCTGTAAAATATCCTAGAGTCAAAGAAGACTTGTTTTTAGCAAGTACAAGTGGCTATGTCTTAGATCTTGATAGCTCATCCAATCCTGGTGAATCTATTAGGATATGGATAGGATCTTTATATCAAATGAAAGTCACTACCAAACTGAATAATATGTCTATCATGATTCTAGCTGAGAAAAGAATGGCATGTATTGTTTTTGATTGGTGGATGGGAGGATCCGAAGCCGAAAGATTAGCAGTCATGAATGTTGGTTTGTCTACATTTGAAATTTTGTTAAAAACACAGTTTGTACCAGAACCAGTAGATGAAAAGAAACAACTTTTAACTGATCTTAGTAGAATGGAATTGAAAGATTTAAAGTATTTAGATCAGTTTGGCAAAGATTTCATGGCTAAAGTCTTTAAGGCTAATCTTTTTAATGATATTGCTTAGAAAATTGCTTTTCTTTCAAAGTTACCAGGCAATTTGGGAGATCTGATAATGAAGGATCTAGAAATTCAAATGAAAGGTCTAGATCAGATCTATTGGGTTGATCTTCTGTTCCGAGTGTCAGAAAAAGTCAAATATTTGTGTTGGCAAAAGAAAGCGCATGACATCACTCCAAGTTCAGATGTCTGCAGAGCAGTATTGCCATGGACGCCTTTTAAGTCAAAGAAGAAATCCAAAAGGTATGGCAAGTACAAACCCAAAAGAATATCTAACCTAAAGAGGCCATTTTGAAAATTCAGATTTTTGAAGAAAAGGAACAAACCCGGAAACAACAATTGTTGTTTCATTTGTAAACAAGAAGGACACTTCGCTAGAAAGTTCCCCCAGAAATCATCTAGTAAAATCAAGGCTTGTGTGGATATTGAAGAGTTTCAGGATGACTGGTCTGTAGTTGAGTCTGATGATGAAATTTCTGATGTATATATTCTTACAGAAGTTTCAGATTGTGAAGATGATCATGAGTTTGTACAGAAAATGAATATTTGTCCATCCAGTTCAGATTTTTCCAGTGATCAGCATTACAGTGATATAGAGAGTTCTTCAGAAGAAGAGATAACAAGTGAGACAGAAGATGATTCAGATGATGAATCAACAAGCACACTTTCAGTCAAAACAGGCAAAGGTAAGCAACCTGCAGTACCTTTATCTCAATTCAATTCTTTCTGTCCTTTTGAAAAGAAGATATCAGCGTCAACCAGTATGCCACAAGTAGAGTCTCCAAGAGAAGAATCAAACACTTCGTTAAAAAAGATTGTTAAAACATACAGTTTAATTTACATTCCAGTGCAAGTCCAAGTAAAAGGTGAATGGGTTTCAGTTGATGCTTTTATAGACACTCGAGGTTCAAACAATCTAGCAAGACCTTCTCTTTTTAAATCCTCGTGGAAGCCGTTGAAAAACATATTGGTTTCAGAAACAATTGGAGGATCTGTTCAGCTCACACATTATGTAGATAACGTTTTCTTAAAAGTTGGGTGCAATGTAATAAAAATTTCAGCAATCCAGCACTACGACCCTTCAGCTAGTTTAATGCTAGGCATGCCATTTATAAACTCTGTGCTACTTGTTACTATCAGCCAAGATAAGCTGATAATAAATTTGAAGAAAAGAGCTATCTCATTACCTAGACTAAGCCTTGCAAACTCTGAAGCTAGGTATGAAAATAGTCAGAAAAGAGTAGTTACTAGAAGGCCAGTAAAAGATTCAGACGACTGGCAAGAAGTCCTACAATTTTATGAAGCCAGAGCAGAAAATAAAACAAAACAGTTAGCCTGCATTGATACAAACTGGTCTACAGAGCAGAAAGATGTATACCAAAGACTTCTAAAGAGCTGCTCGGACAACCCTCAGTATTTTGGGAAACTGAAAGTCCGATGCAGGAAATAGTCACCTTACATGACAATGGAGTAAAAGGGAAAATGATTCCATGTACACCATCTGATGAACAAGAAATTCAGAATCAGATTAGTGAATTACTAAAAATGCAATTAATTGAACCTAGTGAATCCCATTATGCATGTTCAACATTTTTAGTAAGAAATCATTCTGAGATAGTAAGAGGAAAACCAAGAATGGTTATTAACTATAAACCTCTTAATGCCATTACTCAGAATTTTAATTATCCATTGCCAAGGCCAAAAGTTATTTTGCAGAAAATTCAGCATAGTAAGGTGTTCAGCGAATTCGACATGAAGTCTGGGTATTATCAAATCCAGATCCAGCCAGAAGACAGACACAAAATAGCTTTCATATGTCTAGCAGGATTTTATCAGTGGAAAGTTGTTCCATTTGGTCTGAAGAACGCTCCAGCCTTTTTCCAAAGAAGGATGGATTATATTTTTGCTAAATATGATTTCATAGTTACATATATAGATGATATATTAATTCACAGTCCAGATGTACATACTCACTTAAAGCATTTAAATATTTTTCTTGAAGAAGTTAGAAAACATGAGATTGTTCTGTCAGAGAAAAAGATGTCCTTATTTCAGGATAATATTGATTTTTTGGGGATAAATGTTGTTAATGGTGCTATTCAAATGCAGCCCCATGTGCTAACAAAGTTAACAAAGTTTCCTGATGAATTGAAGGACAAAAAGACAATTCAAAGATTTCTTGGAGTTCTGAACTATCTCCACAAATATATCCCAAATCTTTTAGAAAAGAAAACCCCGATTAGAAGATACATCAATCAAGGATGGTCTGAAGAAGCTACTGAATCAGTAAGAAAGCTTAAAGAAGAATGTTAGCATCTACCAAGGCTTCAGCCACCATGTGAAGGTTTACTTATTTTACAAACTGATGCTTCACTTGACTTTTGGGCAACTGTATTGTTAGAACAATGGGAGAACAACAAAGAGGAGATTGAAGAAAATTTGTGTGGATACGCTTATGGGGAATTTACACCAAGTCAGAAAAATTACTTCATAGCTGAAAAAGAGACATTGGCAATATTCAATGGTATTCAGCGCTTTGAGGTATATCTCACCCCAGTAAAGTTTTTGATCAGAATAGACTAGAAATTTTAAATATTTTCTGTCCACTAAGATTTCAAGACAAATTGCAAAAGGCAGAATTTTACCCTGGCAAATTTGGTTCCAGCAATTTGACTTTGAGGTTGAGTGGATTCCAGGCAATTCCAATTTCTTGACAGATTCTCTGACTAGAGATATGAACAAGATGTATATAACCTGTAAATATTCAGTTTTTGAAATTCCATGTAAAACAACCAGAAGATGATAGTTTTGCTACATTTGTAGATAGATTCAGAATTTTGGAAAATCATGTCAGTTGGTTAACGGATGAGATTAAAAAGGTAGCAGGTTTCAGACTCAGAAGAAACATGTGGATTCGAAAGTGTCAGGCATGGCAGTCAAAGAACTTAGGCATTTCCTTAGGGCTAGACGACAATTTGGTAAAAGTCTTTTCTTTTCCAAATATGAAAGTCAAGCTTTTCTTCAGAAGTTTATGTGATCTATGGTCTAGCGTCTACACTAAAGAAATGATCTGGACTCTCATGGTTTTAAATTATTACCAGATCACAGGAGGTGTTGATTTTGAACTCAGCTTGTTTACAGGTGCCAAGGTTTTAGATCTAGAGGAAGTCCCCATGAAAGAAGAAATGATAAAATATTTGGTATCATTAAAAATTCCCGACATTTTTGAAGAATTAGAATCAACATTCCTCTAAAGGATTGATGAGAATTATGCAAATACTGATTCTTTCCCTCAGTATGAAATCTTTGAAAATTTTGCAGATTGAGAGATCAGAGGAGGAAAATGTACAAAGATTCAAGTTACCAGAGTATCCTAGTGCATACAAAGAACGGTGCAATATTTAAAAACTTTTGCATATCCCTGGGATTTTCATAGTTTAAGAATTAGAGATAACATTGAACCAAATCCTTTTACTCAAACTTTTAGTTAGGAAAGGATTGGCAGTATTGAATCTAGTAACAATCAAGAATTGATTAAACAACATGCAGAATGGTTTCATGAGTTTGGAAATTTAAGACTGGTAGAAAAGTTGCAAATTTTGAATAAAATTGATGGATTACAAGGACAGCCTAAAGCACTAAAATTCATAATTAATCAGAAGGCATTAGTAACCATCTCAGTTTTATCTCCAAATTGGAACAATAATATCATCCACTTGATTAGTTTAATGATCTTGAAAAGAATATGCACATCAATAATCTTTGAACTAGGATGGCAACATAAAGATGTTTTAAATGAAAATTGTCGGTTGTGGATCCAGCATGCGATTGAAAGCTCCACTAATATGTTCCAGATATTTAAGTGGGAATTATTAGATAGAATTGAGCTGGCATTACAGAGATCACCTGCGACTCGAAGTGCTTTTAAAGATTCATTTCTTGATATTGAAGTTAGTGCTCTCCCGTTCCTGAATAAATGGGAAAAGCAAGAATTGATGCATACCTCTCAGCAACTGGGCCTACATAAGATAAAGACGAAGTTCAGCAGAGGAGAATCATCATCAGCAGCATCTCGCCGGTCACCAATAATGCAAGCAAAAGAAAAAGCCGAAATGACAGATGCACAAGATCCAAATGATGGAATCGACGAACAGTATAATCGACTCATGAATCGGTACCATCAACAGCTGTTAGATGAGTACGAACAATCTCCAGGATCTTCCGAAGAAGATTTGTGGGAAACAAGAAGTTCGACATGGTAGAATCTTTGTCAGCAATGTGATAATGATGGTCACATGTTGTGACAGGATTCCTTTGTACAGAAAAGATTGAGTAGACACCGTCGGTGGAAAAAGATACCGACAGGACCCTCAATTATTTTCTTTTGACGTCAGTTTTTAGATAGGCTTAGTTAGATTAAATCTATATAAGAGAGTGTTGGTGGATCATTCGGATCATCCTGATCATTCGAGTAGTTTCGTGCTTCATTTCGAGCTGAGACTCTCTGTTGTAATATGCTTTGTGTATTTGTTGCTTTGCTTTATTAATATCGAAGCCTACTGGGCCGCTTGTCTGAGGACAGTTCCTGTAATCCGAAAGAGGTTTGAGCTATAAGGCGCTTGAGTGAAGACCCGTGGAGAGAGGTCGTGTGGAGACTCGTGCATGGTCGCCTGAGGATTGGATCTCTGTTTTCAGAAGTGTTGTTTGGGAAGTGACTTTTTAATTAGAAGTTAGTCCGAATGCATTAAAGCTTCATCATTTATGTTTCCGAATTGAATGAATGGTCAGAGTCTAAAGCGACCATTCGAGACAAATAGAGACTGAGTATAACGGATAAAGCTTCGAATTAACTTACAGTTATATAAGAACGTCGCTTCCCAAACAACACTTCTGAACACAGATATCCAATCCTCAGGCGATCATGCGCGACATGACCTCTCTCCACGGGTCTTCACTCCAGCGCCTTACAGTTCAAGCCTCTTTTGGATTACAGGAACTGTCCACAGACAGGTGGCCCAGTAGGCTTCGATATTAATAAAAGCAAGAGAATATAAAGCTTATTACAAAGAGTCTCAGACTCAAAACTTAGAAACACTCGAAACGATCAGGATGATCTGAATGATCTCCCCACTCTCTCTTATATAGTATTATAGCTATCTAAAACTGACTTCAAAAGAAAATAATTGAGGGTCCTGTCGGTATCTTTATCCACCGACGGTGTCTACTCAATTCTTTCTGTACAAAGGAATCTTGTCACAACATGTGATCAACATTATCACATTGCTGACGAAGATTCTACCAAGTGGGACTTCTTGTCTCCCAAAGATCCTCTTCGGACGGTCCTGGAGATGGTTCGTACTCATCCAACTGTTGTTGATAGTACCGGTCCATGAGGCGATTGTATTGTTCTTCGATTCCATCATTTGGATCTTGTGCATCTGTCATTTCTACTTTTTCTTTTTCTTGCATTATTGCTGTCCGACTAGATGCTGCTGATGAGGATTCTCCTTTGCTGAGATTCGTCTTTATCTTGTGTAGACCCGGTTGCTGTGGAGTATACATCGCTTCTTTCTTTTCCCATTTGTTCAAAAATGGAAGAGCACTAACTTTGATATCAAGAAACGAATCTTTAAAAGCACTTCGGGTAGCAGGTGATTTCTGTACTGCCAGCTCAACTCCATCCAATAATTCCCACTTAAATATCTGAAACATATTTGTGGAACTTTCAATGGCATGCTGGATCCATAACCGACAATTTTCATTTAATTCAGCTTTATGCTGCCATCCCAATTCAAATATTATTGATGTACATATTCGTTTATAAATCATCAGACTTATGAGGTGGATGACATTATTGTTCTAATTTGGATGTGAGATTGAAATTGTTATTAATGCTTTCTGATTAATTATAAACTTGAGCGCTTTAGGTTGACCCTGCAAATCATCAAGTTTCTTGAGAATCTGCAATTTCTCAACCAATCTTAAATTTTCAAACTGATGAAACCATTCGGCATGTTGTTTAATCAACTCTTGGTTGTTACTGGATTCAATATTGCCAATTTTTTCATGACTGAAAACTTGATCAAAAGGATTTGGCTTAATCTCATCTCTGATCCTTAAACTATGAAAATCCCAAGGATATGCAAAAGTTTTTAAATATTGCACAAATCTCTGTATGCACTGGGATATTCTGGTAACTGGGATCTTTGTACATTTTCCTCCTCTGATTTCCCAATCTGAAAATTTTTCAAAAATCTCATATTGAGGGAAAACACAAGTATTTGCATAATTCTCATCAATCTTTTGGAGAAATGTTGATTCTAATTCTTCAAAGATGTCAGGAATTTTTAATGAAACCAAATATTTTACCATTTCTTCATTCATGGGTATTTCTTCAAGATCTAGGATCTTAGCACCTGTAAATAATTGAAGTGCAAAATCAACTCCTCCTATGATCTGGTAATAATTTAGAATCATGAGGGTCCAGATCATCTCTTTAGTGTAAACACTAGACCATAGATCAGTAAGGCTTCTGAAATAAAGCTTGACTTTCATGTTTGGTAAAGAAAAGATTTTTACCAAATTATCATCTAAGCCCAAGGAGATACCCAAGTTCTTTGACTGCCATGCTTGGCACTTATGAATTCACATGTTTCTTCTGAGCCTTAAACCTACCACCTTTTTTATTTCTTCTGTTAAACAACCGGTATGGTTCTCTAAAATTCTGAATATATCTACAAAAGTTCCAAAGCTGTCATCTTTTGGTTTTTTACCTGGAATGTCGAAAACTGAATATGTACATGTTATATACATTTTGTTCATGTCTCTTGTCAAAGAGTCCGTCAGGAAATTTGAGTTACCTGGGATCCACTCAACTTCAAAATCGAACTGTTGAAACCAGATCTGCTAGGCTAATATTCTGCCTTTAGCAATTTGCCTTGAAATTTTGGCAGATAAGAAATATTTGAAATTTCTTGAATCTGTTCTAACCAGAAACTTTACGGTAGTAAGATATACCTCAAATCGTTGTATCCCGTTGAATATGGCTAATGTTTCCTTTTCAGCAATGAAGTAATTCTTCTGGCTTGATGTGAATTCACCATAACCATATCCACACAGATTCTCTTCAAGTTTACCTTCACTATTTTTTCTTTGTTCTAATAATACAACAGCCAAAAATCTAAAGAGGCATCAGTATGAAGAATAAGCAAACCATCACCTGGTGGTTAAAGCTTTGGTAGATGCTGACACTCTTCTTTCAAGCTTTTAACAGCTTCAGTTGCTTCTTGAGACCAAACTTGTTTTATATGTCTTCTGATAGGCGCTGTCTTCTCTGTTAAATTGGGAATGTATTTGTGAAGATAATTGAAGACTCCCAAAAACCTTTGAATGATCTTGGTATCCTTCAATTCATCAGGAAACTGTGTCAATTTGGTTAAAACATGAGGTTGAATTTGGATTGCACCATTAGCAACATTAATTCCAAGAAAATCAATATTATCCTGAAACACAGACATTTTTCTTTCTGACAAGACTATTCCATGCTGCTGGACTTCTTTTAAGAAAACTTCTAAATGCTCTAGATGAGTATGTATATCTGGGCTATGAACAAGAATATCATCTATATAAGTAACAATAAAGTGATATTTAGAAAAAATGTAATCCATTCTTCTCTGAAAGAATGCTGGGGCATTTTTTAGACCAAAGGGTACCACCCTCCACTGGTAAAATCCTGTTGGGCAAATGAAAGCGGTTTTATGCCGATCCTCTGGTTGGATCTGAATTTGAAAATATCCCGATTTCATATCAAACTCACTAAACACCTTGCTGTGCTGAATCTTTTGCATGATCGTTTCAGGTCTTGGTAATGGGTAATTGAAACTTTGAGTAATAACATTGAGAGGTTTATAATTGATCACCATCCTTGGCTTACGCCTTACTATTTCAGAATGATTCCTTACAAGAAAGGCTGAGCAAGAATAGTGAGATTCACTTGGCTCAATGAGCTGCATTTGTAGCAGTTCTTTTATCTGATTCTTTATCTCTTGCTCATTTGCTGGGGTACATGGAATCATCTTACCTTTGACTCCATTATCATGCAAAGTGACGATTTCTTGCATTAGGCTCTCTGTTATCCAAAACTGCTGTGGGTTTTCAGAACAACTCTTCAAAAGTCTTTGATAAATATCACTTTGTTCTGTTGACCAGTTGGGATCTATACATGCCAATTGTTTTGTTTTTGATTCTGCTCTTTGCTCATAGAATTGTAATACTTCCCGCTAATCATCAGAATCTTGTTTTGGTTTTCTGGTTCCTATTCTTTTCTGGCTATTTTCATTCATAGCTTCTGAGTTTGCAATAAACAATCTCGGAACAATAATAGCTTTCTTCTTTAAATTAATAACCAATTTATCCTGGCTGATTGTAACTGGAAGGACAGAATTTATAAATGGCATTCCCAACATAAGGCTTGCTAAGGGATCAAAATGCTGAATTGCAGAAATCTTAACAATACTCCCTGCAACTTTTAAAGAGATATTATCAACATAATGTGTCAGATTCATTGATCCTCCTATGGTTTCTGAAACCAAAATATTTTTGAGCGGTTTCCACAGAGATTTAAATAAAGATGGTCTAGCCAAATTATTTGATCCATCGGTATCAACAAAAGCATCGACTGAAATCCATTCATTCTTAACTTGTACTTGAACCAGGATATAAATTAGGCTATTTGTTTTGACAATCTTTTTTAACAACCCATTTTCTTCTATTCGTTTAATCTCTGGTTGTGGAAAACTTGTGGAAACAGATGTTTTCTTTTCAAAATGACAGAAAGCATTTAGTTGTGGAAATTGTGAGACTGTCTGTTTAGCTTGATTGTCTATAAAAGAAACTGGCTTACAGATTCATCATCTGAATAATCTGATGTCTCACGGGTAACTTCATAGTCTGTGCTACTTTCTTCCTCAATATAATGCTATTCTTATGAGCAATCATTATCAGAACAAGATGGACATAAATTCATTTTTTGTACAGTATCTTCTTCTTCTTCAGCTTCTACATCTGATATTTCAGTTAAAATATATACATCTGAAACATCATCGTCTGAACCTACAACTAACCAATCATCCTGAAATTCATTAATATCTATACAAGCTTTTAAAGCACTGGATGTCTTTTGTGGACACTTCCTTGCAAAATGTCCTTTTTTACAGATGAAACAACAGTGGTTGTTTCTTGGATTCTTTCTTTCCTTCAAAAATTTATATCTACTGAATGGCTTTCTTGGATTAGAGACTCTCTTGGGTTTGTATTTGCCATACCTTTTGAATTTTTTCTTTGATTTAAAAGGCGTCCATGGCAAAACTACTTGACAGACATTTGAGCTTGGAGTAATATCATGAGCTTTCTTCTGCCAACATAAATATTTGACCTTTTTTGAAACTCGGAACAAAAGATCAACCCAATATATCTGCTCTAATGTTTTGTATTGCAACTCTATATCTTTCATCACGAGGTCTCCTAAGTTGCCTGGTAGTTTTGACAAGTATGAGATTTTCCGAGCCACATCATTAGGGAGATTTGCTTTAAAAACCTTAGCCATGAAATCTTTACTAAATTAATCTAAATATTTGAGATCTTTTAATTCCATTCTACTAAGATCAGTTATAAGCTGTTTTTTCTCGTCTACTAGTTCTGGTACAAACTGTGTTTTTAATAACAGTTCTAAAGTGGCTAAACCAGCTTGCATAACAGCTAGTCTTTCTTGCTCAGATGGTCCCATCCACCAATCATAGACCATTCCTTCCATTCTCTTTTCTGCTATGAGCATAATAGATATATTATCCAATTTTGTTGTAACCTGCATCTGATATAGGGCTCCTATCCAGATTCTAATTGATTCTCCTGGGTTAGAAGAATTATCTAGATCTAGAATATAGCCACTAGCATTTGCTGCTGACAGGTCTTCTTCAACTCTGGGATATTTAGCTACCAAAAGGAGCACTGACCATTTGAGACAAATAGAGACTGAGTATAACAGATAAAGCTTCGAATTAAATTACGGTTATATAAGAACGTCGCTTCCCAAACAACACTTTTGAACACAGATATCCAATCCTGAGGCGATCATGTGCGACACGACCTCTCTCCACGGGTCTTCACTCCAGCGCCTTACAGTACAAGCCTCTTTTGGATTACAGGAACTGTCCTCAGACAGGCGGCGCAGTAGGCTTCGATATTAATAAAAGCAAGAGAATACAAAGCTTATTACAAAGAGTCTTAGCCTCAAAACTTAGAAACACTCGAAATGACCAAGATGATCTGAATGATCTCCCCACTCTCTCTTATATAGCATTATAGCTATCTAAAACTGACATCAAAAGAAAATAATTGAGGGTCCTGTCGGTATCTTTATCCACCGATGGTGTCTACTCAATTCTTTCTGTACAAAGGAATCTTGTCACAACATGTGATCAACATTATCACATTGCTGACAAAGATTCTACCAAGTGGGACTTCTTGTCTCCCAAAGATCCTCTTCAGACGGTCCTGGAGATGGTTCGTATTCATCCAACTGTTGTTGATAGTACCGGTCCATTAGGCAATTGTATTGTTCATTGATTCCATCATTTGGATCTTGTGCATCTGTCATTTCTATTTTTTTTTTTTTTTTTTTTGAATTATTGCTGTCCGACCAGATGCTGCAACATTCTTTCAGAGAAGAATGGATTACATTTTTTCTAAATATGACTTTATTGTTACTTATATAGATGATATTCTTGTTCATAGCCCAGATATACATACTCATCTAGAGCATTTAGAAGTTTTCTTAAAAGAAGTCCAGCAGCATGGAATAGTCTTGTCAGAAAGAAAAATGTCTCTGTTTCAGGATAATATTGATTTTCTTGGAATTAATGTTGCTAATGGTGCAATCCAATGCAACCTCATGTTTTAACCAAATTGACACAGTTTCCTGATGAATTGAAGGATACCAAGATCATTCAAAGGTTTTTGGGAGTCTTGAATTATCTTCACAAATACATTCCCAATTTGACAGAGAAGACAACGCCTATCAGAAGACATATAAAACAAGGTTGGTCTCAAGAAGCAACTGAAGCTGTTAAAAGCTTGAAAGAAGAGTGTCAGCATCTACCAAAGCTTCAACCACCAGGTGATGGTTTGCTTATTCTTCAGACTGATGCCTCTTTAGATTTTTGGGCTGCTGTATTATTAGAACAAAGAAAAAATAGTGAAGGTAAACTTGGAGAGAATCTGTGTGGATATGCTTCTGGTGAATTCACATCATGCCAGAAGAATTACTTCATTGCTGAAAAGGAAACATTAGCCATATTCAATGGGATACAATGATTTGAGGTATATCTTACTCCCGTAAAGTTTCTGGTTAGAACAAATTCAAGAAATTTCAAATATTTCTTATCTGCCAAAATTTCAAGGCAAATTGCTAAACGCAGAATATTACCCTGGCAGATTTGGTTTCAACAGTTCGATTTTGAAGTTGAGTGGATCCCATGTAACTCAAATTTCCTGACAGACTCTTTGACAAGAGACCTGAACAAAATGTATATAACATGTACATATTCAGTTTTCGACATTCCAGGTAAAAAACCAGAAGATGATAGCTTTGCAACTTTTGTAGATAGATTCAAAATTTTAGAGAACCATGCCGGTTGTTTAACAGAAGAAATAAAAATGGTGGTAGGTTTAAGGCTCATAAGAAACATGTGGATTCGTAAGTGCCAAGCATGGTAGTCAAAGAACTTGGGTATCTCCTTAGGTGTAGATGATAATTTGGTAAAAATATTTTCTTTACCAAACATGAATGTCAAGCTTTATTTCAGAAGCCTTACTGATCTATGGTCTAGTGTTTACACTAAAGAGATGATCTGGACCCTCATGATTCTAAATTATTACCAGATCATAGGAGGAGTTGATTTTGCACTTCAATTATTTACAGGTGCTAAGATCCTAGATCTTGAAGAAATACCCATGAATGAAGAAATGGTAAAATATTTGGTTTCTTTAAAAATTCTCAGTTACCAGAATATCAGAGGAGGAAAATGTACAAAGATCCCAGTTACCAGAATATCCCAGTGCATACAGAGATCTGTGCAATATTTAAACACTTTTGCATATCCTTGGGATTTTCATAATTTAAGGATTAGAGATGAGATTAAGCCAAATCCTTTTGAACAAGTTTTCAGTCATGAAAAAATTGGCAATATTGAATCCAGTAACAACCAAGAGTTGATTAAACAACATGCCAAATGGTTTCATCAGTTTGGAAATTTAAGATTGGTTGAGAAATTGCAGATTCTCAAGAAACTCGATGATTTGTAGGGTCAGCTTAAAACGCTCAAGTTTATAATTAATCAGAAAGCATTAATAACAATTTCAGTCTCACATCCAAATTGGAACAATAATGTCATCCACCTCATAAGTCTGATGATTTCTAAACGAATATGTACATCAATAATATTTGAATTGGGATGCCAACATAAAGCTGAATTAAATGAAAATTACCGGTTATGGATCCAACATGCAATTGAAAGTTCCACAAATATGTTTCAGATATTTAAGTGGGAATTATTGGATGGAGTTGAGCTGGCAGTACAGAAATCACCTGCTACCCGAAGTGCTTTTAAAGATTCGTTTCTTGATATCGAAGTTAGTGCTCTTCCATTTTTGAACAAATGGGAAAAGCAAGAAGCGATGTATACTCCACAGCAACCGGGTCTACACAAGATAAAGACGAATCTCAGCAAAGGAGAATCCTCATCAGCAGCATTTAGTCGGACAACAATAATGCAAGAAAAGAAAAAGTAGAAATGATAGATGCACAAGATCCAAATGATGGAATCGATGAACAATACAATCGCCTCATGAACCGGTACTATCAACAACAGTTGGATGAGTATGAACCATCTCCAGGACCGTCCGAAGAGGATCTTTGGGAGACAAGAAGTCCCACTTGGTAGAATCTTCGTCAAAATTGTGATAATGTTGATCACATGTTGTGACAAGATTCCTTTGTACAGAAAGAATTGAGTAGACACCGTCGATGGATAAAGATACCGACAGGACCCTCAATTATTTTCTTTTGACGTCAGTTTTAGATAGTGTAGTGCCCACCCTAGTTTCCTGACTCTAATATGACATTACCTTGCATACTTTAGTCTATGAGTAACTCAGGCTGAGGATCCAGAAACATGACTCTATTATCAACGAATGTGATGGTTATGTATGTTCTCTATTAATATTATGATTACAATATAATTAATGGTTATGTGTATTCTCTATTGATATCATGATGGTGATAATAGTATAGGATAGACATGTTTCGATTGATGTTATAGTGATGATAGCCTTGATCTATATTTATGGTTCCACTGAGATTATGATGATGCTAGCCATGATGGAAGTATCCCCTGTGTTAGCTACTTACATTAGTTCTGGTTCACAATGAACGGTGATGTGAATGACCAAGTGATGGTAATTAATGCTATTATGACAATGACTAACATTGAAAAACCTAGTTTCTGATTATTTATTGAGTATGGTAGGAAAACCACCAGAGGCACTCGCACATGACGAGTTGACGACACCTGGTTTGATGAAAATTTATATTATTTATCTTTGAAATTCTAATCGATTTTGAAACCTGCTATATATGGTTATCTATATTCTGATGATATGTTAATGGTTGCAGGCACGGATGAGTTGCTTGGCCGAATGACTCACATATGGGTGATGGGGCTGTACAAGTGGGATGGAACTACATGGGAGGGGTGGGACAGTGTCCCTGATCTCACCCACTAGCACTCCCGCCGTGATTTGCGCTGGAAGGGTTGAAACACCTTCGCCTTGAAGATCACGATGCCATGAGGGCAGGTCCCCAAGTCCGATTGCTCATGAGGATTTTACCGGGGGGCGCGTATCAAGGCGGATTCCTTGATCCTCGACACCATTAGTCTCACTATAACAGGCAACATAAGAGATGATAGTGGTGTATGACGTTGCACCTATACTTTCCCCTCGTAGTCATTGAATGCTTGAAGGGCAAGTGGCGTGGCACCCTTGGAACTTCAAGGGAATTTCTTGAAGGGCACGACCAACTTTGCACCCTTGGCATCACAAATAAATTGTTAGGCGTGGCACCCTTGGAGCTTCAAGGGAAGTTCTTGAAGGGCACGACCCAAACTTGGCACTTTGGAATCAAAATTGTTAGGCGTGGCACCCTTGGAGCTTCAAGGGAAGTTCTTGAAGGGCACGACCCAAACTTGGCACTTTGGAATCATTAAAAATAAATAAATTAATAAATATAATCAAGAAATGAAAACTAGGTAAATTTACATCAAGGGTAAATGATGTTAGAAACCAAGGTAATTAAATCAAGCATAAAACTTGGGTTAAGAGGATCATAGGAAGAAATAAAATATTTTATCTTAAAAACTCTACCCTCCCCATGTTGGAAAATACTAGGTAGATGACGTAGTTTAATCAGTAAAAGGGGAAGACAAACATATTGTAAGGATAAAGATTAATCCTAAACCAATTAAACCTAATTAAGAAAAGAGGAAGGTGAATTAAAATAAGAATAATAAATTAAATTTAGAGAAATGTAGAGAACCTCCATGTGGCAACAACCAACATAAGAATACCCATCTAATAGATAACTTGAGTTAAATTAGGGGGGTAGATAGGGAATCAAATCTTGACTCATTAATTGACTTTAGTAATGAACCCAAATTAAGGAATAAAAAGGGGGATAAAGAGACAACTAGGAGAAGAAACATGAATCTTGTTGAGGTGAGGAAAATATTAGTTTTAAATTAAAATTTAAGTAAATAATTTTGATAGACCCTTTATGAGAGAGTGACACTTGGGTGGGTGAATAATCAAGCTATTGAATTATAAAAAATTAACTAATTATGCATGACCTGCCAAGTGTCACCTATGAGAACTCATATAAAAGAAGGGGCAATCCATGAGAGAAGGGGACTTTTTGGAATCCTATTGTTGGATGGATGAGATGATGTCAGAGCAGTGATTACGAAGCTATAGTGAGTTTGGTGAGGTAGAGGATTTTAGAGAGGGAACTTTTGAGCCAAGGTGTGCTCTCCTCTACCAGTTAGTGCTTTCCTCCATTGTACAGCCCCATTGCAGCTTGGGGGTCCACGGGGAAGAAGAGTACCCGGAGGAGTAGGCTGGGAGGTTAACCGGTGGGTCTTTGCATTCGGATCAAGTACACCATCATTCACTCGCGGAGGTGACCGGCAACAAGGGAATACCAGTAATAGCAGAGCAAGCAGAGTCTCGCCTTCTGGTGAACGGTACATATGTATTTCATTACTATTTGATCTTAGTTAAAAGTATGTAAATGTTATGATATGTTTCCTGAAATGAGTGTCAGGAATGTATTAGACAGTGTTGAATAAATTTGAAATTTAATGTGTTTCTTTTCTGGTTGTATTTGTTGTAAAAAAAAAAATTGTATATAGTCTAATTGTGGTCCTTACACTCTGAATCTGGTTCTTACACTTGGTATCAGAGCTATGTTGAACCCTTGAGACCTATGGGCCTATGCATGCATAACTAATTTTGTACAATATCTATTGTTCCAAACCTGAACAATGATGATTTTGTTCAGTGCTCATGGCGTCTCTCAATTGAGATAATCGGGGTTTAAAGGGATTTATGCAATTCCTTTGTTATTTTCAATGCATGCATTGTATACCGAAACACAACTCTCAACACCCCATTCTGTTTGCATTGCAAACACCATTAATCAAAACATTGTATGTAATGTCGTTGGGTGTAATTCCTTTTGCAGCATTTCCTCTAGATCTGGTTTTTCATTCTAAGGTTTCTCCATGAGATTTGAGCCCCGAATCTAGACTATGGAATTTTTCTCGTCAAAATATATATATATATATATATAATTAGGAGATAAGTAGCTCTATCTAGTCTTTGTCTCGATTTGGAAGCTTCTGATTTGCAGGTTAGATTAATGCGGTCAACTTCCATGTAAATAATAAATAAATAATATTATATATTATATTTATGGTTGGATCGCACTGTTAAACCACTTTAGATTATGAATACTGGAAAACAAATACACATACAACAATCATAATTTGATCTTAAATGCACAATCTAGAATAGAATCACACTACCTTAAGCACACCCAATTTGCAATGTAAACAAAACCCTATCCTTCACCAAACACGATTTTGATTAGTATCACGCTGAAACTTCATTCATCAAATAGATCATAAGTTAACTATTCTATGCATTCATGAAGAAATTCATTCAAAATCCTCAGCATGTCCTATGAAATAGTGCGTGCAATTGTTATATTCAAGCCATGTTTTGATCAAAGAATAGTTTGATGGTAATTAAAATGAACTCAACATTTTATGAGGAACAGAGCATAATTCTGTGTTGAAGATTTACGCACAGTCTATATGACTAACGGCAGCCTATGCACTCAGAATTATTGATCGTGTTATCTATCAATGAATGCGAGGTTGTAACGATTATGATAGGGGCTTTCATGTTTGTTTCTGGGGTCTGTTGATTGAAGACAACGTAATAAAGAGACGGATGGGTTATGGTGCGGAAACTGCAGAAGTAAAATGCATCAAAGTGATCAAGCATCCTTTACCAACCCAGTTATCAAAACACTACATTACCAGTCATGAAGATTTATCGGGTTCATAGATGCCCTTCTCTCTTGATAACTCAGTAAAAGAGGAAATATCGCCTTGACTCCTTCGGAGGGATATTAGTGCAAATTTTCACATGATGAGAGGACAGTTTCAGAACCGATGAATGGTGCACTAACTAGAAAAATTTCCATTCATTCTGCATGGCTGTAGATGATAGCCATTTGCTGGTTCTGTACCTGGCAGAATTACTTTTGTTGTAGCGGTTGTCCTAGAAAATGGAATAAGTATTCTAATATAACGTGAAATGTGAATATGTTCCAGCCTATATTAGGGTCTGCAATCTTCTATAGGAAAAAGGGCATTCCATAGACCTAACTAAATCCAAATAACCAGGGTGCAGTTTCAAAAAAAAAAAAAAAAAAAAATTATACCAGTGCCTAAGTGCTATGTACTTGGGCCCTTAAGTTGTGTTCAGGTCAGTGGTGATCTGAATATGTACAGAGCTGTAAATCTTCAGCAGAGCATATGTCTCGGTTGCTCTTAAAGGGCCAATGCACAGATCTACAGAGAAGGTAACTTGGAGCTTACAAACCCAAATATATCCAATAGCCCGGTATGAATTCTGTGGTTGCATTTCCAGTATGAATTCTGCGGTTGCATCTCCGACAATAGCCGCAATATCAACAGGGTTTAACACCATGCATTCAAATAAAATTTGCCATTCAAAATGCTATGTTCATAGCCCACTTCACTTTACCGTCTCAAATATTTTATCAAAGAATCATCTCCTTCCACACTAATGATCAGAATGATCAGAAGAGATAGCATTGCAAACCGCGCGAGGGGAGAAAATCTATTTGGGGATGCAGAGGAACCTGTGTTTAAAACTGGAGCATCTAATGACGCGGCACCAATTTCACCGGCAATATGTCATTTTCTGAATGCATGATGAGATGGGTTTACATCATAATCGTAGGTAGTACGATAGGTCGGACACAAAATCCACAGGCCACTTGGGCTGTCATGGGCATCATAGCCAGCATTCATATGTCAAAAAAAATTTTGAAAGTCTTGTTCAACCAGAGTCGGTTGTCTACAGCATAAGGCACACGGGAAGATCCTGGGATGCCATCTTCGCATGCTTATACATTTGCGTATACTACAATGTACATTGCTATAGCTTTGATTGGTTTGAAAGGATTAAATACAACTACTTTCGGGTTTGGACTTACAATCATACTCTTTAGAGCGTTTACGGAAACTAGACTTATCGACACAATTGGTTGGGTACTCGAGTACGCATGTTTTACGGAGAGTAAGTATAAATTCTGGGTATATAACTTCAATTAAGCTGCTTGCTACCATGACCAATACCTTACACCGCCGAAGCAATTACCTTACCAACTGTACCGTGTGTTCTCAAATATCTTTCTCGTTATGCAGATTTATTTCGAATATCTTCTCTTAGCGCCATGCTCCTTTAGCCAACTTTACAGCATGTGAATCTCTATCTATGTGTATTCCTGCCTAAAATTCCGGCAAAAATACCTTTTCGCTCCACTTTTTCTTGCTGAATTTTTTAACGCCTTCCTTAATTTTCTGCAAATCCTAAGAAAGACAGCGTCGTGAATCTCGCATAGATATTGTATCAGTCTTTGGCATTCACTACCATTATCATACACGGCTGTCATATTTTCAGATCAGGGTCTCCAGAATATTTCGGGTGAGCATAAAGGGATAAGAAAAAAAAAAAACGGGAGGTCAGGGTTTCTCCTCAAAAGCTGTGGAATGAAATTGTATTTAAAGACGTCAATGACAACCAACTCCACTAGAATATACATTGATCATTTTGTATGTTCTTTTTCCTTTTCTGGAATGGTAAACGCAAATACAGTGACCTATAAAAACAAAATAAAAGAAAATGGCGGCAGGATCTCACGTTTTGAATTTTACTATTTCCTTTAATAGTTAAAAAAAAAAAAAAAAAAAAAAAAAAAAAAAAAAAAAAACTCACAAAACAAAGAAATAAAATCTGAAGTTGCCATGAATGGCAATATTTATCGGTTATTATTATAATCTTATTTCTGAAATCTTTTTGGTTTATGCACATTAATAGAATTTTTAAAATAACACAAACACAATCTAATTTAATAATTAATTTGGTAACGGTTCATAGTTCCACATACCTCTCAATAAAATTAATTTGGTAACCTTGCATAGTTCAATATACCTCTCACTAAAATAGTGTAGTTAAACGAATGAACGGGTATAGTTTCCTTTGTTGAAATGTAGTTATATAATAGAAAATAAAATTTAGAGTTAAGTGTAATTCTATTGAGTTGTAGTTCAGTTTCAGTGTAATGATTTGTTATTGATATTTCTTATGTAATCTATTTAATTATTTTAAGACATGAAAAAAATAGTTAACTCCATTTCAGTTTCCAGCCTCTTCATTTTTGTAATAGTATGAGAGCCTAATGTGTGTAAAACTCCTTGAAAACAGCGCACAAAAAAAAAAAAAAAAACAGGACAAGACGAATCCCTCAGCTCAAGAGAAAGCCGTATTGTTTTTTTAAAAGAAAAAATCATGCAGTAATGTACCAGTAGTTGTTAGCGCGCAGAATGAGAGTTTTCGTTTTAAAATCCAGCAGCCTGAAGTAATTTGCAAGAGAAGATATGGATTAACAAAAAAAAAATATTTGCAGCAGCCCAACACACAAGAAGACCGGTAATAAGTTGTTAACAATTATTTTAGAATTTTAGAGAATTTGAAGTTGAGTTTTTATATATATTTATGTTAAGAGAAATTACTTTTAGTATTATTTAAAAAAAAAACAGAAAGAAATTATACCCAATTTGATATAACCGTTGATAGAGTAAGAGGCAAATCTACATAAGTTAGTTCTTTTGAAATTACCCTAGTTTATCAACCAAAGGGCATAGGTCAAACTTACTGTGAGCATAATTCAGAATTCAATTTTTTGTTGATTCTGATGATATCAATTGCTCAAATTCCGATGACTCATGAACGAATTCATGTTTGAAGGCTCTGGATGTTTTTGTGGCAGAAGTATTGCTTACACTAATCCCATATAGAACTCTTTTTTTTAGTAATAAAAAAATAAATAAATAAATAAATCTAATTCTAGGTAGAGAAATGAAGTATTTATACTCGAATGCAATATGGAAATTAAAATTTGTGTGTTAATCTAAATGCTAGAAATCCAAAAAATAAAAATAAATTTAATTTCCAGAATATAGATTTTTATTTTATGGTCTAAATTAGGTTCCAGGCAACTAAGCAAGGCTGGTAAACGAAATTTTGGGAATCAATAATGTACAAAAGAAGCAGAAAATTCATAGTAGAATTGCACATGTAATTTCCATATTGCAAATGAAGTAAAAAGAAGGTTCAAGGACTAAGTTTTTGGTGGTGAGAAAGGGTGTACTAGTGCTTCACTAACATCCTAGGAATCATCAAAAGTCTGCATATGTGCATGTTATAGAAATCCTAAGAACTCGAAGTTAAATAAAAACTTCAAAGCAATATCTAAACATGCAAATTTTATAATACTTTAAGTAGCATATTGATCCTTTTGACCCTACATTTGCCTATGCATTGGATATACTCCATGTAAATTTTTAGGATATCAAACAGTGCACAAACATTTTTTGATGTATCTGAATAAATAAATGATAATCACAGCATGTGTAGAATAAATGTATATTTATGTATAGAATTGCTAAAGCTACAGAATTAGAGACTATGTTTAGGGTGGTATTGAAATATACAACTAAGAAGCCCTCATCCTTAAAATGAACTGGTTAATTCACATGGTTTATGACAGCTAAGGATGTTTAAATGTGCTCAATATATATATAATAATATGATGATTAACAATCACCAGAAAATGATAATAAAATAAAACATAAGAATAAGTTTAATTGATGAAACTAGTTCCATCTCATTTCAATAAGTTGTCTTTTTTTTCGTTGTATAATACCAAAAACTTAATCTTGACTTCATCATATGCTCATTTTCTTGGTTTAGGCTTTATGAGTGGTTGGATGTGAAGCATTTTAATGCTCTAACAATAATCAAGCCATTCTTTTAAAAATTAATAACGAGTTGAAAGTGCCACATTATAAATTGACATATGGAAATTATGTTTTATGTAGTAATATCTTGGTCAAATTTAATATTTACATCAATTGTATAGAAGATTTATATATTGGTATGTCTTAAAGAAAAGACAATAATTAAATATTAATTGCAAAAGGATGTTTTTTTTGGGTACATGAAAAGTTAGTAGTGTGTTTTAAAATATTATTAAATTAATTTGTTTTGAAATTTTTAATAATAATTTGAATTAAATTATAGTTTTCATCCATATCATTATTGATATAAATATATATTATAATTTGGATATCATATTTTCAATAGGTTGCTATGATAATTTGATAATTTAATTAATTATTTATGCATGAGAAGGTGAAGTGGAATGGTCACTGGTCACAAGTTGTGGTCACTGAACAGTATCCTTGAGTTTTCTTTGAAAAAGGTTGAGATCTTTCTTTGGAGATGAACTTAGAGTGATAGCAGGGATGTCACTATCTCTTTCTTGATAGGTGAGGTGTGGTAGGTGTTATAACCAATTTGATTCCTCTCGATAGTTTTGATTCCTTGGATTGAGAAGTATGTTTTCAATTGATTGGCATAATTTCCTTATTTAGAGTATTCTTCTTTATGCCCAATTCAATGCTTGATATATTATCAACTGCATGTTTAGATTCTTCCATTGTTAGGTCATGTGCCATATCATCTCTAACTAGTTGAGACACTAACATCATTGCTTACTAGGATATTATCTATAATTAAGTAATGTGGTGATATTTCAAAGAGTTTCTTGGTTGGATGAACTCCTAGGAACTATTCATTGAACACTACATCTTGACACACAATCACTTGCTTTGTAATTTATCTAATTATTTATTTACTTACAACTTCTAATAAGAATGTTTTAATTTTAGCACTTTTGACAATCAAAGTCCTTCATCTTTTTGCTAGCTCATAAGCTTAAGTTCGCCATTTGAAATTCTTATTCTTACTTGTCCACCTCTTTCGACATTTTTCCGCCTATGGCCTAAATACGATGCTACAAATATCATTTTAGGGAACATCCTGACAAGATGACACTTACTGAGATATTGGGGAAATATTGTAGAATTATCAAAAGGGATAACTTAGAATTTAAGACTTCTGAAAATATCAAACGTATGGACAACTTTTGGAATAATTTATACGATCTTTTCTTCTACGACAATATTATTGCAACATCTATGACAATGAACTCTGCCATATGCAATGATGATTATACAAATCACTTTGGGTTACATATTGTCCCCGATATTGTCACTTATAGGGTCATGTAGACGTAGTTTGAAATGAACAACTATAATTGGAGGCTACAGGAGTACAGTATGTAGACGACTTTACTTGGTTGAAAGCATCATATATTAATTGTACCATGAGAATATTGATTATGATTATCTTGCCCTTGTTTTGTTGTTGCTTAGTCCCTAAAAAAAAAAAAAAAAAAAAAAAAATTGGGTTGCAATGTTCCCCAAATATAGTCCTTTAGTTATAACGGAATTCGTGGTATAGATACCGTGGGAAAATTATAACCTGCCCACCATAAGGTTGGCAAGAGTTTCAGGAAGGGTTCCTAAGATTATGTGTCATCGTTTCTCCTTTATGTTCAAAGGACTTCGGGACGAAGTCCATTGTTAAGAGGGGGTGTATGTAGTGCCCAATCTAGTTTCCTGGCCCTAATATGACATTATCTTACATACTTTAGTCTACAATGAACTCAGGTTGAGGATCCAAAAATGTGACTCTATTATTAGTGAATGTGATGGTTATGTCTGTTCTCTATTAATATTATGATTAATTAATGTTTATGTGTACTCTCTATTGATATCATGTTGGTGATAGTAGTAAAGGATAGACATGTTTCTATTGATGTTATATTGATGATAGCTTTGATCTATATGCATGGTTCCATTAAGGTTATGATGATGCTAGCCATGATGGAGGTATCCCCTATGTTAGCTACTTACATTAGTTCTGGTTCACAATGAACAATGATGTGAATGACCAGGTGATGGTAATAATGCTATTATGACAATGACGAACACTGAGAAACCTGGTTACTGATTATTATTGAGTATGGCAGGAAACCACTAGAGGCACTCGCACATGACGAGTTGACGACACCTGGTTTGATGAAAATTTATATTATTTTATCTTTGAAATTCTAATCGATTTTGAAACCTGTTATATATTTTTATCTATATTCTGATAATATGTTAATGGTTGTAGGCACATATTAGTTGCTTCGCCGAATGACTCACATATGGGTGATGGGGTTGTACAAGTGGATGGAACTACATAGGAGGGGTGGGACAGTGTCCCTGATCTCACCCACTAGCACTCCCGTCGTGACTTGGGCTGGAAGGGTTGAAACACCTTCACCTTGAAGATCACGATGCCATGAGGGCGAGTCCCCAAGTTGGGTCGCTCATGAGGATTTTAACGGGGGGCGCGCATCAAGGTGGATTCCTTGATCCCCGACACCATTAGTCTCACTATTACAGGCAACATAAGAAATGATAGCGGTCTATAATGTTGCACCTATACTTTCCCCTCGTAGTCACTGAATGCTTGAAGTGCAAGTGGCGTGGTACCCTTGGAACTTCAAGGGAATTTCTTGAAGGGCACAACCAACTTGGAACCCTTGGCATCACAAATAAAATGTTAGGCGTGGCACCCTTGGAACTTCAAGGGAATTTCTTGAAGGGCACGACCAACTTTGCACCCTTGGTATCACAAATAAATTGTTAGGCGTGGCACCCTTGGAGCTTCAAGGGAAGTTCTTGAAGGGCACGACCACAACTTGGCACCTTGGAATCATTAAAAATAAATAAATTAATGAATATAATCAAGAAATGAAAACTAGGTAAATTTACATCAAGGGTAAATGATGTTAGACACCGAGGTAATTAAATCAAACATAAAACTTGGTTTAAGAGGACCATAGGAAAAAATAAAATATTTTATCTTAAAAACTCTACCCTCCCATGTTGAAAAATATTAGGTAGGTTACGTAGTTTAATTAGGTAAAAGGGGAAAGAGGGACATAATTGTAAGGATAAAGATTAATCTTAAACTAATTAAGCCTAATTAAGAGAAGAGGAAGGTGAACTAAAATAAGAATAATAAATTAAATTTAGAGAAATGTAGAGAACCTCCATGTGGCAACAACCAACATAAGAATACCCATCTAAGAGATAACTTGAGTTAAATTAGGGGGGTAGATAGGGAATCAAATCTCGACTCATTAATTGACTTTAGTAATGAACCCAAATTAAGGAATAAAAAGGGGGATAAAGAGGCAACTAGGAGAAGAAATATGAATTTTGTTGAGGTGAGGAAAATATTAATTTTAAATTAAAATTTAAGTAAATAATTTTGATAGACCCTTTATGAGAGAGTGACACTTGGGTGGGTGAATAATCAAGCTATTGAATTATAAAAAAATAACTAATTATGCATGACCTGCCAAGTGTCACCTATGAGAACTCCTATAAAAGAAGAGGCAAGCCATGAGAGAAGGGGACTTTTTGGAACCCTATTGTTGGATGGATGAGATGATGTCAGAGCAGTGATTACGAAGCTATAGTGAGTTTGGTGAGGTAGAGGATTTTAGAGAGGGGACTCTTGAGCCAAGGTGTGCTCTCCTCTACCAACTAGTGCTTTCCTCCATTGTACAGCCCCATTGCAGCTTGGGGGTCCGCGGAGAAGAAGAGTACCCGGAGGAGTAGGCTGGGAGATTAACCGGTGGGTCTTTGCATTCGGATCAAGTATGCCATCATTCACTCGCGGAGGTGACCGGCAACAAGGGAATACCAGTAACAGCAGAGCAAGCAGAGTCTCACCTTCTGGTGAACGGTACATATGTATTTCATTACTATTTGATCTTAGTTAAAAGTATGTAAATGTTATGATATGTTTCCTGAAATGAGTGTCAGGAATGTATTAGAAAGTGTTCAATAAATTTGAAATTTAATGCGTTTCTTTTATGGTTGTATTTGTTGTAAAAAAAAAAAAATATGTATATAGTCTGATTGTGGTCCTTACACTCTGAATGTGGTTCTTACAATTACCTCTTAAAGCTGATTAATTTTGTGTAAATAAAACTTTATGATGTTTTTCACCAAAGCCATAAAACGACAAAAGTAATTTGTCATGGAGCATTATCAAGCAGATACTTTGGACAACGATAGATACTTTTGGACAACGATCCTCTTCCCTGCCCAGATCAACGACACCCCCTTCTACCATTTCATGATAACGGCAAGGGGGGGTTTGAAAAGTGGTTTCCTTTGTGGTGGGCCCATTGCAACATGTTGCCTCCTCCTTACTTCGCACTCCGCCCCCACTCATTACCACTTACCACTACCACCCCCCCCCCCCCCCCCGAAATCCGCTCATCCCACTTCATCCATACGTTATCCTGCCAATGGTTATCCCTGTTTATTGCACCTTCCTCCCACTATTATTTTCCCTCCACGTGTCCATATCTGTTTTTCCTATCCGTGTCTACTATCCGTTTCTCCTATCTGTTGCAGTACATACCTATTTCTCCTATTTGTTACCAGCTTCACATTGGCCATCAATGAACACCCTCATGTTTGGTAACGATTTTATCCTAATGGTTATGCATTTCCTTGTTATACCTAAACCCCTCATCCCCTTAGCGCAATTTCCCTGGTTCTATTTCAATTTCTTATTTACAGGTTTTAAAGCTCAACCGCTGTCTCTGTTTACCTTGTGGCATAGCTAAGTTTATAAGTTGAACACAAACTGCTCTCTATTAGGTATTCCTACTCCCAACCTTTTGTTGCTTCTTCCAACCATTTTTACAAGATGGCACCAAAAAGAGAGGACTGACCCTCTGGTAGTAAAACCTCATTGCAGGAAAATCCCAAAGTCATTGATACCCTAGACTTTGAGCACATCCCCTTAGCTAACCAATTTTTTAAAATTGTGGACACAGAGTGTGAATTTGATATGTTCGAATTGCACCATTGGTTAAAACAAACCTATCAAGACTCAGATCTATACCATAAGCTCACTTTCCCCCAAAGAGCTCAAATTTTTTAGATCTTTCTTCTAGAAGATATTGAACTTCCTAAAAAGAACCCTCCTTATTCAACCTTAATGTTCCTTGAGAGGGCTAGACATATTATTTATTTAGTTTCTTGCTTGTTAGGTTACCAAACAGACCAATGGGTAGATGAATCTGTTCTAGGTTATCTATTCATCTTCTCCAAAGAACACAAACTAGCATTCATGTATAATTATAGTCAATTTCTAGCCGAAAATATGCATGAACAATTAATAAAAATCACTATTGAAGGAGTTTTCAAGTATTCTTTTGTGTTAGTGCATATGTTCCTTTTTCAACAAGGAGACATGTTGCCTATAACCTTACACAAGCAGGATGATCAGCAAGTTAATCAGTCACACAATGGACCTCATTGGTCAGGAGGAACTCAACTGAGTTCAAATTTTCAGATTTCATCGATTGTTTTATTCATCTAGTGGCACAAATTCTCAGCAGCCAGAGCGAACCTAAGTCAATCAATCACACAATGGACCTCATTGGTCAGGAAGAACTCAACTAAGTTCAAATTTTCAAATTTCATCAATTGTTTTATTCATCCAGTTGCACAGATTCTCAGCACCCAAAGTGAACCTAGAATCAGCTCAAAAATTAAGAGAATTCTACACCTAAGTGACCAAGCTAAGACGGGAGACTGGTATCTTTACTAGAATTATAGAGAGATGAGGGTGTATGGCTGCAAGTTAGCTTCATACAAATTGCCTAAATATGTTCCAATGAGAATTTCCTCTCTGGAATATACAAGGAAAATGATCAGCATGGATGAGCTACATTTTGTTTCAGGGAAGAAAAAATCTCAGTTTAAGATCAAATCCTAGGTGGGATCCTTTATTTGCAATACCAGATCAGCAGGAATTGAAGCAGATTCAATCTTCAAACAGTGTGAAAATTCTATCACTGCAACATCTAATTTACTTTTCCTACTTATTCTTCAATAAGTTATTTATGAAATTCCTTCAATAAACATTAAAATAAATTATGCTACAGATATCACACCATAATACAAAAACAAACACATGTACAAGAATCAACACATTAACACAGATATTTTGGACAACAATCCCCGAAAAAACCCAATGTGGGAAAAACGGTGCAGCAAGGGAGGATTTTATTATTCAACAATTCTTTAGTACAACAGGGTGCTAAACTAGCTTACCCACAAAGAACAAAAAAAATATCTCCAACACTTCTCCCAGTCCCAGCGTCAGCTTGGCTGACCTCTGCGTGGCTCCCAGACACTCTGCGTCATCCGCTACTTCATTGTGTCAACCCCTGCTTGACTGCATCAGCCTTGGGCCTCTCTACATCACCCACGCAAGCCCTCTAGTGACTGCACAGTCTCCTGCTGCCTCCGCGTCTACCTAAAATGCCCTGTGTCTGCCTCTCCTACCTCAGCACTGGTCTCCAGTGCCTGATCCCGTCTCTCTGTTCCGTACTCGCTGCCTCTTAACTGCTCACCAAACCACTAGTTCGAATCTCTCAGCTAACCCCACTCTAGAAATTGCACTGACTGGTCTCCCTCAGTGTGTTCTCTAAGTGACCCTCAAGTATCCTCTTATACTTTTCTCGTTGACAAATCAACTTCTGAGATTAAGTCCCTAATCAATGGCTAATATTAACTCTAGCTTGATCCATGAATTTTGGACCCTTCTAACACAATTTTATATTAATTCACATTAATATTTTATTTTCCCTAAGTTTAGACTTAGGGACTCCATTAAAAATATTAATTACTTTAATATCTCCCAAACTGTCTAAAATCTGCCCAAACCATTTTGGGTATTGGAGATCTCATGTGATTTAGCCTCTCCACCAATTTCCGTCGCTAGACCACATTTGATACTACCCCAAATCAACACTCCTCTTAGCAAGCACTGTGCTCTAGTAATACTCCTCACTGAGTATCACCCTGATCATCCGGCATCGGCCCGTGTGCTGATGCTAAGCCTCCCTACCAAACATCCTTTGCATTGTTGCATCCTGTATTCTTGTCCATGGCTCTGCTATTGCCACTGCTGCATCTGTACGACAACTCCCTCTGCATCCGTGTTGTTGCTGGTCCTTTCTCCCAACACTGCATCCACACTGCAACTCCCTCTGCCTCCGTGTTGTTATCACTCCCATTTCTTCTATTGAAACGGGTTCTTTACCATCCCCATCTTTTCCCTGATGTAGTCAAACTTTGTCCTTCCAAGGGCCTTGGTGAGGATGTTCGCCACCTGTTCTCCTGTAGCAGCGTAGCTCGACTGTACAGCGCCTCGTTGGACATAGTCCTTAACAAAGTGACACCAGATATCAATATGCTTCGACATATCATGAAACACTAGATTCTCAGAGAGCTTGTTGCAACTTTGATTATCGCACACGATCCTAATCACCTCCATGTTCCTTCTGAATAGGTTCACAAGCAGTTTTCTAAGCCATATGGCCTCACACGAAGTTGTTCTCGCCGCCATATATTCTGCCTCAGATGAGCTCAGAGCCACAGATTTATGTTTCCTATTACACCATGAGGTCATTCCTGATCCAATGTTGAAACAATACCTAGAGGTACTTTTCCAATCCACTGAACTTCCTGCCCAATCTGCATCAGTAAACCCGCTCAAACTAATATCCTTACATTTGGTGTACAAGGGTCCATAATCGATTATTCCCTGTAAATACATGAGAACGTGTTTCGCTACTGCCCAATGTGCCCTCTTTGCTTCCACCATGAACTGACTGAGGGTGTTGACAGTGTAGCAAATGTCTAACCTTGTGTTGACCAGATACATTAGGGACCCTATGAGCTGCCTGTATAGGGTGGGATCAACATCCTTGTCTTTTGATGCATCAATCTTCTTCCAGTTGGTGATCATTGGAGTAGACATGGGTCTACAGTCCTCCATCCTTAATCTTTTCAGGATTTTTGTAGCATACCTCCTTTGCCCAAGGAAGATTTCTAACTTCTCCTGCCAAACTTCCAACCCTAGAAGTAATGCATTCGTCCCAAATCCTTCATATCGAATTTTGTGGCTAGATTCTTCTTGCAGTCCCCAATGATCTTGGATGATCCTGTCAATACTAAGATTAGCGACTCATTCTCTACAACTAGATAGTAGAGATTCAGATCCGTGTCACTCTTGACAAATCCCATCTTTTACAAGTAGCCATCTATTCGACCATACCATGCTCTAGGTGCCCATTTCAGCCCACACAAGGCTTTTTTCAATCTGCACACATGAGACTTCTTCTCATGTGTCTCAAAGCCCTCTAGATGTTCAACGTATACCTCTTCTTCTATTACCCCGTTCAAAAAAGTCGTTTTGACATCCATCTGATGAATCTCCCATCCCATCTGAGCTGCAAGAGATATTACGGTCCTAATAGACGTATATCTGGCTACCGGGGCGAAGGTCTCTGTTTAGTCAATTTAGTGTGTCCTAAATTGCTACATAAGTTATCAATCCAGGAGTCGTAAACTGATGAAGTGTAGTGCACTATATGTGCTAGACAACCCTTTTCTTACCTCACTATTTTCAGTTTTATCTTGTTTTGGGATTTTGTTCTTGTTGGTCTCCTAAAGTGTTCTAATGCAATGGATATCCTAATCTGCTGTTAGAGCAAAAGTTTTAAGAATATTTTAAAGATCAAGTGTGGATGTAGAGTTGAAGAAAAGGTTTATGCTTCTTATGATAATTTCCAAACTTTGAACTTAAGAGATCTTAAAACATGTTGTCTACAAAATCAGAACTTGAATAAGAGTATAAACATGCAGCTACATGAACCAAACTAAAAATGAAGTACTGAGAATGAAGTTACTATCTTTGCTATCCATCCTAATTGCAGAATTGAAATCTAATAAACTATTGCAACTCAAAACCAAAAAGTAAAGACACTGGAAACTAGTCAATGATTTCATCCATAATCACAATATTTCGTCAATTAACTTCTAAAACAGGGTTAAGATAAAGACTCCGGAAATATCATCATATGGCATGAAAAGAATGACATCTAAATTATCTAATTTGCACACTAATGAAAGCAAAGCCAATTACTCCATCTATAATCACAATATTTCGTCAATTAACTTCTAAAACGGGGTTAAGCTAAAGACTCCAGAAATATCATCATATAGCATGAAAAAGCCGACATCTAAACTATCTACTTGCATACTAATGAAAGCAAAATCAATTACTTCACCTATAATCACGATAGCTCGCCAATTAACTTCTAAAACGGGGTTAAGCTAAAGGGTCCAGAGATATCATCATATAGCATGAAGAACTGATATCTAAACTATCTTGAACAATAAACAAATCTCACTAAATAAAAGCATAAACAACTGAAATTGAAAACTAAAGTTCAGCAGAGGAAGCAAGTCTCAAATCACCACTTGATGCAAAAACTACACTAAGAAGCTCGAGCATAACCAAACCTAAAGACCTATTCTGAAGTGCACCTATCAGCATTAGTAACAAATGTGACAAGCTGCAAAGACATGTACAGAGTCAGACCGATTGTGATTATAAGCAAAACATGAGAAATGTACAACTCGAATGAGAGAAAATATACATAAAAAACTATACAAAAAAAAAGAATAACCTCAGCTATGCAGGGGCCCTCTGCACAACTTTGGATTAACACGTTGTTACTTCAAACCACGCTCAAACAGCCATGTGAAAAACAGAGTTTTATATTATGAAACGGAGTAATATGTCTCTCGATTACACAACAGCAAAATAACGCTATAACAACAGTATCAAGAACTAACTATCTACATTGCAAACACTTATATTTATAGAGAAAATGGATAATTGTATCTCAGAGGAATTTATTCAACAATAGACACGTGAACAGGTCAAAATCCAAGGATTCAGCCTCTCGGTTGCCATGAGTAGTAAATCTATGCGAGCTGGATGTTGGATTGCATTATGGAGATGACCTGCAGGTGGCAAAAATGGATCCACGAGTTCAGGAACGGCTTCGGGCTTCTTTTACGTGCAGGAACAGAGTCCTAAATAACGTAGAACTCTCTGTTGACCACCCTTTTACCGGGACCTTTCCTTTCGAATTTCACTAAGTAAATAGGACCTCATTCATGTGTGAATCATTCCTGAGCTGCCCATGTGTCTCATTCCTCCTACTGACACCTATAACCTACAGAACAATGAAAACAACTACGGAATTACGAGTTAGCTGCGGAAAGTGGCTACATTCCGTAGATGATAAACAAAACCTAGATCAAATAGCACACACAATGATATAATTTGAGAATCACTCAAATACACTACTGAAATCAACATGTAACAACTTTTGATAGCTTAAAATGCACTGACATGGGAAAATAGAGGAGAAAGGGTTCAAGAAAATGCTGGGAAGAGAGGTAATTTTGGGGCTCAACATACCCCTACTGTGAAGATGTTGCATGTCCTCATGCAACCAAAATTGTAACTATTCTCCCTTCAATTCATCTGCTCTGAAACTTCTGCTAAGACATCCAACATTTTCTTCTTCTTTCTTGTTGTCACTGTCATCCTAGGCTTCATCATAAGACATCTGTAATTGAGATTGATGAAGGCTCTACCCAACCTCCTATTCTTCTTCTTCAGTTTTCTATTTTTCTTGTGCCATAATCCTAAATGCAGCATGGTATTGTCATGGATAATTTTGTTCAATTTGTTTTGCTCTTTTAATGTTTCATTCTCCTTTTGGATATGCCTGTTTAAGACTTCCAACTCATAAATTTCTTACTTCAATCACTGAATCAAGGTTTCCTGAGTTGTACCTGGCTGACTAGATGAAGTTCCTTATTCTGCTGTAGTTTTCTGTTGTTCCAATGATTCAATGAAATCATATATCTACTGCTGAGTTTGATCAATTTCTGGAGTTGTCTTTCTTGGACTAGTTTCAAAATCTAACTGAGGAGAAGGAGAATACTGTGGACTTTGATTAGGTGGAGTGTTTTCTGGTGACTGATCTGGAGTTTCACCTCCCAGGTCTATGAATTGAGTTCCTTTGATTTGCATCTTCTTCAATTTCCCCTTTATTCTAGAGCTTCTTCTTAGACCTTGTGAGCTTATGTCCCCCTTTTCTATGCTCTGTTTCTCCTTTCCATTTTGTTTTGCCTTAGTTGACTGTTCTTTAAGATGAATTAATCTCTTAGAAAGCACTTGGTCTTCTTCTGAAAAAGGCTCAGGAGTTTGGTAAATGTCTTCAATTTTCCTCTTTCCTTTATGTTTTGCTTGTTTCCTAATTTCAGTCAATGTTTTAGAAGGCAATTCTTCTTCACTGGTTTCCTTGGTCACACTAGTAGGAGTATCTTGGATTGTTAAAGTTGTCTTTTCCTCCTACTTTTCTTTGCTAAACTCCCCTCAGGCACTTCAAGAGGGTCTTGGAAGAAGTTCTTAACTAGGAATTTTTCCCATGTATCTTCCCTCTCTTTCAAATGATTCTCAAACAGGATCTTAATAAGGCCATGATGGTAGAGATGAAGTTCCACATCATCTATATTCTTTTGCACAGTAGTAGACATTTTTCTCAAACTACTCAACAAGAAATAAGGAAGGTTGATAGTTTCATTCTCCAATAAATTCATTAATAATTTGATATGATACATGTACATGGAGCCATACCTGCCCTCGCATGTAATGAATTTTTGGATGATCAACCGCGGACTAGTCCATTTATCTTTTAAGGCTGAAACAGGAATTCCTCATTTAAAGAATGATGTGTCCATACCTGGATTACAAAGAATGACCCTCCAGACCTTTTCATCAAAGTCCTTGTTCTTAAACCATCTCTCCCCTTCTTGTGGAAGCTCTGTGGCTACTACAATTGATGGCTCTGTCACTGGAAATTTGACGTCCCCAATTTCAACTTCTACACCATTGAAAGATCTTGTAAACGTTTTTGTAACCTCCTTATTATGACCCTTGAACTTCTTAATAAATTGTAACCATCTTGCCTTCTTCAATGTGCTCTTAAGCTACGGGTATCCTTCCATGAATTTAACCCCTTCGGGCTTTGTTCTCACTATAAGACCCATTCTTCCTTCTCACTGTGAAGACACCTCTGTAAATGACAGTTTTATAGGAGCAGAATTGTTATGTGAGCGGAAAATAGAAGAGGGTCGTGGAGAAAATTAGTGATTACGAAATGGGAAGAATGTTGAGCATCAAATGAGAGTGGGTTTATGGAGCAAAGGTCTGTGTAAACAACAATGAACCGAGGATTGTAAAACCTAGTGTGAAAGCATGGAGGCAGAGTGTCAATCATAAAATTTGCGAAACTGAACGGAGTTTGAGTTCATAAAAGGCTGCGGAGTGAAACGTCAGTGGGTTCATAAAAACGCTGCAGAGTGGAACGTCAGTGGAAAAGAGTCGTATTCAATTAGCTCATGTCTGCATGATTAGCCATTTTAACAAGTGTAACGAGGATGTACAACTAAGTACGAGTTAAACTCAGAAATGGATTATGAGACCGTTAGGATTGATGTAGAGGATATGGTGAAGTTAAGGCAACCATCAAGTAAAATCATTACACGTTATGGAGCTGTGATTTACAAACTATACAAATTATGCGTTTGAAATGCTATTTGAAAATGGTTTTGTCCATACCTTAGAATCATACCTCTTTCGTTTTGCTAACTTTTAATTGGCTACCTCTGTAGGTGCTTTTCAGGTGCTGGTGTCTTCAAAGATCTTCTCCTTCCATACCTGCATCTTGCTTTTATTATTATTTGGCTAATCACTTGACTGTCATTGTAGAGTAACAGAGGATTAGCTGCGGAATCAGCAATCAACTGCGGAATTAGAATTCAGCTGTGAAATCATAATTCAGCTGCGGAAACTGACATATTGAATAACATATGACTTGGCGAATGAATGGAAATGAAAAATGATTGTATAGATGATACATGTAAAGGTGAATATGAAGATAAAATTAAAGAAATTTTATTGATGGAATGTGGTGGCGTAATAGAGTGAAATGAAATGGAATGGAATGAAACAAACTATGAGTGAAATGAGAGATTTTTTTTGGAAAATATAGGGCGTCAAAATCTTCTGATTTTCATCCTGTATTTTCTGTATAAGACTACCAATCAGTGATTGGTTTTCAGGTTTATATATTTATTTTTTTAAAACGATGATGAAAAACAAAGACTAGGCTGGTGGAGAAGAATGATTCTTCTTCACCAGCCTCATTGCATAATTATATTGAAAGATTTTGATAAACTCCTCCTTTGAGAGTGGCTTATGATAGATCTTCAATCTATGACCATTCACAATGAGAAGAGTTTGATGCTCATCAATTGTTTTGATTCTTATCGTTCCATTGCTAAAAACCTTTTCAATCTCATATGGCCCAAGCCAATGAGTCTGAAATTTACCTTGAAAATCTTTGAACTTTGAATCAAATAGCAATGCCCAATCTCCTTTTTGAAGCTTTTTGTCCTTGATGTATTTTTCATGCCACTTAGCTCTGTTGCTGAATTAGACCAGTTCTTTGAACTGCTTCTTGTCTGATCTCATCTAGTTCATTTAACTGCTCCAGTCTATGCTTTTGAGCTTCTGATAAATCCATTCCCAACGGAACTGCCATCTTGAAGGTTTTAACTTGGAACTCAATGGGAAGCAAAACTTCCTTCCCATAAGCAAGTTCATAAGGAGTGTGTCTCGTTGTGTTCCTCCATGTAGTTCTGTAAGCCCATAAGGCTTCAGGAAGCCTTTCTGCCCAATCTCTTCTGTGTAGATGCACAGTCTTGGTAATGATTCCTTCAATTACTTTATTTGTGGACTCCACTTGACCATTTGCTTGTGGATGATAAGGAGTGGATTTCCTATGCTTGACCTTATACTCTTCCATAAGCTTCTCCATCATTCTGGATGTGAATTGACTTCCCTGATCTATCACAATTTCCCTTGGAACACTAAAGTGAGTAAAAATATCCTCATAAAGAAAATTAACTATTGTATTTTCAGTAACAAAAAATAATGTTTTAGCTTCTACCCATTTAGTGACATAATCAGTACATACCAATATATATTTTTTTTGCTTGGATGGAGGATTAGTAGGTCCAATAAAATCTAAAGCCCATTTTTCAAAGGGTTCGACAAGTCCCTGAGGTTGTAATGGCATCTCATTTGAGGGGGTAGGTTTTCCTACCCTTTGACAGCTGTCACACCTTTTGACATATTGTTTTGCATCTTTGAAGAGGGACGGCCAATAATATCCTAAAGAAAGGATTTTATAAGTTGTCCTCTTGTCAGCAAAGTGTCCACCACATGGTTCATCATGATATGCTTTGAAAATATCAGCCATTTCATCTTCTCTGACACATCTTCTGATCACAAAGTCTGGCCCTGTTTTAAACAGTTCATTAGAAATCCATGAATATCTTGAATTCTCTTGAATAATCTTTCTTCTTTCACTAGGAAATAAATGTGGAGGTAGTTTCCCTGTAACCAAATAGTTAGCCATATCTGCAAACCGAGGATTTTTAGTAGTTACTGCAAATAAGTATTCATCAGGGAACTTATCCTCTACAAGAGAGTCCTCTTTGATATTCTGAATCCTCGACAAGAAATCAGCAACTGTGTTTTCTTCCCTGGTCTATCTAACACAGCAATATTGAATTCCTGTAAAAGTAGGAGCCAATCTTGTAACTCTGCCATTAGTAATAGGTTTGTTCATCAGATATCTAATTGCAGAATGATCAATATGAATAAAAGTTTCATAGCCTATTATATAATGTCTGAACTTATTAATTGCATGAACAATAGCTAAGAACTCTTTTTCAGTCACAATATAATTTAACTCAGTGGGAGTCAAAATTTTATTGGTATAGTAAATGGCATAAGGAACCAAGTCTTTTTGTCCCAGTACAGCTCTTAGAGCTGTATCTGAAGCATCTGTAGAAATATGGAAAGCAAGTTTCCAATTTGGTCCTCTCAAGATAGGTGCTTCAGATATTCTTGTTTTCAAGGCTTCAAATGTTGATTGGCAATCAGGACCCCACTTATATTCACAGTCTTTTGTAAGTAGTTTGAAGAGTGGAGATGCTATTTTGGTAAAGTTTTCTATAAATCTTCTATAATATCCAGTAAATCCTAGAAAACTTCTAACATATTTTTTGACAATTTGGAATAGGTAACTTGGAGATGACTTCAACTTTGGATTTGTGTACTTTAATCCCATCCCCTGAAATATGATGTCCCAAAACAATACCTTCAATAAGCATCATAAAGCATTTTTCATGGCTTAATGAAAGGTTTGTTTCTTTACAGCTTATAAGGACTTTTTCCAAATTTCCAAGGCTTCTTCAAATGTATTACCATAGACTGTAAAATCATCCATATATACCTCTAGACAATCATGGATTAGACCAGAAAATATTCCTAGTACTACTGTTTGGAATGTTGTAGGTGCATTACATAATCCAAAAGGAAGCACTCGGTAGGCAAAAGTTCCCCATGGACAAGTAAATATGGTTTTATCCTGATCTTCAGGTGCTATCTGAATTTGATTATAACCACTAAAACCATCCAAAAATGAAAAGTACTTTTTGCCTGCCAATGTATCTAATACTTAATCTATAAAGGGCAAAGGAAAGTGATCCTTCAAGGTTGCTTTATTCAATTCCCTATAGTCAATGCACACCCTCCATTTACCATTCTTTTTTGGTACTATCACCAAGCGAAAAACCCACCGGCTATCTGAGATTGGGTAAATGAAGTTCACATTGAGTAATTTTTGGAGCTCTTCTTTCACAATCTCCCTAAGATTTGGATTCATCCTTCTCTGAGGTTGTCTGATTGGTCTACTGTTTTCCTCAATATAGATATGATGGATGCAAGTCTTAGGGTCAATACATTTCATATCAGTATACTCCCATGCAAATGTAGTAGAATGTTTTTGTAAGATTTTGGTTAGCTCTTCTTGTTGTAACTTTTCCAAGTTTTTGTTGATATTCAATGTTTTACCTGGAAAAATTTCAATTGCAGAACTGCCAAACTCTTCCATAGAATAGAGAGACATTTGCTTTGATGACAAGTATCCAATATCAGAATCTAACTGAAATTGTGTGTGATCATATTCCGAGGATGTTTCAAAATTTTCTAATGTGTTCAGGATTTGACTATCCTCACTAACTTCAGAGAGAGTAAAGACAGGTTGTATAGCATCTTCATCATCGACCCATTCATTGTCTCCTACTTCTGTAATTTCTTTTGCTGGAAGATACAAGTAAATTTCTTTTTTTAACTACCATCAGAAATGTACATGTCACCAGATCTACAACTAATAAAAGCATCAGTTGTGGCTAGCCAAGGTCTTTCTAAGATGAGTGGGTGTCCTCCTAGATTATTCTTGGGAGTCAAAATCATGAAATCCACCATATATTCCCAAGAATCTAAGAAGACCGAAATATCTTCTAATACACCATCTTGTTTGATTACTGATCTATCTGCAAGTCGCAGTAAGGTAGGTGTGAAAAGAAGATTAGGAAGTTAAGTTGTTACATAGTCTGTCTACTCATAATGTTTATAGCAGCCCCTAAGTCAATCAATGTATTTGGAATTTCTATTCCATTTATATGTGTCTTGACAATTGGACTACCTGGATCCACATATTTCTGCATGGTAATCTTTCCCATCATGATATCTACTATTTTTCCTACCAGGTGGATTCTTTTTGTGTCTCTTGATTTCCTACCTGGTCTTTTGATACTCAACTCCTTTATTATTTTTGCTAGAATAGGAATCTCTCTAATGGCTTGTAGCAAGGGAATCTTGATACAGACATTCTTTAATTCATCTAGGAAATCATAGTCAGGCAACAAGATTTGTTTTTCCACCCCCTGTCAATTTGTAGTCTTTCGTGAAAAGGAGGTGTGGATGTAGATACACGTTGCTCAACTATAAGAGTTGTGGGGGTTGACTCTTTTTGTTTTTCTTATTGAATGGTTGGGTTTTGAAGGGATGCTTCTTCAAAAAAATTATTGACTTTCAGAGAATCCTCCTCAGAGGCACCTTGCTCTTGAAAATCTATAGAAGGTTTTTCCTTTTCTAAAATCCTACCAAATCTAAGTTGAACATCATTAAGATCTAGAGGAACAATCATGTAGGTAGGAAATGGTTGTCCTTCTACCATGTAAGCATTCTAAGGGTTTTTGTTGTTGAGATTTGGTAATGGTTGGGTTGGTAGTTGATTTGGCTTCTGTTGGAATGGAAGCAAGAGTTGAGGATTTTCATTTGTTGAGGAGGTTGTTGTTGTGGAAATGGTAATGAAAGTTGAGGGCTTCGATTTGGAAGTTGTGGATTTTGTTGTTGGTTTTGTGGGAGAGGATAGCCCTGATAAGATGGATGATATTGATAATATTAAACAAATCTCCCATAAGGATTTTGTACCCCTTGTGCCCATGATTGAGATTGATACTGATTCTGAGGTTGAGGCCAAGGTTGTTGCCAAGAATTCCAATCTGGTGGGGGCTGAAAATTCATTGGATTGTTGAATCCTTGATTATGTTGCCCTTGCCAAGGTCTTCTTGAAACAAAGCAAAGAGATTCTATAGAATTTGGGTCCTCCTGAAAGACAACTTGAAGCCCTGGGATTGAAGGACAATCCTTGGTCTCATGACTTTCTGAGAAAATCATACATGTTTCTACAACTTTTGCATCTAAGGGACATTCTCTTAGAGCATGTTTCTTTCTAGATTTTAGGCAAAAGATGGCTAAGGCATCAATATCTGTTTTCTCCTTGTTTTGAATTTTGAGGGTGTCTAGTTGTTCACTAAGGCTCCCTAGAATCTCAGTTTTGAACTCATCAAAAATATTGTCAATTTCAGACCTACTTACTGTCCCAGTTGCAGATTTGTTTACTCTAATAAGAGAAGGATCTCTAGGCCATTTTCCAGTGTTAGATTTTCCCCTTGACAGATGGACACATAGTTCTATTATGTCACTGAGTGGAAGTTGAGAGATGTCTCCCTTCCCCATCATGTTTAAAATATCTATCATGTTTAAGTACCTTGAGGACCATTGTCATTATTGGTGGTACCTCTCGTGTCTGTTAACAATTTTCATTATTGACTGGTAATCAGACGATGTTCCTGCATGTTCGACTTCGACTCCCATATTCGCATGCTTGAACTTATACTTTGTTCGGGTCGAGATGGAGCGCAAGACCCTGGATTTCGTCTGTTGAGATCCAGGTTGCAATTTTGTGTAGGTAAATCCCTTCTGCGGACAGAGGCGATCCCACTAGCCTAAATGGGGTCTAGCAACAATCAAACAACGCTAACACGCAGGTTCCTAATTGCAAAGTAAAGACCGATGATGAGGACCTACCTCGAATCCAACGCTAGTGTTTGTAGAAGAGTCGTCGCTCCCGTTCTTTCGCTCCAGCTGGTCACAATCCCCACGATCCTCGTGAACGGACACCTGCACATGAAAAGAACAACACAAATACAAGCATAAAATCCAAGAAATGCAACTATATATCAATCAGAAAGGATATAACTCAAACATCATTATAAAGACAATAAGAGTGGAACCATAATGATAGTCGTCTATTATTATTGATAAACAAAGAAGAATATAACCAAGTTCTGACGTCAAATCCTCCTTTGGCTGGGTGATCAGCAACACATGGCTTGCAAATCTAGTTGGGGATGGGAAACAAGCCTCTCTCTCCTTGGTTACTTGGACAAAGATCTCCTCCTTAAAGATCTCCCCTCTGCGGAGTTGAGGATTTTCATTTTGTTGAGGAGGTTGTTGTTGTGGAAATGGTAATGAAAGTTGAGGGCTTTGATTTGGAAGTTGTGGATTTTGTTGTTGGTTTTGTGGGAGGGGATAGCCCTGATAAAATGGATGATATTGATAATATTAAGCAAATCTCCCATAAGGATTTTGTACCCCTTGTGCCCATGATTGAGATTGATACTGATTCTGAGGTTGAGGCCAAGATTGTTGCCAAGAATTCCAATTTAGTCATCTATTATTATTGATAAACAAAGAAGAATACAACCAAGTTCTGACGTCAAATCCTCCTTTGGCTGGGTAATTAGCAACACATGCCTTGCAAAGCTTGTTTGGGATGGGGAACAAGCCTCTCTCTCCTTGGTTACTTGGACAAAGATCTCCTCCTTAAAGATATAGCCTTATGGGGATGAACAAGGCCTCTTGTAGCATGAGCTTAGCAATTCTCAAACTTTGGGACTTAGAATTTGGAGTTTGAAGAGTAGAATTACTAACTAGCTTGTCAAAGGCAAAAGGACAAGCTTATATAGAGAGAGGAGAAGGAGATAGGATCATCCACAAGATTCATGGGATTGTCCTTATCATTAGGAAGCTTCCATGAGAGGTGGAGAACTACTTTCCTTCTATGGAGATTCGAAGCCCAACTAAACTAACTCAAACTGGAATCAGTTCATGAATAGGTTAGGAAGAACCTTTGCAAGTTGGTTTGTTAAAAACTTTACCCAACTAGGCTGGCGCGAGTGCGACTCTGAGACAGAGCGCCAGCTGGCGCGCCCTCTTTGGAGGATTTCCCCCATTGGCACGAGTGATACACTGAGGAGCAGCGCCAATGGAAAAAGGGCTATTTTTATGGGTATTTTGCAGAAGGTGTCTTCAGGGCATATGAAGTACATACTCAAGGGGATACAATGCAGGTGTTTTCAGGTTGTCACTTCTCACAGGTCCCGGAATAAGTCCTCCAATGTACGGGAGAAGGGGTAACATGGACGGTGACAAAATAATGTGTAACAAGCACAACAAGAAAGAATTGGCAGCCAACAATGTGAATAAGGATGTCCCTAGTACGATTGCACAAAAGAAGGAGCCTCCTATCACCTTCTTGCAGAGGAAAGAGGACACACCCAAAGATGTTACAGAAAAGAAGGATGTTGCTCATAAAGAGGTTGAAAAGGTATCAAACCCCTTTAATCTTGAAGTTGAAGTTGGTAAATTAAAAATATATATTCCCCTTGGTGAATTGGTAAAGAATGACAAATATAGATCCCAGATTCTAAAGGCACTTAGAGTTGACAAATCTTCTGATACAGTTAATATAGCGGATGATCATCCAACTATTATCTTTGGACCAAAGATTGATGTCAAAGGGAAAGATGGGGATGTTCCTCCTTTCTATGTCAATTTAAATGTGCATGACCAAATACTGCATAATGTTATGTTGGATTCTGGGGCCTCACATAATCTAATGTTGAAAGTGATCATGGAGAGGTTGGGCCTAGATATTACAAGACCATAAAAGGACCTCTATTCATTTGATTCCAGCAAGGTGAAGTGTCTGGGATTAATTAAGGACTTAGCGGTGTCCTTAACTCAAATTCCTTCAAAATGCATGGTGATGAATATTGTGGTGGCGGATATACCTCCCAGGTATGGTATGCTCTTGTCTAGATCCCGGATGGCGAAATTGCATGGAGCATTGCAAACAAACATGTCCTACATCACAGTTTTAGTTTTCGGAGGTTATACAAGGAACTACTCATGTGATACATGATCACTATTAAGGATAAACCCGTGAATCATCCAATGTACGTTGTTCATTCTGATTTGGAATGATTTGTGTTACTCAATTCAGATTGCCCAATGATGGAGATATTGTTTTAGATATAGAAGAGGAAAGGAAAAACGGTCAAAATTTAGAGATTCTGGGCAAAGGCTCAGAACAGAACAGCGAAATAAAATCAGTTGTTTCGAACATAAGAGAGAATAAAGATAGCAGGATGAAATTAGATGTTCCAAACATTAGAGAAGAAGCAGATGGCAAGGAAAAATATAAAGAAAATAGTCATAAAATGGAAGGACGGGACAACAGTAAAAATGAGGAATAGGGCAGCCAAAGTGTCCATAAGAAATTTGTAAGTTTGAAGGTTGAAATAGGTGAAAAAGAGCAGAAAAATAGGGTGTTTGGATCATGCATTTTAATGGGGCAGCAAGCAGAGAAGGTGTCAGTGTGGGGGTATGGATAATCATCCCAGAAGTCAATAAGTCAAAGCTATGCTCATACAAGTTAGTTTTTTACTGTACTAATAATGTAACGGAATATGAAGCTCTCATTTTGGGTCTATGAAATTTGAAGAAATTAGGAGCTGGAAGAATAAATACCTATGGGGATTCCGAGCTAGTTTTTAGACAGGTCAAAGGTGAATATCAAACAAAACACCCCCAGGTGTGTGCTTATCACAACACTGTCCTAGATTACTTGCAAAAATTTAAGTATAGTTTTTATGTTGTCCCAAGGAAAGATAATGTTGTTGCAGATGCATTGGCCACTTCGGCCTCTGATTTTGAAGTTTCCAATAGTGTTAAAGGGAAATACAAGGTAGAATTTAGACATAGGCCTATTGTCCCGAATAACATGAAGCCTTGGCAAGTCTTCGAAAACGACAATCAGCTGGAGAATTTTTTGCTAATGGAGGAATTTTCCAAAATGAAACTGGAAGGGATGGCAAATGGGAAGATGTAGATAAAGAGATTTTTATTAATAAGTTGAAAGGAAGGTTAGATAAGCAAGGCACTAAGTTATAGGTATTACAGCTAAAGGACAATGTTCTTCTAAGAGGGCCCGTACCTTTGGAAGAACTCATTGATCAAAATGGTGTGGCCAAGAGGCCAAAATTGGCACCTACTAGAGAGGGAGTTGAAGAATGCAATATATTTCTAGCAGAAAGCCCAAAAATGATAAAGTTGTCCAAGACTTTGAGTCCAGAAATGAAGAAAAAATATGTGGAATTGTTGGCTGAATTTTCTGATGTGTTTGCCTGGGGGTATGAAGACTTGAAGGTGTATACCAAAGACATTATCCAGCACACAATACCAGTCAAAGAAGATCAGATACCATTCAAGTAGAAGTTGCGAAAAACAAATCTGGTTTTGCTGCCCCTAATCGAGAAGGAGGTAAGGAAGTTGTTTGATGTTACCATAATAGTACCTCTTAGATTTTTTTATTGGTTATCTAACTTGGTGTCGGTCAGGAAAAAGACAGGTGAAATCATATTATGTGTGGATTTTAGACATTTAAATTGGGTGTCACTCAAAGACAACTATCCATTGCCAAAAATTGAACATATACTTCATAAGGTAGTTGGCACAAAAAGAATATCATTACTGGATGGTTTTTCTAGGTATAACCAGATTTTGGTTCACCCGAAAGACCAAGATAAAACTACCTTCACTACACCTTGGGGAACTCTCAAATATGCCAAGATGTCATTTGGTTTGATGAATGCAGAGGAAAATTTTGAACGAGCTATGGATATATCTTTTGCAGAGGAGAAAGATAAGTTTCTTGTTATATACCTCGATGATATCATTATTTACCCAGAGTCTGATGATGATCATTTGCAGCACTTAAGAGCAATCTTTGAGAAGTGTAGGAAATATGGCATTTCATTAAACCCCAAGAAATCATTGTTTGGGCTAGAGGAAGGAAAACTTATGGGTCATATTATTTCAAAAGATGGCATCAAAATGGACCCAAATAAAGTTTCAGAAAATGGACATTCCTAGGAGTAAAAAGGAGATTCGATCCTTTTGGGCATAATTAATTTTTTGAGGAGGTTCATTCCAAATTTGGCCGAAATTTTGAGAAGAATTATAGACATGTTAAAGTGGGAAACCGAGGTGAAATGCGGTGAAGACATCAAGAAATATTTTAATGAAGTTAAAGAAGCATTGTCTTGTGCCCCCACATTGGCTAGTACGGATTATACATGAGAATTCATAGTATTTTCTTTCGCTTCTGAGCATAATATTGTTGTTGTCCTATTGTAGAAAAACTAACAGGGAGTAGAACAAACCATTTCATTTTTCAGTAGAGTGCTCAGGGATGTCACTCTTAAATATGACATATTGGAGAAAAAGGAATTTTCTCTTGTTAAGGCTTTGAAGGATTTTCGGGTATATATTTTGCACTCTCACGTTGTGGCTTATTTATGCAGCGCTATAGTAAAAAAAAAAATTGACTCACAGTTATCTAGACGGGAGAAGGGGCAAGTGGATTGCTTCTATACTTGAATATGACATCGAGATCAAGCCAAAAAAAACTGATTAAAGGGCAAGGCTTAGCTCGTGATGGTTGAATCCAATCCGCAGTCACTTCAAATCAATTTATTAGTTGTCCTCAGGATCTCTCAAGTACTGCCCAACAGGTTCCGGAAAGGTTTGCTGCCTCACCTTGGTATGCTGATATTTTATATGTGTTGTGGCATTTACAAGCACCTCCAAGTTGGCCTAAAATTAAAGCTCACTTTCTAAAGTTGAAGGCAGTAAAATTTTGTATCATTAATCAGTTTTTGTATTGGAAGGATGCCGATAGAATGCTGCTCAATTGTCTGTTAGAAGACGAGGCTCAAGCAACAATGGAGGAGTTTCACAAACGATATTGTGGTGGGCACTTATATTGGAAAACCACAACGAACAAAATCCTAAGAGTTGGATTTTATTGGCCTTCCTTGTTTGTTGTTGTGTATAAGAAAGTGGCCAGTTGTTGTGAATGCCATATTTTTTAAGGAAGAAAGAATTTTATTTTGCTACCTCTGAAACCCATAGCAGTTGAGTCACCATTCCAACAATGGGGGCTCAACTTTATTAGTGAAATTCATCCCACTTCTTTTGGACAACACAAGTGGATATTGACGATAACCAACCATTTTACCAAGTGGATTGAGGCATTCCTAACCAGACAAGCTACGAACACCGTAATCATTCGGTTTTTGGAAGGTTACATTTTGTCTCATTTCGGTTGTCCATAAAATATTATCATAGATAATGGTTTTTCTTTCAGATCTAAAAATATGATATAGTTATGTCACAAATACAACATTGTTCTAGGACACTCTACAACCTATTACCCTCAGGGTAATGGCTTGGCAGAATCCTCGAATAAAATTTTGGTAAATATTATTAAAAAAATGTTGCAAGAAAATAAGATGAGTTGGCACAAAAAGTTGGTACATGTGTTGTGGGAAGACCGTGTGAGTACTAAGAAGTCAATAGGCATGTCTCCATTTCAATTCGTCTATGGAATAGGTGCACTCTTTCCTTCCTCATTAGGAGTTCCAGTCATGAAACTATTGCAGGAGGTTGAAGCAAAGCCAAATGACATGCAGCAACGGATTGGCCAAATGATTCAACTTCAGCAGTCAAGAGAATAGGTGTTTAAGAATACACAACTGATACAAAACATAATTAAAATAACTTATGATAGAAGAACAAAGGCAGCTGATTTTCAAATTGGAGATCTGGTATTAAGGTGGGATGCTCGAAAAGAAGAAAAGGGCAAGCATGGGAAGTTTGAAAATCTGTGGAAGGGACCATTTAAGATTATTGCATTCAGGGGAAAAAATGCTTATCTTCTTGAGGATTTTTCTGATGAACCAGTTGGAGCAGGGCCTGTGAATGGTAGGTTGTTGAATCACTTTCTCACCTGATTTCACAGCTGAAATGTCATGTCATTGTATATATCACTTTACTTTTGAATATCACAAGTGTGGGTGGTTCATGTTAGGATTTAAATCTCGAGGTCAAGGTCATGAGGTCCCAACTTTTTTCTGCCATAAATAAGTCAATTTTTTTAAATAAATTTATGTCAGTTAGTAGTCATTTTCAGTCAGTTAATTTTTTTAGTTTGTTAGTCATTTTTTTAGTTTTGTACATTGATTCTATTGCCCAGTGGATAGGCTTTTGGTCTACGGTGTCATTCTTGGCACCTCACAGGGAGGCTGCCATCCCCAATGGAGTTGATGTTAGAGTCAGTTAGTTTTCAGTTGTCGAATGTCTTCAAATCCATAATTTTGTTGTCATGAAATAAGTCGAACTCATAAAAATTTTACTGTCATGAGTTCAGTTGTCTGGGAAGTCATCATGAACCTGTTCATCAAATTTTTTATCAATAATGGGAAGGGGTGTTGGAGTTTTTTAGGGTTGTTATCATAATTTTTTGAGTCAGGGTTCGTGTCAAACTGAGGGTTTGTTAGAGGGTTCACCTGAACATATGTTTACAGTTAATGGGATGTTGTTTAAAGCAGCATGGTTATAAAATATCACAATTCTTTCCCTCTTACAATATCCCTTATTTCCCTCAAAATTTTCCCAATTTCTTATTTATTATTCTCCATTTGTTTCCTTAATCCTACTTATCATATTCCCCCTATCCCTTTATTCTTTCAAAATATTTCCCATTTCTAATATATCCACACCATCCATTATTCTGCCCTAAGCCTAATTCCCTTTGATAAATCATCATTGTGTATGATGAGTGAACATTACTGACATACCCCATATGCGAACCCATCTCATCATACCCAAATCCATTACTCAGATACTATCACGCTCCCATACTCTAACATGATTTCTTTTCAGGTCGAGTGCCAGTTAAAAATCATGTCTATTCACGTCACGAGAGATTAAGTATCAATTTCAAATTGCTCAAGGAGACCGCCATTTCCACTATTTCTTATTACAGGTAGACTTTTTGGTTTTTCATGCAAGAGTTTCAAAGGTTGGTTACAGATTGAAAGGCGCATTGCAGAGAGATTCAAAATTGGTGCTACTCCAGTGCTACGCCATTGCTACACATTTGTTATGTAGTGATTCCTTCAGCCTATCAGTGTCAAAACATATTAATTTCAATTTGTGGGAGGTAGGGGTATGTTTTTCATCCCATAAATTTTATGTTCAATACTCCAATTGAGGACAGTAATACACTTACAATATTCTCTTTGAAAAATTTGATGTGAACACCCTGTCTACCACGCATATAGTCAAAACTAAAGGCTTAAAGTTGTGTCTTTTAAATAAGATTCATGGTCAATATGGAATGTTGAGTGGCTAGGGTAAATCATAGGTTGAAATAGAAAGCTTTCCTGCTCATCTTGAATGTCATAAGACTACTTTGTCATCACTGCGTAGTGTTGTTGTCTAGTGGAGTTTTGTGTTATCACGATTGTGAAGTCTCTCATTCTCTATCTTGTCCACATAGTCTACCACAAAGTTCAAGAAAAATTTTCCATGTGTTTTAGGATGAAATGGCTCCTACTACTAGCAAAAAGGGAGGGGATGTTGTATGCACTGAGACCAAGACTCTAAACCTAGTGAACTCTTCCCCAGTTATCAGAGTTTCCTTCGAGAATGTTGGATGCATTCCATTTTACCAAAAGGTTCAGAAAATGGGTCATAACACGAGGTTGGCTAGTGTTTTTGCCTTGAACTTCCATGATAACAAATTAAAGTTGGGGAATGTGGAAATTGTTGTCATAAAGAAGCTTATTGCATATGCCACAAGTCTCCCCATAGTAGGTGAGACGTGGTTCAAGGGTGATGAGATCAATATTTTAGCTTTTGAGCAGTTTGTTAAACCTGAGTTTAGCAATAAATTTGCTAAAACTTCCCCGCTATGTATCTTTAGGATCATTACAGCGAGTTATTGAAGGTTATACAAAGGTATTTTACATGTGAGGGTAGATTTAGCATGGTTTACCGATATCACTTGAGGCTTCTATGGCATTTCAAAGATTAAAAAAAACCCCATGAATCTACCTTTCTTCTTACTCAAGAGTATGGAAAGGATGGCAACAAAATTTCAACTTCAGAAGGATAACCAAATCTCTAGTATTTTTCATTTCTCCCTTATTGAAATTCTAGTTAAGTTTGCAATGGAAAAGAAGAAGATTTATTGGTTTGATTTTCTATCTAGCATTGATTTACTACCCCAAACAGAGTCTTCATCAATGAAAACTTGTGAGGAAGAACAATAAGTACATGAAAAATATGAGAAAAAAGTCACCCAGATAGTGAAAGAAACAAAGATAGTTGAGGAAAAGGATGAAAAAACTAGCAAGAAACCCAATGGAAAACTTGGTAAGCAGTTGGGTAAGAAGAAGATTACAAAGGGTAAGGAGAAAACCTAGGAACCAAAGGTTCAGGTGGTATCATCTCAGACCACCAAGATTCAAGTAAAAGTAGAAAAGACAGTAAAATATGAAGAGTTTGTGATAAGGCCTAGGACTAGGTCAAGAGTCAACAAGAGTGTGGAGGAATCAGTTCCTCGGGCAGTTGTTGAAATTTCAGAGGACAAACAAGAAGAAAAACAAGAGGACAAAAAAGAGAAAGAAGTGGAGCAGGATGAATCAATGTAGTTTGAGTAAGAAGAAGATCCAATGCATTTTGAGCAAGGTACAATGCAGTTTGAAGAAGAAGATCCCAATATGGTGAGAATGAAGGAGGCTCTTTCCAAGTATCAGTTGAAGATAGCATTTTTGAAAAGAAAAAACAGGGATTTGAAAGAAATAACACAACAAGCAGCTAAAAAAAAGGAAAGGGCGAAGACACCTCCCAAAACTGTTACAAAAGATAAAGGTAAAGAAGATTCATTTATTGAACAGTCCAAAGAGCCCAAGATAGAGTCCAATGGGCCTACAACCAGAGTAGAAAATTTGAAACAAGGTTGGGTGCAGCAAATAGAGAAAATGGCCCAATCACTAGATAGGCCAAACTTTGACCAATTGAAGGAATACCAAAGATGTTTAGAAGAACTTGAGGAGTGTCACATGCAATTCATAAGAATAAAGCAGGATAATCAAGATTATAAGAAGTATGTTCAGCATTTGCTTGAAAATTGTGACAAAGAAATGCGTGAAGCCTCCAAAGCCCTAGACAGAGGTAAGAACTTTGTCAAATGGTCACTTCCTACAAGAAGTAAATGCAAGAATCTTTATGTCAGAAACCTAGTACTAAAGGCAAGACTAAGGAGTATGAAGAAAATATTAGCCAAGGTGTTTCTGGGAAAACTAGTGTCTATTTGATCTGCTAGTCCCACTAAGACGGGTAGCTATCTTAGAAACAAACAATTCAAAGTAATTTGTGTTTTCCTTTATGTATGATAGATTAGAGAGAAGCAGAGAACACCAACCTTAATCTTTCGCTTGGCTCCTTGCTTGTTTCCTCTCTCCTTTGATAGAGCTTGCCACTCCTTTCTCACTTGTCCTGCTTTAAAGAACACCTATAGAGACAAAGCAGCAAAACACAATCAAAGCATAGAGATCTATAATACCATAAACAATGCAGAATCATAAATACATTAACCATACAATTGCATTCACAAATACAAGATTCACAAATACACAAGTATATGGAGGAAAACTCAAATAACTTTATTGATAGTAGAAGTAGAAGAGAGGATTACAACCCAGCTATCTAATCCAGCATCATCCTCCCAGCATGAAAGCCCTCTTCACCTCATGAAAAGCAAGATCACCCAACAAATACAATGTTCTTCTCAAAGAGAAACCAACAACACTTCCTTACAAATTACAAAATTCCAACCTCTAGATCTCTCAACTGAGGGATCCATATATAGATATTTGTAGAGGGGTGAGTCAGCTTCTAGGTTTTTTATTAGTGTCATTTCACTGATAGTTCTTGGTTCCACTTGGAGATTTCATGATCTTTTACTCATCCCTGGGCGAATTCAGAGAGGCAAGTGTCATATGGGAAGTTTCTAGAAGATTCTCTGGGTTTCCACTTAGCAAACTGTCTCCACCATTTGTCTACTCTCGTTCATTGCACCATACAGAAGGCCTTTTCAGTATGCATCGCACCTCTTGTGTGTAGCAGGTGAGATGCATTGCACCAGTTTTGAGTGGTTTTTCAGGGCGAACTTTTGAGAAATGATGTAATCAGTTGACCTTGATCTTTTAGGGTGTGAACCAACACTTTTAGGGGTTTAAGATCCCTCAGTTTATCGACATATGTGATTGGGGTTGTAGTGCCCAAATATGTCTATAACACAAGGCTGAGGAGTATGTTAGGAAATACAAAGAGGTAGTATTGAAATTTCAGCTACGTAATCGTTGCGGAGCCCCTACCTACAGATTTATACAAAGGCAAGGAAAATTTCAGTAATCCGAGGTTGAAGGAATGAACGTGTATCAGAGGTAGGAGCCAGCTCAGACCACCAGTTACTAGTCACGTGCCATCCTTGGGAATAAAATGTGCCGACACCATCGATGCCCAGCTGTTACCTAGTCACTACGCACTCAGCAGCCAATTGTCCATGTTTTTACTGCTTTTTTGATCCATGAGGATATAGTTCAAAGATATATATGCTTTTAGAGATTTAGTTTTCTTAAAATAAAGTAATAAGTAGTTTGTTTTTTTTTTTTTATTAGTTGAGGAAAAAACTTGAAACAACAAAAGATTTCCTCTTTTTGGTTTGATTCGATCCACTATATGGATCAATGATGCACTGCATCTAGATATCTTTTATTTGCTACAAAATGTTTATTTAAGGTGAAAAATAGATGGAGTAGAGGTTTTTGTTGGTTTAATATTATTGTGAACTGGTTTTTAGAGTTAAGGTGATTGTGATCGATACTTTATGAGTAAAATGCTTATGACTTGAGGGTTTTCCAGATATTGTTTGCAAGGATACTTATGGTATGATATTTTGGAGCTGTTATTCTATATGTATCAGTTATTATGTTGATTCTTCTCTATAGTTTTCATAGTTTATGGGTGTAATATCTTCAGTTGAGTTAGAATTCATTTTAAATTGCTCTAAACCAGTTGTGTCAGTATTTCAATTGCAAATGTAATACCTTATGCCCGTATACGTTATTTCTTCTTCTTAATCTCTTTCTCATGTATATGCAGTATTGTTATGTGTAAGGAAGGAATTCATGTTATTTATTTCTCCTCTATACTACAACTCAATTCATTTATCCAAAGTACATGCTTGATAAGCATTTGTGAATGTTATTGGAGTTTACATGCATAAGTATAGTGGGTGTTAGCGTTTGAGATTTCACCTAGGCTGAGATAGACAAACCTCAAAGCTACATCAAACCATTTCACCTCGTAGCTAGCCCTACGAGGTATGAGAAGGCTCTCTCGGGTCAAAACTCGATGGATTTTGTCAATAGGATGAGTTGACCAATTAGAAACAAGGATTTTAGGCTAGTAAACTGATAAGGGGGATTGATTTGAAGTTTTTGGGTTTTTTGGTGGCAATTGGAGGGAGTGCAATTCAGGGTGCGGGGATTGGGCTCAGTTTTTGCAGGTGGGTCTTTGGGGCAAGGTAGGAGTTTATGCTGATGCCTTTAGCTGAAAAAGATGATCAAGGAGGAAAGAAGAGAGGCTAAAGAGGGCGAACAATGAATTCAAATCCTCTCTAGACAGTGGAAAACATAAATTTTAAACAAAATTGAAAGCTGAGCATGGCATGCATGAATTCAAACTTTATCACTTCTTTTGTTTAAATAGCAACAAGAGATTAAGAAATGGAACACATAAACACACTTACAATAACAGTAGGAAACACACCATCAACATAATAATCCACAAGAATCCACAATGAAGTCTGCAAAACCCTGGCCTTCCTTTTCCTCAAATTGCAGAAAATACAAGTCAAAAATACAATAACACTTCTCCCTCTAGAGTCCAACCATGAAAATGAGAAAAAGAAGGCATAATATAGAAAGTCTAACCTCTTCCCCCACCTCTAGGGGTCGAGCTCAGCTTCCTAGGAGTTGTTGCAACTAATTCTAAATCAGTCACTAGATAATAGGCCAGCACAACAACTTGCCTCTAAAAGTTAGAAAGCCTATCCATGCATTAAATATTCACTATTTACATCAAAGAAGCTTCTAGAAGAGGTAAAGAAGAGTAAAAGTATCTAATGCCATGAAATTTACACAAGAATCCATCATTTACATGCCCAAATGGTCAACCCAAGTGAAAACAGTGATTTGCTGGCCGAACTGGTCAAAAACTGGCAAAGTTTGCCTGAGTGGTCGCACCTCTGGCTCGACTGGTCACACCTTTTTGCAGCTCTATTTGAGGGCCTTCCTGGAGTCTAAATTAGGTGAAGGATAGCTCATTGGAAAGGTCTGGATGTCTACTTTCCAACTCAACTGGAATTTCTGAATTTGGAGTTGATTTGACCCCTCAAAAATCAAATCGCCCAAGACTTCTTTCTGCAACTCAAAAAAGGGGCAGAAAGTCAAAATTTGCATGTATTTTGAGCTTTTGGGAGCCCAAATATTCACAAAATTTGAAACTCTTCCATAGTCAAGTGTAATTTTGCATGAAAAATCCAACCATGTAGAGTTTTCCCCATTCCGAGCTGTCCCCATGACTGGTCGCATACGGGGTGAGACCACTCGAATGGCCAAAACCTGTAAAATTCCCAAAAATGCCAAAAATGCTTCAAAATTCTCAAAATCTCTTGGGTTTGCTGCTAGGAGGAAGATAATGAGTACCATGGTGAGTGAGAGAGGCCTCGGCCAAGATACTGAGCGGGTTGGTCTTCTTCCTCCTTTTGGGAGCCTTGGTCAACCTCCTTTGAAGAATTTTCATCTTCGCCTTGCAAACATGCATTCTTGCCCAATAATGATTTTTCATGTTCCTTAGCAACTTGTTGTTTCGATTGGCCTTAGCCAACAGCCCCTCTAAGTGTGTGTTCACTCGGATAAGCATGGATTCCTCTCTTTTGGGCAGCAAGGTCACCGGGCCTCCTACGGTTGATGACTCGATCACTTCGAATCCTCCATAGCTCATCCAATTCTTTTTCATCCTCCAACTGTTTGTTTCGCTGCTCCAAATATTTGATTTTCCATTTTGCCATCAATAATTGTGTCTGCAGCGAATGAATCTCGGTGCTTTGCTCTCGGATGATATCCTTGAGCTCGGTGCTAGGAGAATCAGCGTCGAGATTAATAACCGGAGCACCAGACACTCTCTCCTCAATCATGGGCTGCTTGCCCCTCTCTGCTACCTGTGCTGCTGTCGGCAACGAGGCCCCTTCCACTTGATGTGGAGATAACACTCGCTGATCTGATGATGACGACGAGACCCCTTCCACCTGCTGTGGAGAAAATACTCGTTGAGCTGCTGCAAACAAGGTCCTATGACCTCTCTGATATGTACACTGTAGTGGGGAAACAACATGTGTCGGCACAATAATATCTGCCTGGCGTGATGGACCTCCCTCCTCATGAATGGGCTTTGGTTCTAGCTGTGACCATGATGACGCTGTAAAGACCTCATGAGAAATGAAGTCTAGCCATGAAATGCCCTGCTACCTCAACTGATAAGAAACAACAAGCTGAATTAGACCATGATGGCACAAACTCCTATGCTGCTGAGCTGGGGACTGCCTCTGAAATACGGATGACATCCTCTGAATGTCCTGGAAGAAGTAAACCGGGATGTTCATCATCCTCACTCTGGTGAAGTGCATCAACATGCGAATGTGATAAGAGAAGACCTGTGAAAATCTTCCCTCACATGTAAAATATTGCATGATAAGCCTCAAGATCGAAGCATACTCCGCCCGGAGGAATCTGAAAGGAAAGACCCCTGACAAGTGACTCACAAATGCTGGCCTGACATATGGCTCAAAATAAACAAAATCCAGCAATTTGCGCTTGGGCTACACTTCTCCTACATTCGGTATCCCGGTAGCCTCTGAAATCATCTCTGGAGATAGCACAAAATTCACCCCTACAAGAGTGACCTGCCCATCATGAAGGTGCAAAACAAATAAACATGCCAACTCGCTATGATGCTGAATGTGAGCAAGCCTCTCACAGAACTGAAAACATGACATGTACCAAAAACCATTCATTGCCAAAGGACAAGCCTGCAATGCTGCCAATGAAGTAGGTTCATGTCTCCTATGATGACCACCTTTCTTAGGAAACCTCTGCTGTACCACCACCTCTGTAGATGATGAATGGTCATCACTAGGCTCATAACTTTCGTTGTCTGACATGGTTTTGGAACAAGATGAGCAAGCTGAAAGGTAAATAGAACTGTTGCCTCTGCCTGCAAAATGCTGAGAAGTATGCTGCTTTCAAGGGGAAAAATCATAAGGGAACTGTTAGGGGAGGGATTTTTAATAAGGAATGGGAAATAAAAACAGGGATTTTTAGGGAAAATTCACAAAATGTAACACATATCATCTCATCAAAGAACATATGTTATGACAGGGGTATGGGACAACATTGTTCATTTGATTTTTGTCCTTTAATGAAGCAAATTCTGTTATCTGAAAGGAATTCATATACATTTGGTGATAAGGGAAAAAGGGCTTCATTTATATTTTTATCACACTGAGAAAAAGGGATTTCATTCTTTAAAAGGGAAAGGGTAAAAGGGAAAACAGAGTTTTGATTTAGGAATACACAGCAACATTATTTTTGCATATCATAACCACAACAATATGTCCATTCTGAATATATACACAGCTGCATTCTTTAAAGTTTCTTCTTATAAATCTCATAACAGCAGCCTGCCTTTTTTTATACCCAACCATATCTCTTTTTTTTTTCATATTTGGGTCATTTTGGCAATTTATTTTTATTTTTCTTTTCACATCAATTTTATATATATATATATT
>APFE031565151.1:0-14131 GCA_000404065.3 Pinus taeda
TTCCCTATGCTATAATTTTTTATTTTTAATGAAAAGAAAAAGAAAATTACTCCTATATACACTTCCCTCGAAACGATGCCAAAATGGCTGGTAATTTAATTGATGTTGATTACTTACATTAATTATAAACCAAGGCTAGTAAATTAATGAAGTGTATGTGAATTGTATGTGCTAAGAGTCTTTTTCACTCATTTAATTCCTATGTTAATATAAGTTATTGAAATTCATATGTTTTTATATAGTTATGTAGCTTATACAAAATGAAATCAATTCTACTTTACTTGCATGAATAATGATCACACTAACACATGCTTTAAAATAAAATCACTCTTGCTCTTAAAATCACACTTTCTTAGCTATGAAAAACCGGTCTTAAAAACTATAACTACTTAAACGTAAATCACACTCAAAATCAAACTTGGTTAAATATGATTCACACCTAATTGAATGAAAATAAGAAAATCATACTTTCTTAAATGTAAATTAGAATTGCACTTAAATCAAATCACTCTCTGCAATCACAATTAAACTAATTTGTTCTAACTTCAAGAAGGATTAGTTCTGTAATTGAAAATCACGACAATGTAAATATTATACTCCTATTGCTATGATTTTACTCTATCCATGTGCATCTAAAATCTCGCTTCACCTAAAAAATAAAATGATTAGCAGAAGAAATCTCAAACTTGTATCTCAGAATCAAAACATAATTACTCAAATGAATTGACAGGAATCTACTGGAAATATAAAGTAAAATAGTAGTTGTTAATGAACGAATATCTTACTATCTCGAGGGAGCCCTCCTATGAGAATCATGTAGGAGTATCAAGCTTTCATAATTTAACTATCCACTCATTAAGATCACGAAGTAGAATCGAATCAAAGCAAAGTTTTATATATAAAAAAAACAGAGTACTTACAAATAAAATTAAAGTCTATTTTAACCATGCCGAGAGGAATATTTATATATCCCTTACACAATAAATGTTTTCAATGATTCATGCCTATGCTAATTGACATTGGCTATATTTAAATAATGAGGTAATATATGGTAATCGTGTTCATGATTTTCTATCGATGCACTAAATCATGAGGCAGAGAATTTTCATCTCAGTCGCTTGATTCGCCTTTCACGATGGTTGACATATCCTTTGACCATACTGATAGAGTGCCTTCTTCATCGATCCAGCTTGTGAAAATGGGAAAAAATCATTGACATAGTTAATTTTCAACTATCCATGTGCCATGTTTCCCGGATGAGGCTCTGTAACCTATCGAACCTTGGACTTAGCTACGGAAACATTCATGAGTTGTAAAATAATTGTAATTCGATATCTAAAGTAGATATAAAGTTAAATAATAAATTCAATTGACATTTATCAAATATAATATGATTATGTACTTGCTATGCTTTCAACCTTGTAAATTGATAGCTAAATTATAGTTCTGAAGGTCAAAAAAGAAGGATTAGATTGAAAAAGGGTTTTCGAAAAGAAGAAATTACGGGCTTCAAGAAATGCCTTAAAATAAATTGAAAGGCTCAAGAAAAAGAATAAGAGGCAAAAATATATACTCACAAAATTTGAAAAGGAAAAGTATAACATTGAAGATTCATCGTTTTTCCTCTTGAAAGTGGAGTTGGAAGAAGCAAAGATGATTGAAGGAACTCTATTGCAATAACTAAAAAGATAAGGGAAAGGAGTGTGAAAAGGTAGAGGAAGAGGTAATCCACATCATAAATTACTTAGAAATAACTCAGGAGCAAATCAACCAAAATATAAAGTTTATTATAGAATCTAGAAAGTAGATGAGATTATGAGTGTACAAAGACATCCCCTTTGATCAAGATTGCTATCAGCTATGAAAGAAAGACATGAACAACAAAATCTTAAGAAAAAAACCAATTAACTACATTGAAGCAGTCAAAGGGTACAATCACAAACAATAGAAGAGAAAGGAACAACATGACATCATCAATAAAAGACACTAGTAAAAACCAATAGAAATAAAGGAATGAAAGCTACAACCATTCAAAAAGCCACAATAATCAAGCGAGAAATTATTAAAGATCTCATTTCCCTCAAATAGGAAGCCATCAAAGAATTAGTAAATCATATCCTCAAAGGAAAATGGTTCTCAGGTACCAAAACAATTTACCCTGTTATTGTTATTCATGTACAAATTTTGGACATAACTTGTAAATTGAAGGGCATATGTTTGAATAATCATGTAATAAATAAAAAATTACATATTATCAATAAAATAGAGATAGCATATTTGTAAATCCACATAGGAATAATCCAATGGAAAAAAATCCATTTTCTCTTCTATCTAATTATATTGAATGATATAATTGTCTTAACTATGGACATAAATTAACTGAGTGTAGAATAAGAAAATGTGTATACGTTCCTTGAATCAAGCAGGCTCTACAGGAACAGAAGACATGGAAGAATAAAAAGGAAGATAAAAAAAGGGTTGTAAGCGACTTTCCAAAAATATCTAAGTCAAGCAATAAAATTTGTAAATCATGTTAGATTGGAAAGAAAATTTGAGTACCATTGAATACTGAACAAAATTAGGCATTTATAATTGGTTCATATTGAATTATGTGGGTGCTTAAGTATTGAGCCCCAAGTTATGAACCATACTTTCTTCAAATCATTTATTATTATAATAGGTTTATGTGTGTCACGTTTTAAAGGGAGAAGTGTAAAGCATTTGAAAACTTCAATATCTTCAAAACCATCAATGAAAACCAATTTGATTACATATGTAAGTGTCTAATGTTAGACATGGTGGAGATTTTATTTCAAATGAATCAAATAATTTTTGTGAAGAATGTGGCATAAGAAGATAATTCACAAATGCAAATATTCCATAGCAAATTGGTGTGGGTGAGAGGCAAAATAGATCAGTTTGAAAAATGAATAGGCTATATTAGGTGAAATAAATCTACCAAAAACTTTTTAACCTAAAGTTTTTCATATAGTAGTACATGTTTTAAAGAAAGCACATCTCAGGGCTAACAATGACAATACTTCCTCTGAGTAGTGGAATGAAAAGCCAACCTCAATAGAGGCTTCACTTTCTTTGGAAGGAAGTGATACGTTAAGAACAATGATGTTGATTTCAGCAAGTTCGATCTAAGATTTGATGAAGGGATATTTTTAGGATATTCAACTGAGAGTAAAGGCTATATACATTACAATAACATATTGTGCAAAATATTTTATGCCATTGATGTGAGGGTGTATGAGTGGTCACCTATCAAAAGAAGAAAACTAAGAATTATCAGTCTACATGATCATACCAACAGTGAATATGACAAAAAATACTGAAATAATCAAGAGAATAAGAATTTGAAAAGGTAGAGTTCTCTCACCTAAAATCCCCCTTAAGGCACATAGAGAAGCATCACCCTAGAAATTAGTTTTGTTGGTAATATAGAAGGAGAATTCCAAACACAAAGAAGACTAATAACTCTAGTCAATCCTATATTGATATGCTGTCTATGATTGAGCCAAAAAACAATTCATGGACAAGCCAAACAAGCATTCAATAAAATCCATGAATGAGAAGTTAAACCATATCGAGAAAAATCAAACTTGGGAGTTAGCCAAGACCATTAAACAAAAATTTCATTGCCATAAAGTGGGTCTTTAGGAAAAATTAAATGAGGATGGACAATTTATGAGAAATAAAATTAAAGTATTTAAACGTTGTGCTCAAGTTGAAGGAATAGATTTTGACGAAACTTTTTTCATGTAGCAATATTAGAGACAATTAGAGTGTTTCTAGCATTTTCCTATCATGCAAATTTCATGTTTTGTTAAATAGATGTAAAATCAGCATTCTTGAATGGTGAGATTGAAGAATAGGTTTATATTGAACATTCTAAAGGTTTTCAACGACGAGAAAAATATAGAGGTATTGTCTAGGTTGTAAAAGGAATTGTATGGACTAAAGCAAGCACCTAGGACATGGTATTAAAATTTTTACAACCACCTATAATAAAAAGGATTCATAAGAGGAACACATGATAGTAATTTTTATATCAAATCTATAAATGATAATACTTTAATTATTCTTGTTTAAGCCGATGACATAATTTTTGGTAGTGATGCATATTTTCTTAACCAAAAATTTGCAGCTAGTATGTAAGCTAAATATGAGGTGTCTTTTCTTGGGGAAATCTCATTTTTCTTTGGCTTTTACAATACTTAATCAACAAAATCTATCTTCATTTCTCAAGGAAAATAACTCAAGGAAATGTTGAAGAAATTTGGGATGGTATAATTTTCCCTTGTCAGTATACCTATAGTCACTAGATTGAACCTAAGGAAAGATGATGACTAACCAAAGGTAAATAAAACAATATACTGATCAATAATTAACAACATTTTGAACCTAATAGCCTTAAGGCCAGATATTACACAATTTTTTGGTGTAGTTACAATGTATCAATTATCCCCTAAACAAAGTGATAGCTTAGCTTCCAAGATGATTTTTAGGTATTTAAGAGCCACAATGGACTATGATCTATTATATCCATAGGGAAACAAGTTTTTCTTTCACTGCAGACACAAATGTTGATTGGGCTAGAAGTGTGGACAAGTGGTGGTTCTTTCTTCCTAGGAAAGTGTTTGGTGGCTTGCTATGCAAAAATTAAACTTCTATATCACTTTTTAATGCTAAACATGAGTACATAACAACTATAAAAACATGTACTAAAATTTGTGGATGAAGAAATCATTACAAGACATGAAGGTAATTTATGATGGACCCATTCACATTATGTGTGAGCACACAAGTGCTATGAGTATATCCAAGGATCATGTTCTTCACTCAAAGTCCAAGAGTATTCCCATAAAGTATAATTTTATTAGAGAATAGGTGGTTGATTAGATTGTGAAGTTGGAGTATATATCTACAAAATAAAAAGTTGTTGCTATCTTTACTAAGCTTCCTTCCTAAGATTTTTTTCAAGTATATAAGGTAAATGTTGGGAGTGATATCTCACAGATATCTTGACTAGATTTCTTCAAAAGAAAAGAGGTATATTTTCCAAATATGTTAACGATAGATGTATACCATGGGTTTAGAGACAAGAAAGGGACTAAGCTTAGGGGAAGTTTTAATATCAACATGAGTAGTATGAGTTTAGGGCGAGTATATTGCACTATGAAATGAAAAATTTGCATGTTTTCTAAGTTTTTCTATATCTCTATTCAATTGGGATCACTTAATTTAAGTGGAAACTGATGAATTTTGTAGCTATGTCCAGTCTTCATAATTACTATTTTAGCCCTTGAAATATTGTAATGATTAATATAATGCATGTCCTTCATGTCAATTTCAAAAGCGAAAATTTTGAATTTTTGGATCTAGAATTGTCTAGTCAACCCTCCTTTGAGAAAATTTTCTCCCATTTGAAGTGACACCCATTTAGGCCATCCATAACACTAAATATACTCCACTCATACTACTCCATAGACAAAATTCATATCATGCAACACAATATATCTTCTGAGAATCCAGGTGAAGTAGAAGAAGAAAAAAATGGCTAAGATATATATTAATTTATCTCTCTCTCAATCGCATGTGTCAAACCCCCATTATTCATTGTTACACATGTGGTTTCTAGGCATTTGTTTGCAAACAAGTCTTAAATTTCTAGGTAACAGTTTCTAAGTAGCAGCGATGAGTCTCTAGGTAGTTTTTGGCAAGCCGAATTTTAGCTTAGGAAGATCTGGTAGGGCCGAGTTTGTTGGGTAGATTAGAGACATGAAAAGAGGGAATTTTTAATAGGATTGACCATTATATTATTGGTCATTTTGACGATCATATTTTACTAGAAGAACTAGGTGTATCACTTGTTCAACTAAATAATTTCTCAAAGGAAAAGGTTATTGGGTTTTTCCATCAAGTGGGCTTTCCCAAGATAAATCTTGTTTTATCTTTTTGCACTATGATATCTACTATCCTACCGCCTTTATGGTTGAATTTAGGAAATGTAGTCGCTTAATGATAAACTATAAGTGTTAAGAGAATATCTACACCATTAAAATTAATTATCATTTTTAGGAATTAGTGCTCATAACTATTTTACTTGAAAAATCAATAGAAAAAACTACTATGTGCAACAAAAAATTCAAATCAATAGAAATTTTGAAATGGGAACATTGATATCTAAGGGGGGCAGGGTAGATAAAGCCTTTCCCATTGATATCAAAAGGGGGGAGTGATTGGCCATTGGCTCCTTAAAAGTAAAGAAGGAAAGGGAGTGACCAAAGATAGATAGTGGTAGTTTCCTTATCCTTATAGGGATAGGTGTTTCCTGGTGGTGGTGTTGCCATCAAAGACTTGAAATATTGAGGATTTTATATTAGGTCCATAGGGGGAGATTGTTGAATATGCTTCTAGTTCTTGGAAATTGTTGTCATTGATGTCAAGTCTAGTCATTTTTGTCATAGTGATGTCAAGTTTAGTGGGAACTTCTTGAGTTTTATGAATGATTTTAATGTTGTTATCAATGTTTTGATTATTTCTACTAAGCTTATGATGTTTTTTCTACTAAGCTTGTTGATTTTTTGCTAGATTATTTTCTTAGTATACTATCTTTGAAGGCATTTTATCTACAAGTATATTGATCAAACGCATGTGAAAAGTGTTTTGGTGGATATTCCTCTCAAAGGGATTTTGAACGTTATAGGGAATTAAACCTAAATCCCTAAGGATCAAGGAAAATATTTCTTTCAAGTTCAATCATTGTTCATTAAGTTCATGGTTTTGAATGGCCAACGGAGATCCAATTGTTTGGGGTTGGATAAAGGTGGAAGAGTGCTTAAGTGTTGAATGGGTGGATTCCAGATCAACCAAATTTATCTAGGATTCAAGTTCATATTGGCATCCAGACCTCCAAGATAAAACAAAATGAGACTTAAGAAAGAGGCAAGATCTTGGATTACTCAGTGCCTAGGACCAAGTGGACCCTAGAGGACATGAAAATATGACTTGTCTAATATATATGGCATACCCATGATGCTCCCCAATTGGACAATGGCACATTACACTATTGGTTACTACACATGGCATGTGGATTTAGTCTTTTGTGTAGCAAATTTCCCCTTTTCGTGAGTGAAACATGGTAGTGACATAACAGGACATGTGGCAAGGAACTAATGTCCCTAATGAGCTGCCAGTGACTTAGCCTATCCTCGATATTTATGAAATGGATTGGTTTTTCAAGGCTCTGAAGTGTTAAGAATTTTGGAATTTTTCTATCTGAAGGCACAATTCCATGTAGGAATTTGACCTAGTGGTTGTGTAGCATGGTTGCGAAGAGGAACAAGGACCAGACCCTTAGATCCCCTAATGTAGATCATAGCAAAGAGAATACAATACTTGGTAGTAGGTGGTAGAAAAATAAGTCATTATATCCTAGCCTCAGTGACATGCGCTTAAGTGCAAGCACCACAGGGCCTATCAGGCACCTCCTACTACCCACAGTCACAGGAACAATGTATTGCCAAAAATCAGTCTAAGAGTGAGTAGAAGACAAAGAAATTTGCATCAAATTTAGTTCATCAAGTAACATATTTAGATTCATTCAAACTTTGGTTATAGTTTGGATAGTCGGGGGTGGGGTGTATTGATTTTCCCACCATAAGTTTGCACTGGCGTACGGGATCATGTGGCATGGCATAAATATCTTGAGGGTGGTTGAACTCCATATGTGACAAATCATGGACCCTCCCCTTTGTTAAAAAATTATATGGATTGGGGGGGGGTTTGTATATGTCACTAATTTGATTGGCTAACCACTCATGCCATGGAAGGTGATGGGCCTCCCAATTAGGTGCAAAATAAGGCCCGTTTAACCTTTCCTAGGGATATAAATGCTATATTAAATCTCTTCTTATGAACATAATACCGTTTCATTAGCTTTAATAAGTTCCTAGGAAGGTTTAGAGATAATTAATTGCTATGTGCCTAATAATATTTATTTTTCAAAATACCAAGAGAATATTAAGTAAATTATGAAGATATACAAAATAAGAGAATTTGTAGACTTTCTCCTTGAAACATGATTATTTCGGATGGACTAATAAGTAAATATTAATGAAATTATTGAACATATTTTGGAGCTCTAGTCATTGATAAAATCTAGGGATGTGTTCCCTGTTATAGGAGAAGCCAAAACTCAGTATTTAATGAAGATTCTTACTATTGGGCACTAGATCCACTTTTTGATGGATTTTGGAGGGGAGGGCTAGATTATTTGAAGTATAATTATTCCACATTAATTTTCATAAGTACCAATTCAAATTAACCTATCGAGGCATTTAATGTTTGGCCTTTTTGTGAAGAAAACTTGTTATTCATTTCGGTATTCATTTCTAGCAGGGATGTACTTGATTTGATTCCAATAATGAATTTTAGATTCTTTTTCAGCTTCTAAGGATTAGTTTCCTTCATATGAATCTAAGTATCCTTGGGTCTAGCCATCCCATGACCCTCAGATCCTTGTCGTAAAATTTATGCATATTCTATGCATTTCTTGTTCACTTACATCACTTGTTCTTACATTTCATATTTTTGCATCTACTATTCATGCTTCCTTTGATGTATGTTAGATTGGTTAAATGATTGAAGTAATTTATTTTTAGGTCATTTATACATTTAAAATTATGAATCATCCTTATAATATCTTTGTAAATTCATCTTCATCATTGAATTACTTGGATAGGTTTACTACAGAATTATGAAATTTCTCATTTTAGCAATAAAGTTTTGTTGAATTTCAGCACATGTTAAGGAGATTCTTTCAAGTTGATTACGCTTGGATTGAATTATAAAAACATTCAAGTTAATAAAAAAAACTACCCCATAAAATTTTCACTTGATTAGGTTAGGATTTAGGGTACTTATATTATCTTATTAGTTCACTATTATGAAATTTATGGTTTAGTAAATTACTATTGAATTTTATCACATAGTAATTAAGCTCTTTCAAGTTAATTCCACCGGGAATGAAGCCTAAAAAATTTAAAATTAATAAAATAATCCACCCCACAGTATTTTAATTTTACTATCTTAGGAATTTTTCAAGTTAACACAAGAAACAAGTTTCTTGTAAGTTTCTTGTAGTAAAATGGAGGCATCATGTAGAAATCCTGTAGTATCACATAGATTTCCCTAAATCACTTCTCAAATTACATAAAAAAAATTCTCCTTTATTTTTAATCACTCCACAAAATCATCTAAGCCTTGAAAATTGACTTGATAAGACCATATAACCCCTAGGTACTTTACTTTTATAGCTATAGTTTCATTTTGCAACTAGGTTAAACTGCTCCTGCTATTAGTTATATAGAATGAGATTGATTTAACTTCAACACTCTTGAGAATTTTCTTTGTAGAAGAAAGTTTATTTTAGTCATTTCATTTCTTGCAATAATATAGGTTTATTTCCTACAAATTAGATAAGGGTTCCACTATGTCATTTATTTTTCTACAAATAGATTAAGATTTAATTCTCTTATTTAATTCTAGCAAAATAGCTTAGGGTTTATTTCTATCATTTAATTTCATGATATCAAATTAGGGTTTCTCTTAAGCAACTTAGTGCTCTACAATAGAATAGGTTTTATTTCAAGTCATTTATTTTCTTGCAAAGTTAGAATAGGTCTAGTTTGTCATTTACTAAATTTTCTGAATGTTTCCTGTAATATAATGGCCTTTGTGTATCTTAGCTCATTTCATTGTAGCAGATTAGTGAAGGAAGGCCACATTGCATGTTGCGCACATAATTCTAACACCTCTTAAATTGGTATGAACCCCACGCTGATAATTAAATTTGGTCAGCTTGTGAATTATGACATTCTTGTCGCAATACTAAGGTTCATCACGTTTTGGTGTCATTTTCGAAGGAGGTGTTAAATTATGTATTGTTTCCTTCCCTAGCGGATTTTCTTCTTTTAATTTATAGAAAAAAAATAAAATTTGCATTAGGATTTATTCTTTTCAGAAATACAAAATTATATTCTATTAGCATTCTCATTCAAAAATTTTCTGAAATAGAAAAATACTTCTCTGATACCAAAAACCCCTGACTTGATCATGATGCATAGTAAGAACCTCATCACCATCCTCTTTTGTAGTTATAAGAAGAAGAGGTGGAAGATGAGGTATAATAAATGTATGGAGATGATGATAATGCAAAAGACCCTCTTGGATTTCCCATTTAGGATACTAATATAAGTGTTCATATCAAGAACATCGCGCCATATTTTATTCCCAAATTCCATGGGATGAGGTCATAAGACTTGGAAACCTTTCCTTTTCAATTTTTAAATACTTTTTATATCTTATGGTTACTTATTAAACACTTAAAACTTGATATTGTTTCCAAGAACATTGAAGGATAAATCTCTTAAATGGTTCATAATATTAGGGACTACTTCAATAACATCATGGGATGATATGCAAAGGGTATTTCTGTAAAAATATAAAAGTTATTATATTGATCCTAAGTAAGAAATATTTATAATGACTCGAAAAAGAGATGAAAGCCTTGAGGATCTGATAAAGGGAGCTATATATAATGTTAAGTGGGAAAATTTACATAATTTAAGATTTGACACACTAAAAATCCTCCTACTTAGAACAATCAAAGATGAGTGGATTGGTCTATTTAATATATTGGGTAAAGGGGAAGTATCCCAATTATCATTTGAATAAATTTGTGAGATATGTAAGCACATATCAAGATGAAGAGAAAGAGTAAGTAAATAAACATCAATATTGGTAGCTCAAGATGAATTTGGTAATTTGTTAGATAACATTAAAACAAAAGTTCTTAGCAATATAAGTGAAAAAATAGATATGTTAAGGATGAAAAAAGAGAAGTTGAAATTTTTGTTATCCTTGCATAATCACATGCTACTAAATATTTCCCATCATTAACAGAGTTGAAGGAAGTTTACTAGGAGGACAATGGAGTAAATAAAATACTAGAGCAACTAAGTTATGTAGTTCAATGAAGACCATGGCAGCCTAGTCAACCTGGTATTATTCAAGATCATAATTCACAATTTCAAGGTTATGCACAAGAATATTAAAGTAATTAGAACACACCCTTTCCTTGAAAACCTTGGTCATCCCAACCAAAAATCCAATCTTGGCAACAAAGTTTGCAAGGACCTTATGGAAGAAATCCATAATATTTGGAGGCTTTTCCTTAATAAACTTCATACCAAACTCAATGCTATCCATACCATCCACCTCCACTACTACCACAAAATTGAGCACAAATCTCAAATATTCAGTCCCACTCAACTCCCTCCACAACCATTTCTCATCCCAAACAATAAAGTAACTCATCCCACTTACAGTGCTAAGTTATAAAAATTCAAAATGACTCCTCTAGATCTAAACGGTATTAATCATAGATTACGAAGAGTATTCTAAAATACAGATCCTCTTGTGATCATTGATGAGAAAGATCCAAAAGAATAACATATATAAGAGACTAAAGAATCATGGACCACATTTGATGGAGAGTGGATACTGGAGCTTGAGATTGAAGAATTTCTACTATGCTTATCATCAAAGACTAGTTAACAAATATTAGAATATTTGAAAGTCATGGAAGAAGGGGATAGAGAGAGTGATCCACATGATAAAGTGAACCAAGGGCATGATATCTATATTGAACAATGGTTGAAAAAAATCATTAAGTTGGTGCACCATACTCCTCTTAAGAAGTTCTTGATATTAGCCCAATCAAAGAAGATGATCTCTCATATTCTATAATATATTAGAACATATATTTAAAACCTACATATGAGTTTATTTTCCATCATAGTATGTACACAGATCCATTGAAAGTATTCCTATACTTTAAAGAGTTTTTTTTTTTCAATTATTTTATGATATAAACAAGAAAAAAAGGGAAAAGAAGAAAAAATAAAATCTTAGGTGAAAACCCCCTTTAAGTGCCTGTGATTGGTTCATTGATTGGAAACCTCTATGAGGAAGTCAGTGGGTTGGAAAAAGAGTGAAAAAGAGAGGAAAAAAAAAGAATAATAAGGAAATAAGATCCTAGGTGAAAACCTCCTCTAAGGGGCCTAGGAAGTTTTGTTGGGTGAAAACCTCATTTAGGCAGTTAGTAGGCCTAGAAAAAAGAGAAAAAATGAAAAAAATGAAAAGAAACAAAATTATCCTTTTCTCCAAGTATATGTATTTGATATATGTAGGTTCTCTCCAGCTTGCACAAGAAACAATAACAACTTATCAACATAAGAAGAAACTGATCAAAAGCAGGGATCTAGTCAAGGGTTGTTAAACCTAAGTTTTTCACATTTTGTGCCAAGATGATCCAACATGGTGAAGACCATGTCAATCCATCTCTTTTCATCCTCATAATGCATCCCCATGGAATTTCCAATCATTCTCTTTCCATTTTTTTCTCATTGTCCTAAATTGCTACATGAAAGTTTTGTGTTGCTACAGGGTATTCTATAATTGCTAGGAAGAAAATGTAAATAATTGTAATTAACCTAAATTACAAACTATGCACTCATTGGCTAATATTTTTTATGGGGATATGCATAAGGATGATGGAAACTAATTAAAAAAAATCAACAAATTGCAGTGTAGAGTTTTCAAGAAATTGGCAGTCATCACCTACAACTATTTCTGACGTTTATCAATATTCATGCATCTATTGGCTAATATTATTTTATGGGGAGACACATAGGGATGATGGTAACATGCTCAAAATATTTTAGGTCAATACAATCTCTCGTTTGAGAGATATTTGCTAAATAAGTTTTCTATAAGAAGTGGAGAAATCCTACAATGCAGATTTGAAAAAATACATAAATCAAGCAAGGAAAAGATTCTTCACACCTACTTCATCCATCTCATCATCCTTTATGAGATTTCTACATAATTTGTAGTCTTCATTCCTTTGTATTGTCCACGGTATTAATCATATATAGGAAAATTCTTGTGTTACTACACAAAACCACAAAGGAAGGGACAATGCTAAGTCTTAGCGAAACTAGGTCCACAAACACTCGCACAGATTCTCTTATTCTAAATCCCTCAACCTATTTAACCTATGGCCCTATGGCCATCAGCATTTACGAAACCATAAAACATTCAAAACATACTTAATACACACAGCTAGTGACGGTAACGCAGTCGTCATTGTTCCTCAATAGGCGCTCGGTCGACGATAATTTTGAATATCTGGTCTTTGACTTCCTTGTTCGACACGGATAAGCCATCTCCGTATCTATAAAGAAATTGAAGTCCTCGTGCTCTATTGAAAGTGAACTTCCACTAAAATCTTTAGTGATATTTCTGAAAATATGTGAAAATTATTTTGAAAAAAAAAACAGTTTTAGTTATAATTAATTAAACTACACTCAAAACAAATATAAATTTTAAAATTGATACCATTGTTAAAAAATAAAAAGGAAAAAACGGAAAGAAAAACAACCTAGAAATTGTAGACAAAGAATACGTAACATCGTACAAATCCAACGAACTAAACATCTTACAATTCCAACTAACTATAAGGCAAATATAATATTATTTTCAGAATGATAAAACATATAAATCCAACTAACTATACGGCAAAAATAATATTTATTTCGGTATGATAAAACATATAAAATACAGTAGAAAAATGGAAAATGGTGCAGCGGTGATTGCGTGATGATTGGAAGTATGGTACACGATACTTGGAATTTGTGGGGGAACAATTTCCACAGGCACTTTGGCAGAACTTTGCTAAACTACGTCCATAAACATTTGCACTAAAACTCTTATTCTTAATCTCCCCACTTATTTAATCTATGGCACCATGAACATGAGCGTTTAAGAAGCATAGAACGTTCAAAACATACTTAATACACACACCTAGTCACAGTAACCGGGTCGCCATTATTCCTTGATAGGCACTTGATCGACCAGAATTTTGAATATCTGATCCTTCACTTCCTTGTTAGATACGGATACGCCGTCTCCGTATCTGAACAGAAATTGAAGTCCTCTGTTATATTGAAATTGAACTTCTCGAAACATAATGGTACACTGTCCTCCTTAAGATACT
>APFE031565156.1:0-93853 GCA_000404065.3 Pinus taeda
GAATTGCTAAGCTCATGCTACAAGAGGCCTTGTTCATCCCCATAAGGCTATATCTTTAAGGAGGAGATCCATGTCCAAGTAACCAAGGAGAGAGAGGCTTGTTCCCCATCACCTACAAGCTTTGCAAGGCATGTGTTGCTGATCATCCAACCAAAGGAGGATTTGACGTCGAAACTTGGTTGTATTCTCTTTTGTTTATCAATAATAATAGACGACTATCATTATGGTTCCACTCTTATTGTCTTTATCATGATGTTTGAGTTGTATCCTTTCTGACTGATACATAGTTGCATTTCTTGGATTTTATGCTTGTATTTGTCTTGTTCTTTACATGTGCAAGTGTCTGTTCATGAGGATCGTGAGGATTGTGACCAACTGAAGTGAAATAACGGGAGCGACGACTCTTTTACGAATACTAGCGTTGGATTCGAGGTAGACCCTCATCATCAGTCTTTACTTTGCAATTAGGAACCTGCGTGTTAGTGTTGTTTGATTGTTGCTAGACCCCATTTAGGCTAGTGGGATCGCCTCTGTCCGCAGAGGGGATCCCTTTATCCTCTACTTCCTATATCAACCTTCAATCATATACTTCCATCATGCCCTCTGTCAATTTGACACATTTGTTAAAATTTATCTTCAAAAACCAATCATTCTTGTCCCATTTTATGTCGACTGATGTAGGACACATTACTGCATATGTTTTGCCAGGTCTCTTCTTATCGAATTCAACACTCTATCTAGGAAGCATATCCAAATACATATCAGTGCCTTGGAACTTGCAGACATTAGTGGAAGGTTACCTTATGTTTGATCAAGGGTTTTCATTATTCGCTCTTGGTTGAATTATTCTACGAGTTTTTGATGACAACATCATTATTAAAACTCAATAGATTGTACTGTACATCTTGGAAACCATCGTCATTATCGGTGGCCATCCTCATGTCTATTAACAATTTGCATTATTGACTGGTAATCAGATGATTTCATACATGTTCGACCTCAATGCCTTTATTCATATATGTTGAAATATACTATTAAGATGAAGCAACGATCAAGACCTTGGGTAGATGCTTACATCACTCGCCTTGTTTCCACTCCCAAGTTGTGTATATTGTTTTTCAAAGAAAACTCATTATTATGATCCTATTATGGCACAAGTTCCAGATTGTGCTTATCGATAGAAATGATCGTCATGCCTCTTTGTTGAGAAATCACTCTGACATAGCTACTGAGCATGCAAATTCCCAACTCAGGACATGATTTTAGATTTTAACATATGTGGTTGTATCAGGTTTCTCATATTCCTAAAGCTCTGATACTCCCTCTCTCTTTTTCAATACGACAATTCTAAAGTATTTCGGCCATCGTCTTTGTCTCTGATCTCACACTTTAAGGGGCATCTGTTATAGAGGAAAATGAACTCCTCATCAGCTCATAGGAGAAAGATAGTTTGACTGAAATATTGATCAAGTTCACAGTCTCATTTATTAGGGTAATGCTCACCAGGAATTAGCAAAAAGATTTATAACACTCCTCAGGCATGAACCAAGGGCGTTAGTCCCTAGGGTAACTCTATGTGTTACCTTAGGGGCAATGTTAGTAATCTTTGGTGAGTTTCTGGAGGGAAACAGAGCAGGTTGACTAAGTAATATTCCACTTTTTACTCATATGTCATCCTGAAAAGCATGAAACATCCATCTTTAACCAGTTTGAGGATATTGCTATTCCTAATAGAGTCTAATAGAAAGGGAAAGAGAAATAAAGCAAGGAAACATCCTATCTTTTTCCAAAGGGAACTCATGAAAGAGTTAGTAAAGATTAGCCTCTCATTCTATATATTGGAGGCTCAGGGCATTGTGAAAGAGGCCAAAAGGTTTGAAGGATTGCCTACCTACTATCAAAACTTTGTATGAGACATATTGGTTTACCACGAGGTTAAGAAGGGAGACAGAGAAAGGAGCTTGAGGATTAAGGGAATCTTGATTCACCAGATGCTTATAATCATTCTTTCTTATTATTAATATATACCTCCAGTTGTGTTGTCTACTATATGGTGTTTATGTTATGATTCAGTTACATTTTGATGTAATACCATAGGTTATGAGTAGCTTAGATACATGTTGTTCAATACCCTTATGTATTATTGTTTTGATTATCAAGGTTGTATACTGTAGTATTACTTCTTGTCTTATCTCTATGTAGGTATTCATCTAGGAGATAACAGAGGGGTCTTCCGCTTTGCTACATTGGGTTCTCTAGCAAGATTGCATTAAGATCTAAGGTAATCTCTTCCCTCCTGTTTTGATTATCATTCCACTAATATGGATATATACATGTTTCTTTGTTCCACCTGTAACTAATCCAATTTGTTTGCCAAGGATATTGGGAATATCCTTGAGGGTATTTCCCCCACAACCACCCATGCATTAATCCCTATAGCAATGTTTTATGTTTTTCCTTGTAGCTCTTCAACTTAGCTTTCGAGTTGCTCAAGGTTTTTCTCTATTAGGTGAAATTTCCCTTTGTTTTTCATGATGGACTTGACCCATGATATGTTGTACCATACCATTGTACATCATTTTATTTCTTTCTACAAAAGTATCTTCTTATGTGCTATCACACACACATAGTTGTTAGTTACATCAACATAAACAAATTTACTTGGTACATTGTCATGCCAACATCATACATGCTAGCCTGATGTATGCTAATCTATCACTAGTCTCACATAATAATTCATGTAAGACACATATTATAAGAACAAAAAGTGAATACTAGAATTTCTATATCCATATCATCACTATGTTTGAAATCAACCTTTTACCAAGACTAGTGGCCAAAACAACTACAAGCTTAAAATCTAGTTGGAATGAAAAGTGACATACCAAAATATTCCATGCTATTAGTTCACAATTTTGATATCAACACATGCATTCAACACACAATTACTAGTCAAATTATTTAGTCAATACATAGTCAAAGATGTTAAAAGAGAATATCAACATGTTTATACCCATACTGGTTAGTAGGTTTAAAATCTGTATTTTACAAAAATTAGCACCCATGATGTTTGCAAGTTTAAAAGCATATGCTAACCTTTATAACAAATAGTATAAGAAGAATGAATAATTATTAATCAAAATGGATTTTAATTATTTTCTTGAAATACTCCTTAGGTTCACTATTGAACCATGCATTTTGATTTCATATGTTCTTGAGCCCATACATTCCAAGTGTTGGACCATGATTTGATACCGCTCTATAACCCTCCCTCCCACCCACTTGGATTAATCCTAACTGAATGGGAGGTGCTATTTTTAATTAATCCAACCTCCATGTGTTATAGACATATTTGGGCACTGCAACCCAAATCTTATATGTCCATAAAATAAGGGCTTCTAAGTCCCTCAAAGTGTTGTTTCATACCCTAAAGGAACAAGGTCAGCTGATTACATCATCTCCCAAAAGTTCTCCATGAAAAACTACTCAGAAATGGTCCAAACTGGACCATCTCACCTACTCCATGGTCAAAGTGTGATGCATCCCACCTAATGCACATGGGGGGTGCGATGCATACTAAAAATCCCTTCTATGGGGTTCAATGGGCGAGAGTAGACAAATGGTAGAGACAGTTTGCAAGGTGGATGGTCATGGAATCTTCAAGAAACTTCTCTTGTGACACTTGCCTCTTTGAATTCACCCAGGGATGAGTAAGATATCATGAAATATCCAAGTGGAATTGAGAACTATCAGAGAAATGACACTAATCAAAAACCCAGAAGCTGACTCACCCACCTGCAAAGATCTATATATGGATCCCTCATCCTAGAGATCGAGAGGCTGGAATTTTGCATCTTGTAAGGAAGTGCTAATGGTTTCTTTGTGGAACATCATAGTGTTGGGTGATATAGCTTTTCATGAGGTGAAGAAGGGCTTTCAAGCTGGGAGGATGGCGTTGGGTCAGATCAATGGGTTGTAATCCTCTCTTCTACTACTTCTATCAATAAAGCTATTTGAGTTTTCCTCCATATTCTTGTATGTCTGAGTTGATATATGCATTTGTATGGTCAATATATATTGGATGCTATATTTTTTATGATTGTAGATCTCTATGCTTTGATGGTATTATGTTTCTTTGACTCTACAGGTGTTCTTTGGAGTAGGAAAAGTGATGAAGGAGCAACAAAGATCTGTCAAAGGGGAGAGGCAACAAGCAAGGAGCCAAGTGAAAGGCTGAGGTTGGTATTCTCTGCTTCGCTCTCATCTACTTCTCATAAAGGAAAACACAAGTGACTTTAGTTTGTTTTTTTCTAAGATAGCTACCCATCTTAGTAGGACTAGCATCTCTGAATGGACACTAGTTTTCCCAATAACAAAATGGTGACTCCATTGAGGAGCGAATAGCTTGTTTTCTTGTTCCTAGTTTGTTTATTTTATAAACTACAAACGGAGCTTGAAGTTATGCTAGCTAGCTTTTGAACTACTTTTTCTATGCAACTGCAAAGTAGATAAATGCTGCTTCAGTCAATCTCTTGGTTAGTTTATGAATTAAACATCTGGCTTGCAAACGTCCTAAGTGCCCTGGTGGTGGCTCAAGTAACCTCATTAGATCAAGCCCTATGTTTTGTATTTACTGACTATCATTAGCTCAGCCTAAATCCTTGAACTAAGCTACAAACTGTGACCAAAAACCAAGCTAAAGTCTCGTCTCTGGACCATCGCATTATCTCCTTTTGACAGTCTATATGCATCGCACCTCCCATGTGTTGTAGGTGAGATGCATCCATGTTTCCCTATGTTACAGGTGTGATGATCAAATAAGACTGTTTGTGCCTCCAGATTTTGGTTTTTCTTCATTCTCTTCAGCTTTATTTAGGAGTTTTGTTGTCTATGATCAGTATACCACTATTTAAACTCCCTTCCTTTGCATCATTCAGCCTCCATTGTACAAATACTTATGAATATTTTTATGTATTTTTCGCCATTTACAGTTCTCCTTTACAAACAATAGCTTAATTGAACTGTCGTCTTTTGATTTGAAAGTGTTGCAAGTGTCATTTTCAGTCAAAGAAAAGAATCCTCCTCTTTTTGATAGTCCATTACACTGTTACTCCTGTATTTGATTTGAATTAATAGTATTTCAAGTGTCAAAAGTAGTTTTCAATTCAAAATCGCAAAGTTTCATCCTTATCTTCCTTTCGTCTTTTGAAAAGAAAATTGTTAGTACTGTCGCTTTGAAAAGATAATTCAGATTTGTACTTAGCATTCTTTTTGTCATTCACACATTAAGAAAGCGGAAAACAAATACATGCATGTGCATTTTCATTTAGACTGCTTGTTGATATTGATTTAGGACAGTGCATCTTAGTGTGTGCTCTCTGCTCTATGTTGAAAGAATTTTGTTTCTATTTCCTTAGTAGCTAGGATTTTCATTGCAAAAAGAAGAGTAAACGACTTTTTAACATCTTAGATTACATATTTAGGAGTTTTATATATACATCACGTGGTGAACCTTAAAGGAAAACTTCTCAAGAAAGATCAACTGTAAAATAAATTTTAATGAACATAAAATGCTTTGGAATGTGAAGCACAAAATTTAGAAGTCTAGGCTAGAGATGTATTTCGGCGTCGTAAAGCCTGGAAACTATCACTTTCATTGTCGGTTGGGTGATTCCACCTCTTTGAGACAACAAGTGCCAGTACGGCCTTGTGCTCCCACGTACTGTCAATTATATATTGGGAGACCACAATAGGCTATATACTTTATCCTTAGGAAGCCGTGTCTGCCGCCCTATTTATTGTAATGCACTAAACACAGCATTCGGGAAGATTGATTTTCAAATCGTAAAAAGTATTCTACAGTTTTGCAATTGGTTTGGTAATCCCTCTATCTAGATTTCTAGAGTAGTCACTTTCATTCCTTCTTAGACTCCTTAAAAGAAAAGGTTCATCTGAGGACTTGTCAGTTCAGGCTCATTAAAAATTGAAGGCGACTAGAGTCATCTTTAGCTTTTTCTCGACTCTTAAAAATTGAAAAATCAAGTTGTGTCAAAGCGTCATAAAATTCATTTAATTCAGAATATCATTTTCGCCTTTTTATTTTGAGTTGATCAAGTAATCTGCAACGGTGGAAGAAATTCAATCAAAACCTCGTCATTTGTGGAGGCTAATGAGTCAACTGTCCTTGACTTTAGAAATGAAACCATTATGGGCAAAGTGAACTCATTTAACTGGGTCAAAATCTCCTGGTTTGTTTGAAGCTTGTGTTTCAACATCCTCAGAGACTCCGGTTACTCCAAACTATTTCTAGTATCCCTACCTTTACAGAAGAAGTTCTATAGTTACAAAAGGACATTAGAATTGATTCTAGTGTAATGATAAACACTTCTATTCCTAAACTAGCTCCATCTGGGTTTGATTTGGAAGGTGTTGCCCCTCTAGTACCTGTCGCTATAGAGTCTATACCTTCTTCGGCACCAGAAATATTTTATGGAATTGACGGTCTACCTCTTCTACCTGGATTGATTGCTATAGAAGAGATTACAAAGGATCTTCCATCCAGTACTCCATTGCATTTTGGAACTAGGATCCACCTATATCCTTCTACTTCAGAAGATAGTCTCCCTTCATTGCAAGTTCTTATAGAATCGCTAGGAAGTCTTTTGGATAGACTTGATATGTCTGGACAACCATCGACATCTAGGATTGTGTCATCTGATACAACATTAGCAGAACCACCTACCACCACTTCGATAATGTTCACTGGTATACCATCTATCCCAACTAGCTCTCAACCGCTAGAGGAAGTCCACTAAGGGATTGTTTTGATAGTATGGTCTGTTTCCATTTGTTCATCCGGAATAATATTTGGAATTTCTTATGTTGAGTCTCAGCAAATTAATCCTTTGCAATAGTATCAATTTGGGCAGTCTAGTCTCCAAAGGCCAATCTTTCATTTGAGCACTGGATTGCTGCCATATGGGGGGCAGTATTCCCTTTCATTGTTCCCTCCAGGAGAACAACCATATGAGAGTTCACAACAGAATTCAGGTCAAGCTAGAATTACATCCAGTGGTTGGGTGCCAATACTGCCTCAACAGCCAAGAGTTGTATATTCAATGCAACCAAGTCCACCTGTGTTGAATATCCCCACTACATTGGCAATTGTGACAGTGTCGCAAGTATAAGCATTGCCTGTTGTATGCCAACCTCAAGTTTCTTAGGTCGTAATACAACAGCCTCTTGTCTCCACGACACAACCACAATCGCTCATTAGTGGCTCCTTAGTTAGAGCGACTTAGGCTCAAACGAGTACTATTACCCTTCATCTTGGTCAAACAGCCAGTATTGGACAACAGTAAATGGATTCACAACCATCGTTGGTACAATGTCAACAACCGCAATTCCAACAAGCTTACCGAGGACCTGAGCAACAAAGATTTGCAGGTAATGGGCAGTTGTATATTCAAAACGGTCACCATCAATCATATCATAATGGTTATGCCCATCAATCTTATCCAAGTTATCACCATTAGATACATTATGCTGGTATGCAAAGACCCACTACTCAGGCGATCCCATCTTATCCTGGGTATGTTTCGCCAAACCTGAATCAACAGTTGCACTTCGTAGCAACTTTAGAATTACTAGATCTGAATCGGCTAACAAATGATCCAATTGCTTATGCCCCTTGGTTGCCAACGATTCCTCATAAACTTCCGTTAGATATTCCTAAATTCAATGGAAATCTAGGTGAAGATCCATCGAATTATGTGATGACCTTTCATCTGTGGTGTTCGTCCAACACTCTCAATGATTATTCGATTAGGCTTTGCCTTTTTCAGTGAATGTTAACTGGTCTGGTAGCAAAATGGTACATCGAATTGCCGAGAGCTTCATTCGATAACTTCAGTGCCCTTGCCACCACCTTTTTAACCCATTTTCAGTTACAGGTATGAAATAGGAATGGAGCTTCTTACCAATTTTAAGTAGATGACAGCCACTCAATATCTGATCATATTCATGAGTGGCAGCGTCATCGTCGAATGGTGAAAACATATGTTCCTGATCAACTGCTAGCTGAATGGTTTATTAAGTCATTGTTACCTTCTATTACAGAAGATGTGGCTAAAGGAGGGGTTGTCACTGAAGAGCAAGTCATCACTCGTGTGCAATATCTAGACTTGATCTATACTTCATCTGGCATGCTCTATGACAAAATACCTGACGATCCTAGACCATATTTTTCCATTCCTCCTACTCCTAAGTCAAACAAAGATTCTCATGCCGGTGATGGCGTGATAGGTATGACAAGCACGAAAACCACAAAGGCTACATCTAAGAAAGCCGGCATGGTTTCCGATCAAAATGCAAATGAAGAACTTTTCACCTCAGAGGTTAATCCCGTGTTGACTGACAAGGGCAAAGAACTGAAGCAACCAGGGGACAAGAAGAAAAAGAAAGTGAAAAAGAAGAAGCAGGATGATGCATCTCTTGAAAAATCTTCTACAAACCCTTCTGGGAATAGGAAACCTCCTTCTGCATGTTAGATATGTGATGAGGATCATTGGACGAGAGATTGTCCACATAAAGATGGGATTAAGAAGTTCTTCAAAAACTCAAAAACCTCAGTGGTATTGACTGGTCCATTTCCGAACCTAGAAACTAATATGGTTGCTAGCAACAATGCTTCCCCATCCCAAGTGCTTATGTTGTCCATTTTCAAACAACAAAATGATGCTTTGATATCAACAAGGAATAAATATTACGGGAATCCACAAATGTCGAACAACAAGGCTACTAATCAACCTAGTAGTTCGACAACAACTTCGATCGAAGTTGTGCCACCCATCATTCTTGAGCTAACGATAAAGCTACCAAAAGGAGTAGTACACAAATCGACATTTAATCCACATGCCAGAGTAGCACATAATTATAATATAGTAGAGGACCTCACCCAATTGTCGTCCGCTATGTCGACACTTGAGGTACTGCAAAATTGCCCCTCCCAAAAGCAGGCTCTATTGTCAGTAATAGGTGGGATTGACCCAGTAGATTCCAATATTATGGCCTTTAATCATAAAGGATATGAACCTCAGATACCAGTTCAACTCACTTTGCTCATGCAATTGAAAGCCCTCAATAAAACTATTCATCGAACAATTATTGATGAGGGGGAATCTACATGTATTATGTCAATGAGTTGATAGAAAACTTTAGGATCAAAATCCTTGTCACAATCATCAACGATGTTAAAAGAATTCAATGGATGGACATACACACCATACAGGATTTTAAGTAAATTTCAAGTTGAACTGGGGTGAAAAACAGTAGAAATTGATGTTGAAGTTATCGATGGAAACCTCGATTACAACATCCTATTGGGAAGGCCCTGGATTTATGCTATGGTTGTTGTTGTGTCGACATACTTCAGAAAGATTTCATTTCCTTTTCAAGGAGGAATTACGATCATTGACAAAAAAACCTTCCTCCCCAAAAGTTCACAAGTTATGGGAAGCATTCCAATCATCCACGGAAGCTCTCAATCGCTTCAAAATATTGGAGTAGGCCTGCTAAAAGACCCTACATTGATGGGTACTTTTGCCCTACTTCCTCCAAACAATCTGGCGGTAGTGGCCATGGTGGGAACCTACAATATGGTATCTTCTATTCAGAGGATTTATGAACATGATGTTAACATGGATCATTGCCAGGTATTGCCTCCAAGCCCCATAGAAATATTGTAGCAATCAATGTTCTTGGCTTGGGTAGCAAACCCAAAGCAACGCTCATCAAGAATTTGGGTAGATAGGTCTAAGGAATATGGTACCTCTTCAGATCCTTGGCTGCATGTACATTCTATAGACAAAGGAATTGTTCAGTCGATGATGATAGAAGAGGCACCATTGGAAGATTTCCACCATCGTTCCCATCTTCTGGATTACAACGAAGATTCTTCCAGCAACCTTAATCATCCTTCAGTTTTTGAATTCCTATCAAATACTATAAATATGGTGGATTCTGAGTGAAACCTGTCCAATATTGAAGAAACTATCGCCATAAATATCTCGACCAAACTAGATGTTGTAGAGAATATTCATGTCGACAAATCTTGTTCTTCATCAGAATTGAAAGTATATTACACTCTCTTTCGCAAGTTTAGAGATGTCTTTGCATGGTGATATGAAGAAATGCTAGGAATTAACTCGAGCATAGTTAAACAAAAAATTAAGATGTATCCAGATGTCAAACCGGTACGACGACAGGTGCACCCGAAGAAAGCCACGTCCATTAAGGTAAAAGTTGAGAAATTTTTACATGCTAGTTTCATTTACCCGGTTCCTCTAACAAATTGGGTATCGAATATTGTTCTTGTGACCAAAAAGTAAGGAACAATTAGAGTGTGTGTCGATTACAATGATGTAAATCAAGCTTGTCCAAAGGATAACTACCCTACACCCTTCATCGACCAGATAATTGATGAATGCACCGGATGTGAAATCTTTTCATTTATGGATGGATTTTCTGCATATAATCAAATAAATATCCGTCCACAGGACCAGTCAAAGACTGCATTTATTTGTCCGTGGGGCACATTCATGTACCGCAAGCTACCTTTTGGTTTAAATACCACAGGGGCAACCTTTCAGAGGGCAATGAGTTATGCCTTCTATGACATCAAGAACGTCGTTCAACCATATTTCGACAATATTCCAGCTCATTCGTGAAAGAGGACCGATCATCCGCAGCTTTTCAGAGCTATATTTCTACGTTGCCGACACTACAAGATACAACTCAATTTGCACAAGTTTGTGTTTTGTTTCAGTTCCGGTTGTTTACTTGGATTTGTAGTTTCAAAGGACTGGATTTGTCTTGCCCATGTAAGGTTCAGGAAATCATCGATCTGCCTCCACCTTCAAATTTGCTTCAGATTGAAAAACTCCAAGGGAAAGAAAACATTTTGAGGAGGTTCATTCCAAATTATGTCGAACTTGCTAAAGGTTATACGTGTCAATTGAAAAAAAAGTTCCCTTCAGCTGGGATCAGGTTGCACAAGCTTCCTTTGATGCTCTAAAGGAATCCCTAATAAAATCATCATTAATGTATGCTCCTAACTATCAAAAACACTTTAACCTATATCTAGTTGCATCAGATACGAACATCGCAATGGTTTTGGTTCAAGAAGATAATGGAATATAACATCCTATCTATTATTCCAACAAGCTTACCGAGGCCCTGAGCAACAAAGATTTGCAGGTAATGGGCAGTCGTATATTCAAAACGGTCACCATCAATCATATCATAATGGTTATGCCCATCAACCTTATCCAAGTTATCACCATCAGATACATTATGCTGGTATGCAAAGACCCACTACTCAGGCGATCCCATCTTATCCTGGGTATGCTTTGCCAAACCTAAATCAACAGTTGCCCTTCGTAGCAACTTTAGAATTACTAGATCTGAATCGGCTAACAAATGATCCAATTGCTTATGCCCCTTGGTTGCCAGTGATTCCTCATAAACTTCCGTTAGATATTCCTAAATTCAATGGAAATCTAGGTGAAGATCCATCGAATTATGTGATGACCTTTCATCTGTGGTGTTCGTCCAACACTCTCAATGATTATTCGATTAGGCATTGCCTTTTTCAGCGAATTTTAACTGGTCTGGTAGCAAGATGGTACATCGAATTGCTGAGAGCTTCATTCGATAACTTCAGTTCCCTTGCCACCACCTTTTTAAGCCATTTTCAGTTACCGATAAGGTATGAAATAGGAACGGAGCTTCTTACCAATTTTAAGTAGATGACAACCACTCACATATTTGATCATATTCATGAGTGGCAACGTCATCATCGAATAGTGAAAACATATGTTCCTGATAAACTGCTAGCTGAATGGTTTATTAAGTCATTGTTACCTTCTATTACAGAAGATGTGGCTAAAGGAGGGGTTGTCACTGAAGAGCAAGTCATCACTCGTGTGCAATATCTAGACTTGATCTATACTTCGTCTGGCATGCTCTATGACAAAATATGTGACGCTCCTAGACCATATTTTTCCATTCCTCCTACTCCTAAGTCAAACAAAGATTCTCATGCCGGTGATGGCGTGATAGGTATGAAAACCACGAAAACCACAAAGGCTACATCTAAGAAAGCCGGCATGGTTTCCGATCAAAATGCAAATGAAGAACTTGTCACCTCAGAGGTTAATCTCATGTCAACTGACAAGGGCAAAGAACTGAAGCAACCAGGGGGCAAGAAGAAAAAGAAAGCGAAAAAGAAGAAGCAGGATGATGCATCTCCTGAAAAATCTTCTACAAACCCTTCTGGGAATAGGAAAGCTCCTTCGCCATGTTAGATATGTGATGAGGATAATTGGACGAGAGATTGTCCACATAAAGCTAGGATTAAGAAGTTCTTCAAAAACTCAAAAACCTCAGTGGTATTGACCGGTCCATTTCCGAACCCAGAAACCAATATGGTTGCTAGCAACAATGCTTCCCCATCCCAAGTGCTTATGTTGTCCATTTTCAAACAACAAAATGATGCTTTGATATCAACAAGGAATAAATATTACGGGAATCCACAAATGTCGAACAACAAGGCTACTAATCGACCTAGTAGTTCGACAACAACTTCGATCCAAGTTGTGCCACCCATCATTCTTGAGCTAACGATAAATCTTCCAAAAGGAGTAGTACACAAATCGAAATTTAATCCACATGCCAGAGTAGCACATAATTATAATATAGTAGAGGACCTCACCCAATCGCCGCCTGCTATTTCGACACTTGAGGTACTGCAAAATTGCCCCTCCCAAAAGCAGGCTCTATTATCAGTAATAGGTGGGATTGACCTAGCAGATTCCAATCTTGTGGCCTTTAATCATAAAGGATATGAACCTCATATACCAGCTCAACTCACTTTCCTCATGCAAGTGAAATCCCTCAACAAAACTATTCATTGAACAATTATTGATGAGGGGGCATCTACATGTATTATGTCAATGAGTTGCTAGAAAACTTTAGGATCACCATCCTTGTCACAATCATCAACGACATTAAAAGAATTCGATGGATGGACATACACGCCATACAGGATTTTAAGTAAATTTCAAGTTGAACTGGGGTGAAAAACAGTAGAAATTGATGTTGAAGTTATCGATGGAAACCTCGATTACAACATCCCATTGGGAAGGCCCTAGATTTATGCTATGGTTGTTGTTGTGTCGACATACTTCAGAAAGATTTCATTTCCTTTTCAAGGAGGAATTATGATCATTGACCAAAAACCCTTCCTCCCCAAAAGTTCACAAGTTATGGGAAGCATTCCAATGATCCATGGAAGCTCTCAATCGCTTCAAAATATTGGAGTAGGCCTGCTAAAAGACCCTACATTGATGGGTACTTTTGCCCTATTGCCTCCAAACAATCTGGTTGAAGTGGCCACGGTGGGAACCTACAATATGGTATCTTCTATTCAGAGGATTTATGAACATGATGTTAACATGGATCATCACCAGGTATTTCCTCCAAGCCCCATAGAAATATTGTAGCAATCAATGTTCTTGGCTTGGGCAGCAAACCAAAAGCAACACTCATTGAGGATTTGGGTAGATAGGTCTAAGGAATATGGTACCTCTTCAGATCCTTGGTCGCATGTACATTCTGCAGACAAAGGAATTGTTCAGTCGATGATGATAGAAGAGGCACCATGGGAAGGTTTCCACCATGTTTCCCATCTTCTGGATTACAACGAAGATTCTTCCAGCAACCTTAATCATCCTTCAGTTTTTGAATTCCTATCAAATACTATAAATATGGTGGATCTCGAGTGAAACCTGTCCAATATTGAAGAAACTATCGCCATAAATATCTCGACCAAACCAGATGTTGTAGAGAATATTCATGTCGACAAATCTTGTTCTTCATCAGAATTGAAAGTATATTACACTCTCTTTCGCAAGTTTAGAGATGTCTTTGCATGGTCATATGAAGAAATGCTAGGCATTGACTCGAGCATAGTTGAACACAAAATTAAGATGTATCCAGATGTCAAACCGGTACGATGACAGGTGCACCCGAAGAAAGCCGCTGTCATTAAGGTAAAAGTTGAGAAATTTTTACATGCTGGTTTCATTTACTCGGTTCCTCTAACTAATTGGGTATCGAATATTGTTCTTGTGACCAAAAAGTAAGGAAAAATTAGAGTGTGTGTCTATTACAAGGATGTAAATCAAGCTTGTCCAAAGGATAACTACCCTACACCCTTCATCGACCAGATAATTGATGAATGCACCGGATGCGAAATCTTTTCGTTTATGGATGGATTTTCTAGGTATAATCAAATAAGTATCCGCCCACAGGACCAGTCAAAGACTGCATTTATTTGTCCGTGGGGCACGTTCACGTACCACAAGCTACCTTTTGGTTTAAATAACACAGGGGCAACCTTTCAGAGGGCAATGAGTTATGCCTTCTATGACATCAAGAACATCGTTCAACCATATCTTGACAATATTCCAGCTCATTCGTGAAAGAGTACCGATCATCCGCAGCTTTTGAGAGCTATATTTCTATGTTGCCGACACTACAAGATACGACTCAATCTACACAAGTGTGTGTTTTGTGTCAGTTCCGGTTGTTTACTTGGATTTGTAGTTTCAAAGGACTAGATTTGTCTTGCCCATGTAAGGTTCAGGCAATCATCAATCTACCTCCACCTTCAAATTTGCTTCAGATTGAAAAACTCCAAGGGAAAGCAAACTTTTTGAGGAGGTTCATTCCAAATTATGTCGAACTTGCTAAAGGTTATACACGTCTATTGAAAAAAAAGTGCCCTTCAACTGGGATCAGGTTGCACAAGCTTCCTTTGATGCTCTAAAGGAATCCCTAATAAAATCATCATTAATGTATGCTCCTGACTATCAAAAAGACTTTAACCTATATCTAGCTGCATCAGTTACGACCATCACAATGGTTTTAGTTCAAGAAGACAATGGAATATAACATCCTATATATTATTTAAGTAGAAACTTAAATGATATAGAAAGTAAGTACTCCTATGTTGAAAAGCTAGCTCTTGCCACTGTTCAAGCAATATAGAGATTTCGACACTATATCCTCTTCCACAAAACTACCATTTTGTTAGATTGTAACCCTATGACTTACATCTTATTGCGACAGTTGCTTGGGGGAAAATATTCTAAATGGATAGCTATTTTGCAAGAGTTTGATATGTATCTCATAAAATCGAAATCAAATAAATCTTTGGTTTTTACGGAGTTACTATGCGACTTCCCATCGTCGTCCAATGATTCAACATTCAAAGCAACAATCGTGGATGAATATTTGTTTCTGATATTGTCGAGTGATCCATGGTAAGGAGATATAATCATCTATCTCCAAACCCAAACATATAGGCCTAATACCTCTCGCTTAGGATAATGACGTACTCGATACTAGGCAAAAGACTACAAGATTGTCGGTGATACGCTTTACCATCGTGGTATTGATACAGTTCTGTGAAGGTGCCTCACCCATGAGGAGGCTGAAAAAGTCCTGAATGATTGTCATTCAGGCATGTGTGGGGGGAATCTATCTGGTTACACTATGGTGCAAAAGATTTTATGAGCAGGTTATTTCTGGCCAACAATTTTCGAAGATTGCATAACCACAGTCAGAAGTTGCCATGCTTATCAAATCTTCGACCACAAAACCAGAATACCACTCGCACCTCTGCATCCAGTAGTTACTGTTGGGCCATTCGCCAAATGGGGCATAGATTTCATGACATGTAACCCCACCTCGATAGAGGGGCATGGCTATATCATAGTTGTGGTTGACTATTTTACGAAATGGGACGAGGTGATGCCTACATTGAACAACATCGGTGAAATGACTACTCTTTTCTTTTTTCAATCATGTAGTATCCAGATTCGGTGTTTCACAAGCTATAGTCATAGATCATGGATCACATTTCCACAATCACATGATGGTTGAATTGGCTACCAAATTATGACTATCCCACGAAAGCTCTACTCCGTATTATCCATAAGCTAACGGGCAAGTTGAGGCGATCAACAAAGTCTTGAAGCGCATGCTGCAAAGGATGATTAGAGTCCATAAATGGAGCTGGCACCTAATCCTGTACTCAGCCTTGTGGGCATACTGGACATCAGTGAGAAATGTGACCGGATTTACACCCTTTCAGCTTGTGTATGGCCTAGAAGTATTCTTACCACTTCAGTGTGAAATTTCATCTCTTAAGCTCGCAATCGACCTTCTCCCTGAAACTTCGGAGGAAGAGGCTCGTTTCTTTGAATTAATCCAACTAGATGAAACCCATTTTGATACCACCTTGGCTAATGAAACACATAAGAAATGAGTCAAGGTGCAGTCCGACAAGAATGTCAAACCCCATGTCTTCTCAGAAGGCGACTTGGTCTTACTTTACGATCAAGAATCCGATAAATTGGGAGCAAGTATGTTTCAGTCTTTGTGGATGGGTCCATATATTGTTAAGCATGTATTAGAAAAAGGAGCCTACAAGCTATTAGATTACGATGGGATTCCATTGTCGCAACCCCAAAATGGGTTGTACCTTAAGCGTTACTATGCTTAACTAAGCATAGTAATCTCTTCATAAGCTTTTGTTATAGTTTTGTTTTCATTAAGAGTGATCGTTTTGGTTAGGTAATCCACTTTTGCATTTGTTGCAGATGTTGAACCTATTGGAATCATTTGTTGGATACAATGAAAGAGCAAGTCATAGTACGCGAAGCCTATCTTCTGCAACCTGGGCCATCTTTGATCCAAGCGGCAAGTTAGTGAGTTTCAGGGGGGTATGTATTGGTCGATCGACGAAAAACATCGCTGAATACGATGCATTGATAGAGCTCCTCTTTGATTCCATCGCGCATGGTATACGCCAACTTGTCGTTAGGCTAGACTCACAACTCATCATTCTACAACTTACCAGTGTCTATTCCATTCGGAATCCAGCTATCTATCATATGTTCCTAAGGGTCAATATTTTGGAAAGGTAGTTTGATTCTATTCAATATCAACACATTTTCAGAAACTTAAACACATTAACTGATTCATTAGCAAATTATGTGCTAGATAGACATTTGCAACATTTATAAAACAAAAGAATTTCATCAATATTTGCATCAAGATCATATAACTTAACTAGAATAAACTTCCGAAAATAAAAAATATATATAGTTGTTTATAGTTTTTCACATAATGTTCTGTGCCCAAGACAAAATCAGTCATATGACCCAAAAAATCAAAAATTCAAGGAAGCACCCTAGACTAATGGTGTTGGTGATAACAATTCACCACCTGTGCAATCATGCGCAAGTGCCTAGTCCATCGGCTCGGTACGCCAGTGGTATGGTGTTGTAATCTCAGAGGTAACACGTTAGTCCTCACATCCGGGATATCGAGGGTGAGGCCCTCGATCTGATCCTGCAATACTGCAAGGGTCTTGGCTACAACTAGATCACAAAGGATAGCCCTCCCTATAGGCTCTCCCACTGGAATGGCAGCTGCTACTCTCAGGCGCACTACTAGTTGCACTGGTCTAATATCTGCACGGGCACATGAGTTTTGATTAGCCTTGATAAACATTTAAAAAGCACAAGAATTTTATAAAAACAGTAAATAGAAATATGGTCAGAGATTTTTACCTATGACAGCCCACTGCTCGCCAGCTGGCAACACCAAATCTAGGTCACCCCGAAAATCTATCCCAACATATGGATACTTGGCATAAACCATCTACTGACAGTTGACCACTCAAAGAAGGCATCGAAGAATGAAACCTGCAATTGACCAGCATGTCTGGCCATAAGGTCAACCCATCTCTGCATTCGTGGCTCACTTGGTGGTGGCAGGCCAAGTGAAATGTACTGTGGTTGCATCAGTGGCATCTTCTCCATGGAAAAAGTGGTAAAAATAGAACCATAACCAAAGTTCTTGGATCTTCCATTTTTCACCTTGGTGAGCTATTCTTTTATCACAAGAAGTACTACATCACACCAATTGAATACCTTTGGTTCAAGGCATTCTAAGGCGTGCTACATATAGGACCTGTTGGCCAAGTGAAGGGCCGCACTACTAGCCAATCTAGCAAAGGTAAATAATATAGTCCTCAAGGACCATTTAGTGACGTCTCTAATACTGATATTGCCATCCCTACTCGGTTGAGATCCATCTATACAGTATTGACAAATATAATCCCTCATGGATTCGTCCCCACATGTGGATCCTAATAGTGAGAGAGGGGCACCACGCCTCAATAAATTGGTCAAAAAGTAGATGTCCTCAATAGTCAAAGGGATGGATTTTCCTCTAATCTAGAACACTTGGTTGGTAGGATCCCATGCATCGAGGCAATATTGCAACAAGTTGACTTTTTGCCTCATGCTAGATATGCGGAAGAACTTGAGCAAGCCACAGTTCTGCAATGCAGTTACCGAACCTAGATCATGTAAGGCAACCATGTCCTCTTCTTCATACTCATTTTCACACCATGTAATGACCATTTTGCTCCAATGAATCTCTAAAAAACAAACAAGAGAAGAATTAGGATCCTGATTGGGCAAAAAACAAGCAAAATTTCCATGAAAAATCAGTGCAAAAACTTTCCTCCTTGTGCCCATCGCACCCTAGATGTGTACTGGGTAAGATGCATACTGATTGGCCAATGGCTAGCCCAGTATGCATCGCACCTTTCGATGTATACTAGGTGCAATGGTGAGAGAATGAAATATTCAAACCCTATAGGCTCAGAAAAGCAGGAAAACATGCACATAATTAGAAAAGGAAAGAATGCAATTAAAGAGTTTAGGTTTAGCTCCTACCCAGTCCAGATGGCACCAAAAATTGTCCATAGAATCTCCTGAAATCAGCGAGTGAAAATCGAGAAGGAAATGCACCTCCAGAGCTCCAACAATCCAAAATTTGAATGAAATGGTAAAATGAGAGGTAAAAACTACTTTTATGTTATTACTCACGTAATTGAAGTAAGACGTTAGTTTTTTAACTCGTTTTCTAAGCATGTATGTACATTTCTAACTAGTTTGATGGAGCAATTGAATAGGTAGTACGACCATCAAGAGAACATAGTGTTAACGGTGAATTGAACATCTCTGACAATTATCACAAGCAGTTTTATGTGAAGTTCAAGCTCATTAAAAACTAAGCATAGCGATGAGCATATGTTCCACCAAAGTTTAAGCTCATTAAAAAATGAACCCACCTTTGGTAAATAACCATTGCGATCTCATTATTATCAACTTTTGAGCCTTGGTCATGTTCTCACCATCACCTCCACTTTTTTTAGCCAATCATATGCCTCCATTTGATTGTTTATCCCTTTTTAGGAACAACTGCGATGAGTGATTCTATTATCCATTTTCTTTACACTGCCATGTTTGAAAAGTTCCAAGCCTCACCTAGAACCAGCTGCTACCTGAAGATATCACTTGTTCCTCAGAGACAAGTCTCCTTTAAGCTCTTTTCATCTAACTCATAAAATATGAAAATATTTCTGAGCAATTGGCCTCTCCAGCTCGTTAAAGTGATCGGAAGTGCTATCCCTCCTCTAGATTTTAATATTTTTGGACCTAAGGGATCATTACACAAAAACATCAAGCACTTTTCTTGTTCGGCTCATTAAAACTATCGAAAAGTCATCCCTTTCGTATTATTTTATACTTTTTCAGACTTTAGGGATTATATGATGAAAAAGGATCACCGGAGTTTCTATTCTGTCTCTTTTCAGACTCTCTAAAATTGAAAAGGACTAAGTTATCCTTGTCATTAAACTCATTAAAACAATAGCGAAAAACTTGTCCATGCAGACAAGAGCGAGTTTCACTATCGCTAGGCTCATTAAAATATAGCAACGAGTTTTCCCAAAGGGAAAATTATAGAAGAATCATATGTTATCATCCTCAAGCTTGACAAAAATAAAGAGGTGCTAGTCAGAACTGACTGGGGAAAAATTGGGAAGAAAACTTGAAGAAACTTTATTGGTAGCAAGTCACTCTTGAACATGACACTTTCACTTCATCACCATGATTGAGTCGGGTTGGGTTATTCCATTCACCGGTCATATCACCATTGGTCCACCGTACCATCCAATTTTGGGGTTAACGCTACCAATCCATTTCAGTGTCACTGATATGATCAAGATAAGTCACTCAGAGAATTCACCAACCCAGCTTGTGTCTCATCTGCTGCAATACCTTCATGCTTCATTCTTTCATGACCACCACCCTGAACCATGTATCATCAGATCGTTTTCACCTCCACAAAATCATTTGCTCCATTTCGTGTCGTAGGTATGGGATTCATTAAGGCCCTCCTATGATGGGTCACTCTTTTTCGACATCAGCTCATTATCCAAGAAGTTGACTTAGGAACAACCCTTTCATTACTTTGAAGCTTGCATGCCTCAATGGCAAGTTTCTCACTTCCGGAGACAGGTTTACATTAATGGCCTTCTACCGAAAGATTTTGCATGGTGTTCGACATCAAGTCCCATTTTCACACCACGTGAATTGTGCTACAGTACCTTGAGGGTCATTATCATTATTAGTGATTCCTCTCGCGCTTGTTAACAGCTTACATCATTGGCTGGTAATAATGCGATGTCTTTCCATGTTCGAATTCAAAACATATTTTCACATAGATCGACTTGTACTTCCGGGGAAGATTGAATGAGTTTGAAGATCCTGGATCTAGTTTCATCCATCTGGGCTACAATATTTTTAGGAAAATAAGGAAATCAAATGTACATCATAGTTGCAAAGATAATCCAAGCCAAAGGATGATGGTTCTACTAAAATCATCAGTCTACCATACAAATGGTTATTTGTCTTAATGTACATGAAAATGAATTTATAAAGCTAAGCATGGGAATTCCCACCTCAGCTAGATCATGAAAATATTATGAAGATAATGTATTGTATTGTATCTTATTATAGGTCACCTTCTAGTGAGAAAGACTTTGAATCCTCATGATAAAGCATTTCACCTGACATCAGAAGATTTACGACCTCATGCTTTAGGGGGCAACTATTATAGACATATTTGGGCACTACAACCCCAATCCTATATGTCCATAAACCAAGGGCTTCTAAGTCCCTAAAAGTGTTGTTTGATACCCTAAACGAACAAGGTCGGCTGATTACATCACCTCCCAGAAGTTTTCCATGAAAAACTGGTCAAAACTGGACCATCTCACCCGCTCCATCATCAAAGTGCGATGCATCCCACATAATGCACATGGGGTGTGTGATGCATACTAAAAATCCCTTCTATGGGGTGTGATGGGCGAGAGTGGAAAAATGGCAGAGACAGTTTGCAAGGTGGATGGTCATGGAATCTTCTAGAAACTTCTCCTGTGACACTTGCCTCTCTAAATTCACCCAGGAATGAGTAAGAGATCATGAAATCTCCAAGTGGAATTGAGAAATATCAGAGAAATGACACTAATAAAAAACCCAGAAGCTTACTGACCCACCTGCAAGCATCTATATATGGATCCCTCATCCTAGAGATCCAGAGGCTGGAATTTTGCATCTTGTAAGGAAGTGTTGTTGGTTTCTTTGTGGAACATCATAGTGTTGGGTGATCTAGCTCTTCATGGGGTGAAGAAGGGCTTTCAATATGGGGGGATGGTGTTGGGTCAGATCAATGGGTTTTAATCCTCTCTTCTACTACTTCTATCAATAAAGCTATTTGAGTTTCCCTCCATATTCTTGTATGTATGAGTTGATATATGCATTTTTATGGTCAATATATATCTAATCCTATATTGTTTATGATTGTAGATCTCTATGCTTTGATGGTATTATGTTTCTTTGACTCTACATGTGTTCTTTGAAGTGGGACAAGTGAGGAAAGAACAACAAAGATCTGTCAAAGGGGAGAGGAAACAAGCAAGGAGCCAAGTGAAAGACTAGGGTTGGTACTCTCTGCTTCTCTCTCATCTACTTCTCATAAAGGAAAACACAATTGAATTTAGTTTGTTTGTTTCTAAGATAGCTACCCATCTTAGTGGGACTAGCAGCTCTGAATGGACACTAGTTTTCCCGATAACACCATGTTTTCATTATGAGGATGGGGTTACAAAATTTCCTTCTCACACAAGGTGTGTGTAACTCACTTTTGATAGTACTATCACATTTAGGTCATAAGGATTCTTCTACTTGTATAAATGTTTCCTCAATCCAACTTTTAGATTGAAAGTTATAGCCATCTGCAGTTTATTCCCTATTATGTAGAATTTATGGCTACGGGTAAAAGTATATTCCCTAGACCTAGTGGACTGGTCTAGAATAATATAAAGTAAGGAATATAAAGTTTCCCTTAGAGAAATTGAAGAATGGAAATATGATTACATGCAATCTATCGCAAAGATTTACTTTCCTCCTGGATCATAAGTTCCAATCATAGCTCTGATTTCTATAATTAAAACCTACATATACAATCAAAACAAGCCAAGGATCCACAACATCTATGTAGCATAATTCAATTACTCAATTCAATGAATCAGAGAGGCATTGAAATACATGAATGGAAATGTAACACAACACATATAAGAAAAAAAGACACTCTTTGTATGAATAGAAGTAGAAGAGAGTTTACAACCAATAATAGTAGGTGATCTTGTAGATATCTCCCTAAATTAACTTATCCTTCCTTGTCACAAAGAACACCTCAATGTCACCCTAATGCATGAAGATGATGGCTCTCTTAGATAAAAAAAAAGCAACATGAGAATATGATCGGTCTCCAAAATCCAACCCTGATGTTGTAGATGGCTATAAATTCATAGGAGGGGATGGTAGTTTAGGAATTCTTATCTATTTACTAATATAAGCTTGAGATCCACTTATGATGGGAGGATGAGCCCAAGGTATAAGAGATGAAATCTATAAGGTAGGATTAGATAGGATTCATATTTCTTATCCAATATAAATGGTCAAAGAAACTCCTGGAAGCTTTTGGAAGAGGAAGCTTCATGATCCTTTTTAATTTTCCCAAATTTCTAGAATCAACACAACCCTAACAAGGGACAAGTTGTTTCTGATCAACACTAGTGCAGAATGGAGCAACCTACTACTATACGCAAGTCTCTAAAGGAGCAGGGTACACTAGGGCTTAAAATTGACTGAAATGAAGCAATCAAACACATAAAATCATGGATTTGGAAGATTCTTGCTCAGGGATTTGTGTAAGGATGATGAAAAGGTGTTCATAGATGTGGATTGATCTGGTTTCTAGGCTTGTTGACTAGATGTGACAAAATGGATTATAACAGATTTTCTATTAAAACAAAAAGTCAAAAATAGTACCTAATGACTAAAGTGATTTACCTTATGACATGTTACAATACATTTTAATCATGATATCTCTACTAAGGGAGGCATACCCATGCTTAGGACATAAGCTAACATTACATGTACAATGATCAAGAAGTTGTATCAACTGATGTCAAAGTATGGATCCATGATTGGATGACTGTCTATATAATCATAGCCATCATGCTTTGTAATCTTGAATTAATCCTAAAAGTGAAACAAGGATGGATGGAACTAGATCTGTGGTCTTCTATCTCGTTCACTTGATCGTCCAACGTACGATTCTAACCATGAATATAAAGGAGCTCGAGTGCAACATGGAAGACACCATTGGATTACCGACCAATGATGTAAGCCATTACCAAATGCGAGAGAAACTATGATGATGTTAATGGATCTCCATGTACAATAGTAAAATTTGTATGGTGTGAATGAATGAGTTGAAGTCGAACACCACACAAAGTATTTTGGTGGAAGGCTAATGATGTAAACCTATTGCCGAGAGAGAGGAAACTTGTCATTGATAATGAGCTGATGTAAAAAAGAAGAGACTTGTCACACGAAACAAGCATCATGATTTGAGACAATGACACTGATATGGAACTGGTTCAGGAATGAAAGACATGGAATGAAGGCTTAAGAGTATCGTAGTAGATATCAACTGAAGGAATTCTCTTGAACATATCAAAAACACTAAATTGAGTTGTTAGCATTGACATAAAACCAAAAGAAAATTCTTTCATATGGTACAATGAAGCAAAAATACAAGAATATTTCCCAACCCAATAGCCACAAAGATGAAGCAGAAGAGTTTCATGTTCAAGAGCAACTCATTGCCATTAATAAGGACAGTACCATATTTTCCCAATTTCCCCAACTATTTCTGGTCAATACCTATTTTTGTTTAACATGCTTGAGGTGCATAACATATGTTTGATTTGTAATTCCATCCTTTGGATGAATCCCTTTGAGTATTTTTAATGAAGCTTAAGAAGGCGTTGCTTGGTCTCATCATGTTTGACGAGTCTAGCATTGTTTGATTTTTTTATGAGTCCAATGAAGGTGTAGCTCAGCTTTTTTTTCATGTTTATAGAGTTTTCAAAAGAGGCAAAAAATAAAACTCCTAAGGTTCCTTTTCATAAAATAGTCTCTTGAGTCTGAAAAGGCAGAAAATAAAACTCGGGAGAAACTCCTATCTATGTTCAACTAAGGTATTCCTTTTTCGTAAATAGTCTATCCCAGTTTGGAAAAGTGTTAAACTTATACTAAGTACACATATTTTCATTTACTTTAACGAGTTTGAAAAGACAAGTGCTTGACAATATTTTCATATTTTGGGTCTGAAAAGAGCTCAAATAAGACTTTTCCTAGGGGAATGAGTGGTATAAAGGGTAGAAATTGGTTCCAGTCATGATGGAACTGCTCAAAACACATAGAGTTCAAGAGGTTAGCTAAGAATACCACTCATCATAGCAGTTCCTCAAGAAAGGGTAAAACAACCAAGTGAAAGCATATGATTGGCCAAGTAGATGGTGGCGATGGAAAGAGAAAACTGTTAGAAAAATATTATATTTGACAAAGAAATGCAAGACATATAATATGTGGAAAAACACAAACACATAAAACTAGAGAGACACAAATATACATGGTTGACCCAGTTTGGGCTACATCCACCTCGAACAGGCAGTCCTTTCTTTCTATTATCGAGCAAAATGAAGAGACACAACCTACAACAGATCCACCATAATATCCTCCGTTTTCTCTCACAATCTCACCTCGCTATTTCTCTCTTGGAGAATACAACATATATTCCATAGTCTCAATACAATACCCTCATATAAAGAGAGAGGTTTCGTTCTAGGGTAGAAAACCCTAAACTAAACATAAATTCTACCGTCAGATCATCCACCTAATGAATGGCCTAGATTGACTAGGAATTACTATACTTTTACAAGGCAATTTTACATTTTCTTTTAGCTTTGGAGGCACTGCATGGAGGGGTGTACAATATTCCTGGGGTATACATTTGGCTAAAAGAAAGACCTCTAAATTAGGAAGAAAATCATGCTCCACAGCCAAAAATACCTAAACCCCCGTGAGGGGGACAAGTCCCCTCTGCATCCCCCTGCATGGAGGGGTGTACAATCTTCTTGGGGTATACATCTAGCTGAAACAAAGACCTCTAAATTAGGATGATAATCATGCTCCACACCCAACAAAAAACCAAGGATCATCTAGAAGAAGTAGGTTGATAAAAATGGCAATCACAAGAGGTAGCATGAAAATGGTTTCATTTTAACACAAGCTTGAAACATGTGGAATTGGTTAGTGTCCTATGTCTAGGAATCTAAGTATTATTAGTCTTGCAATGTATCTAAGGTAAAAATTGTAAATATTAGTCATGAATCAATTGATTATTATTGTTTAAAAGGTCTAGGTCTAGATTAGGTATTATGTAAGGCTTGTTATTTTGATTAAGAGGCCAATGTCTAAAATTGTGTTTCTCCTTACAAAGGGAAATCATGAGAGGTCTTTGGTCACTTTTAGAAAGGTACAAAATCATGTCCCAATTTTTTAGTTAGTGTGAGTGGTTTAGTCCCATCTTAAGTTAGAGTTAGTAAGACCACCTTAGTTTGGTAATAGAGTCTTCATCAAAGAAATAATGTGATGATTGTGAACAAAGTTTTGGAGGTATCCTTACATTGATTTTGGATGTCCTTTCAAAAGGACAATATTTGACCTCAGCAAAGAAATAACCGTTAGAGGACAGTGATTTAAATTCCCAATGCACTGCAAATCTAGGAAAAATGTTGTGCATTCATGATGTTTCTCCTTAAATCATAATTAGCACAATTACCCTCTCTCCAAGCCATTTAGAGTGATCATTTTAACTTGAATTATTATCTCTTAGAGCTTAGATTTTCCTTATTAGAATCAGAAAGATCAAGGAGTTCGGTTCTTTCGCTATGAAAGGGAGACAAGGGCGCTACAAATCAACACAAGGCTCAAATTCTCACAACTCGATGATCCAAATCTCTCATAGGTGCAAATTTAGTTTTATTTTTGTCTTTCAATCCTGGTAAAACTTTGATTTTTCATTTAGAGGCTAGCTCAAATCATATCAAGCTTGCAAGAAGAAAAAAAATGTTGTCATTTCTTTTCTGTGGTTCCTTCTTTCTTCTTGCCAATCTGTCTTTTCACTATGAGAGCCTATGCATGCAAATATTTTCCTTAGTTTAAAGATTATAACAAATATTTTTCCCTTGAAAAATTTATGCTCAAAGGTGTTTAGAGGTCAAATGTTCTAGCACTATGTTTTTGGTTTGTGTGTTGCGAATCTCCCTATTCTGATATTTTTTCCAACATCTAAACTAATTTGCATCTTATAGGGTTTGTTGGAGAGGTAAATCGCCTCTACGGATAGAGGCAATCCCTAATAGCCCAAAACAGGTCTAGCAACAATCAAACAATGCTATCACGCAAGTTCCTAATTGCAAATATAAGGTAGGTGATGAAGACCTACTTGAGTTCCAACGCTTTTGTTCGTAGAAGAGACATCGCCCACGCTCCTTTGTCTTGTCTGGTCACAATCCTCCACTATCCTCGTGGATGGACACCTACACACAAAGAGAACAACACAAACACAAGCATGAAATCTAATATATGCAATTATACATCAGTCAGGAAGGATATAATTCAACATCAACTATTACAAGTGCAATGAGAATGGAACCATAATGATAGTCATCTTTTATTAATAATCAACAAAGGAGAATACAACCAGCGTCCTGACGTCAAGTCCTCTTTTGGCTGGGTGCTCAGCTACACAAATATTGCAAAGCTTGAAGGGATTAGGGACAAGCCTCTCTCTCTTTGGTGACAAGATCTCCTTACTTAGGTAAAGCCTTATAGACACAAAGAAGGCTCTTGCAACTCTAATCTCTTGATATCTTCCTTTCAGCACAAGTATTGCCCCTAGAATGAGAACTAGTTTGCTCAAGACATGGAGACAAGCTTTTATAGATGAAAAGGAAGAGATAAGATCAATCACAACAATAATGGATTTGGCTTCATCACTTGGAAACTTCTATGGAATGGTGGCAAACTACTTCACATTCAAGGAGATTTGAAGCCAAACCATCCTCACTTAACTTGGATTCAGTTGGTGAATGAGTTGGATATAACTTTCGGAGGTTGATTGGTTCAAAAATTTGCCCAAAAAGGTTGGCGCGATTGTGACTCTAGGACAGAGCGCTAATGGCGTGCCCCTTTTATAGGATTTTCCCCATTGGCGCGGGCATAACACAGCAGGCCAGCGCTAATGTAAAAAGGGTTGTTTTTAAGGGCAAGGTGCAGGAGATGTCTTCAGGGCATATGCAGCTCATGTTCAAAGGTGAATGATGCAAGTGGTTTCAAGTCTTGTCACTTTTCACAAGTCCTGGAATGAGTCCTCCAAGATGCAGGAGAGGGGTAACAGGGACGGTGACAAACGGTGACAAATTACTATGTAAAAGGGTTTGCTTGAAGAAGTCTGGGGATTTTTTTCTTGCTGAAATTGTTGGATTGTGTCTTAAAGATATTGTCATAATATTTAAAAGCAATAAGGTCTCTATTATTTCTCAAGCAATTTGTTCATAAACTCAAACTATCCATTTCTGCAAAAGTGAAACCATGGAAACACTGGAAGAAAAAAAATACAAATGGGGAAGCCATTGTGCATTTTGAACCACAAAACATCACAACTATTAATGCATATCCATCCGTTAGGCTGGATTTTTAACAAGCAGGGTGCACGAGATTTTTTTAAGGAATTGAGGGATATCATTTGCAATTGACAAATGAATTTGCTAAGGGTTTTGATTGTGTACAAGAAAAAGTGGGATGCATGACATTTCCTATCTCATCTCAATCAATAGCTGAGGCCACTGAGATACCTTTTAGTGGAAAGGAATGGTTCAAAAGGATGGATTTTGATTTGGTTTCTTTCAAGGACTTCCTCAAGCCAAAACATAGGAAATGATATGGTTCACCTATTCCAAGGAGCTATTTATAGGATCATCATGGAAAATTGTTGGAGGTCATCCAAAGGTAATTTACATGTGAGGGAAGATTCAATAGGGTGTAACACTATAAAATTAGGCTCCTAATTCAGTTTACTGGCAAGAAACCTTTGAATCTTCCCTATTATCTATTTATGATTTTATGTAAAATGGATGATGGGATTCAAACTAAAGGAAGTCAAGTTGAGGCGAGTTTGTTCCATTTCTTCTTAACTAAATTGTTGGTAATGAAGGAGCTTGAGAGGAAAGTGAAGTCATGGAAGGAGTTATTGGTTTCTTTAAGACAGGAAACCCAATCCTCAAATAGCCAAAGGACTAAGAAACACACTCGCTTAGTTGTGATTAAAGAATCTTCACCTGCAGCAACAAGTTCAATTAAGAAAAATTTGACTAAAAGTAAATTGGTTGGTAAGAAAAGTGCTAAGAAGCTACATTTTCCCCTAAGGTAGAGAAGGTGACATACCCTGAGGTAGAAAGTGTGTTAAGGGTACCAAGAAATAGAGGTGCAACCAAGAGATTACATGTATCTCGTCCATCATCACCAATTCAAATCATGGAATCTGAGAACACACAAAGAGAAGTGGAAATTGATGAGAAGGACCAAAAAATGGGGAGTTACAAGATCAGTTGGAGAAGGCCCATGGAAAAATAGTTTACTTACAACAGGAGAATAGATAGCTTATGCATAAAGTGTCTCAAGAGACTATCCAACCCAAAAGAGAATAGGCACCATAGGAAACATTGGCACATTTTGCCAAAGGTGAAGGTAGAATGGTTATTAATGTCGAGGAGTTGAAGGAGCTAGTTGAGAATTCTAGAAGACCCAGGACTAGGTCTGTTGCTAAGATACAGATGCAAGGAAAGGAGATAGTTCAGCATGTGGTTTTTTATGAAAAAAATAAATCTAAAAGGCCACTAGAACAACTTGAAGGGATTCAATATCAAGTGGATCAACTTGTAGAGAAAGATCATAGGGATAAGTGGGCCTTGTCTAGAGAGGTAGAGGTTGTTTTACTAGCACTTAACAAAGGCAAGTATAAACTAAAGTGGAACATGCCTTTGCATAGACATGTAAAGAATTTATATGTACAAAACTTGGTGCTCAAAAGAAGACTCAGGTTGGTGAAAAACAAGCTCATTGAAGTAAGAAAAGATGGAAGGAATAGGAAGAGAGGTAAGCTGGATTTACTTGAAGAGGCTAGTACTTGGATCTCTAGTAGGGAACCTTATCCCAACTCTGAAATCTTGTTTTTTTTCAGGAGATGAAAAAGGTAAACTTTTGATTACACTTGGAGACCCATAGTGAAGGGCTTACTATGCTTTCCATATACAAATTTTGACAAGTGTGGGATAGTGGAGTTCAAAGTTTTATTTACTGTCATAAGGAAGTTCTATGAAGATTCCAACACTTATTTTAGTGTTTCCAACATTTCATATTTAGGGAAAGTCACCATGTGTTTTAGTTTTGGAGGTGCTACAAAAACAAACCAACGCACTGTGAAAATGGATTATAGGTCAAAGGGATGTCTAAAGGAATTTTTAGTTTGGTTCAAGAGGACCACCACCATCACTGGGATATTTGAAGCATACACATTTTCTTGTTTTTAATAGACAAGGGCTGCAACTATACAAAGCATGGAAGCCACCTCAATCTGCTGCGAGTTTGAATAATATGTTACAAATCTTGACAGTTAACTCTTCTCAATTCAAATTTCAAATTTTTGATCTCTAGTAGTGTTTTATTTTATGTAAATAAGTGGAAAAGTTATCTTATGGGGTGTGTTTAATGATTATTGGACAATATTTCAAGTAAATGATGTTTTTGGCTTGTATTGGTATTAGGAAGGTTATTCCTATTTTTTAGTATATGCACTAGTTTTCTAATGTATTTAGTTGAAAGTTGGTTTTGGTCAATGAATTCAACAACCTAGGATACGAGATCAGAGCTTTGATGATGTATAAAGATATCAAAAAAAATTGTAAGGATTTTTTTGTTTGGGATTAGAGGATAAGACTTTGTGCACTATATTTTTGAACAATCTTGCCAGTGAATGAATAAAACACAGATGGGAAAATTACAGGGATTAATGAGTCAGAAATTTGGTGGTTTTGTGCTCTTTTAGTCTTGTAAGTTTCTTTATGTGTCTACATCTCTTTTATGTACATCTTCTTGCTTGGAAAACCAAATGATTAATATAAAATTCATCTTAAATGAATGCTCCGTATTAGTTTTCTAAGTTATCAATGTTTTTAGCTAAAATAAAACTTTAGAATTCATCCATGATTGATGCTATAATGTGTTAGTTTTTCACCTTTTCTAAATTCACCTCCTTTAGAAATTTGATCTAAACCCACCACCAAAGCTCCGTACCTTTCCCTTGTGAAGGAACCCTCTCTTTTCCATCATCTCATTGGACAAAATGATTTGTGATGACTCAATGCCCAATGGATCTGCCTCTTTTCTCGTCAACATACCTTTAAAAGGTAAAACTTTGTTGAGCCTATTACCTAGCCTAATATCCTATTTGTTGAGTGACTTAAGTGAGAGGTCCCTCTCCAAGTCAGAAGGGATAGATTCTAACCTAGAAGTGGTTTGTGGTTACCTATTGGATTCCTTTCTTCACCTAGGAAAATCATAGTGCTAACATTCTGGCACCATTGTCGAGGAGTTGAAAGCTAAATCTTCCCTAGTAAAACTCTGATTTGAAAAGTTAAAACCTATTTCCTATGGGTGACAATGAGTTAGGAATCATTAGGCTTAAATTTTCACCTAAATATTGTGTTTAAGCCTAGCTGTGATTAGCTTTTTTGGAAATTTGGCTTCTAAGAAGATCTATACAAGATCATGTCCAAATCCTGAACCCCCTAAAGTTGTGAGTGATCCTAAGAAGCTGGCTAGAAAAAATAAGTTCAAAAAAGTTCAAGTGAGTAACAATCCTTTATTGAGATCTCACACCCTTCCAGAAATCATTATAATAGGTGAGGATATTGAATCTTATTCGTGATTTGAGCATAGCATTTTTATATCTAAATCTAAAACCTTTGTTTCTAAGACAATAATTGATGAATATAAATTAATACAGCTTATCCCTACATAAAAACTTGGTATTTCAAAGTCTAACAGAGATATTTTACAACATTTCCATAAACTTGAGGGCTTAGTTCATCAGTTGTATAAGGTTGCAGAAAAATCATCCACATTTCTGCAGACCGCTACTACATCTTCTACTCCCTCAATTACTATTCCCTTAATACCTTCTCATTGTTATGCTCCTATTACCTCTGATGTCTATACTCCTCCCTTAACAAAAACTCAGTATATCATAGTTTCCCCACCTATACCACCCTCATCATCAAGAACAATAGTGAGTACATTCATTTCTTTAACCATAATAATGGTAGCTCGCTATGCCCGATTGGTTTTGCAAGCACCGATGAATTCCATGCCATAGAATTATGGACAACACATACCTCAATTTGATGGCACTGGGACAATTAAAACATAATAACACATAGACAAAATGAATGATTTTACATACCTTAAAGAATTATATGATGATGATGTGAAACTATGGTTTTCTTCCCAAAGCCTAGTAGGGGAAGTTAGAAAATGGTATAGAGGTTTGGAAGCATGCATTATTGAAAATATTCAATAGTTTCATCAACTTTTCCTTTCTTGTTGGGAGGTAAAAAATAGCCCTCTTCAAATTTTAGAAAAATATGAAAGCTTGAAGAGAGATCCAAGAGAGATAGTCCAAGATTATTCAAATAGATTCATTAATGTTTACAACTCTATCACTACAGAAATAAAGGCTGAACTAGGTTTGGCCTTGCTTCGTTATCCAAATGGATTCGATGCTGATATGGCCTACCAACGAAGAGAAAGAATCCTAGTCACTTTGGAGGAAATGCAGAAGATTGCAGTCAATGTAGAAGCAAAATTACTAGCCAAGAAATGCAAGTTAAAGTCTACAAGGAGGAAACTTCAACATCATCAGACATTAAATTGGATAGTGTGGTGAAAAATATGTAGAAGATGATGGAGAAAATGACTTTATCAGAAAGGGAAGTTGCAAGAGAACCTCAAGGAGGTCCTCAAACCAGAAATATGAGTTTTTGAAGACAACATATTCAAATCAAGTAGAGGGAATAAATAACTCAGTATACCAGCAACAAATCAAACCTCCTTTTCAGCATAATTATGTAGAAGAAGAACAAGAAGCAACAAAATAACAAGAAGAAACTCATATTAATGTCTTTGATGAGGGAGAAGTGGATAATATTTTGTTGACAAAGGAGGAATAGGGATTGTTCTTACAATAAAAAAAGGATGACATTCCTACAGAATTAGAAGACTACAAAAAGGGTTATCAAAATTCTATTATGGAAGTCCACAAGCAATATCATTTGAGGAATAGGAAAGCCCCAATAAATTCTTCAAAAAATATCCAAGCTGGTGTGCCTTCTACTAGCCAAACAAAGGTTGATCCTCCCAAAGACGTTCCTCAAAAGAAAGATGCAGTTGTTAAGGAGGTAGAGAGGAGTTCATCATCTTTTAGTCTTGAGAATGAAATATCAACGATTAAAAATTTTGTCCCATTAATTGAATTGATGAATAAGGATACTTATAAAGACCGAATTTTGAAGGCATTGAAGGTAGGAGAAGTGTTAGAAACTCTCAATCTAAATGATGATCACCCAAAATTTCTTTTTGGTCTATAAGTTGAAGGAGTTTCACGAGAAGGTAATGTGCCACCATTTTATGTCATCCTTAATATTCACGATTTGATATTGCATAATGCCATGTTAGATTCGTGTGCTTCACACAATTTAATGCCAAAAGTAATCATGGACAAGCTTGGGTTGGGTATAACAAGACCATATAGAGATTTGTTTTCTTTTGACTCCAACAAGGTAAAATGTCTTGGTTTGATTAAAAATTTATGTGTCACTCTTACACAAATTTCGACCAAAAGTGTGGTTATGGATGTGGTTGCTGATATCCTTCCAAAATATGGTATGTTGTTATCAAGGTCTTGGGGTGCCAAATTAAAGGGTTATCTAAAGTTAGATATGTCATATGCCACTATCTTGGTGTTTGGAAAACCAAGAAAGTTGTATAGGGAAACTATAAAGAAGTAAATGGTAAGCAATCAATAAAAACCAATAAATTATCTTGTTTCTTCTATACATTCATATTTGGATTCATTCATCCTATACAATCATATATGCTTGGAAGAAGAAGTTAAAAATAGGGTCAACAAATCAAAAGAATAAGGTGGGATGCTAGAGACTAAAACAGAAAATGATGATGATGAAGAAGGTATGTGGAATATGGATTTTGATGGGGTAGTTAGTAAGGAAGGAGTTGGACCTAGTGTGTGGATTATAAGCCCAAAATTAGGTCAGTAAAAGTCTTATTCGTACAAACTTACTTTCGATTGTACTGACGATGTTTCGAAATATGAGGAACTGATTTTGGGGCTATATCTATTGAAAAGATAGGGAGCCAAAAATATTTCAGTCGACGGAGATTCAGAGTTGAACATAAAGCAAACCAAAGGTGAGCATTCAACTAAGCATGCTAGAATGAGGGCATATAGGAATGTTGTCTTAGATTTTCTGCTACATTTTCTAGAATATAATTTATCTTTTATTCCTAGAAATTAGAATGAAATTGTTGATGCATTTTCCACCTCAATAAGCACATTTAAGATCCCTATTCATTTGAATAATAGCTATGATATTGAGGTAAAAAATAGGCCAATTGTACCAGACAATATCAGATATTGGCAAGAATTTAATAATGACAAACAACTAGACAACTTTTTGCAATTAAAGGGAGATTTTTCAAATCTGCATATTGATGATGATAACAATTTTGATAAATGTGAAGAGGGAGGTGACATAAATCAGATTAGAGAGAATCTTGGAAAACATTAGGAAGACCTTCAAATTTTTCAGTTGAAAGATAATGTGATCTCGAGGGGCTTGCTTCCTTTGGAGGAATTTATTGATTTCAATAATGTAGCTCATAAGCCCAAAATACTTCCTACTAAGTTTAAAGTGGAGGAATGTAATATCGGGACTAAAGACAAACCAAAAATTGTAAAAATTTCTAAGTCTTTGGCTCTAGAAGAGAAGCATAAATACATAGATCTAATGAGTGAGTATTATGATGTCTTTGCATGGGGGTATGGGGACTTGAACGCCTATGATACGAGCATCATCCAACATGACATTCCTATGGCAGAAGGATAGAAACTATTTAAGAAAAGGGTACGAAGGACTAACTCTGTTTTGTTTCCATTAATTGAGAAAGAGGTGAGGAACTTTTTTTATGCAAATATTATTGTCCCTTTGACGTTTTCTAATTGGTTTCCAAATTTAGTTCCAGTGAGGAAGAAGACCGGAGAGATAAGATTATGTGTGGATTTTTGAAACCTTAATAAGGTCTCCCTCAAAGAAAATTATACCCGTTGCAAAATATGGATCACATATTGGAATGGGTAATTTGTTCTAGCAGAATTTCATTACTTGATGGCTTCTCCGGGTACAATCAATTGTTTGTGCATTTGGAAGATCAAGATAAAACAACCTTCACCACACCATGGGGGATTTTTATGTATGTCAAGATGTCTTTTGGACTAATGAATGCTGGAGAAACCTTCCAAAGGACGATGGAAATTACTTTTTTTTATGAGAAACACATGTTTATTGTTATTTATCTTGATGGAATCATTATATATTCTAAGTTTGTTGAAGATCATTTGCAACATTTGAAGATTTTTTTCAAGAAATGCATAAAGTATGGTATCTCCGTGAATCTAAAGAAGTATCTGTTTGAAATGGAAGAAGGTAAGCTACTTGGACACATAATATCTAGAGATGGAATCTGAATTGACCCAAGCAGAATTGAAGCAATCCAGAAGATTGATACCCCAAGGAATAAAAAGGAAGTGCATTCTTTTATTGGCAGGGACAATTTTCTAAGGTCATTCATTCCAAATCTTGCTGCAATTTTAAGGGCCATCACCAATATGTTGATGAAAGACAGTGAAATCAAGTGGACTGCCAAAGCAAAAAATTCATTCAACGAGGTAAAGTCAACCTTAACTCATGCTCTTATTTTGGCTAATCCTGACTATATGAAAGATTTCATTATTTTATCCTTTGCCTCAGAGCATACTATTGCAACAGTATTGATGCAGAAGAAACAGGAAGGCCATGAGCATCCTACAGGATTTTTCAATAGGGGATTAAGGGATACTTCTTTGAAGTATAACATAATGGAGAAGCAATATTTTTCATTGTTAAAGTCTTTGAAGGATTTTAGGGTTTATATATTGCATTCTCATGTAATTGTTGATTTTCCCAATGTAGTAGTGAAAGAGATTCTCACTCAAGATGACCCAGAAGGAAGGAGAGGTAAGTGCAAAACAATTATTTTGGAGTATGATATTGAAATCAAGCCCACTAGACTTATAAAGGGCCAAGGATTAACTAAAATGATGACTGAATCAAATTTGCATGCATTGGACATCAATTTCATTGCTGCTTAAGACAATGATGAAGAAGTGGTCCAACAAGTATAAATATATCATTTATGTTTTGCAGCACTAACAAGCTCCACCTGGTTTGACAAAGACAAAGGAAAGGCTTCTTAAGTTTAAATTTGTTAAGTTATTCATTATAGATCACTCTTATGTTGAAAGTTGTTAAGTTCTGCATTATAGATCAGTTTGTTAGAAGATGAGGTAGATAGGATAATGGAGGAGTTTCATAAAGGTGACTAAGGAGGCATCCATTCTGGAAGACCACATCAAATAAAATCTTGAGAGTTCATTTCTATTGGCTTGCCTTGTTTACCGTATTGTTATAGCACCATTTACCACTCTTGGTAGATATGATGCTCTGATTATGGAGTAGGGCAACCCTTCCTTCCAAACTTGGTCCAAAATCTAAAAAACAATGTTTTATTCCCTATACACTAATTTTCCCGGTGATAAAAGAGTGTACGCACGGGTCAACATATATCCAACTTGCGTACATCTGTTAAAACACTTAAAAATATTAAATTTCCTTAATTTTGGGTGGATTTCACGGGTTTTACGTGTTACTCACCTCCTATTTCCTGTGGCCCAACCGTTTCCCAACTAAAAAAACTAATTTGGAGAGGTATAAATAAACCTCCATGGGAAGGCCTTAAGGGAGAAGATATGAGATATTGATACTATAGTGGTATTATCCCTGATCGAGTCTAATGAATCCTTGTGCCTCCTGCACTCCCCAAAGCTTCAGGAAACCCCTGTTTCCTTAATTATAGATATCCCCCATCTTGCTTGAGATATCCTTGTATTGGTGATGGAGGAATATTGTTGAACGCCAAGAAAGGAGGGATCCGGAGGATGGTTCCGCTTGGAGCCGGAGAAGGACTCAGACCATATTTCTCCACTTTACTTGTACCTTCAATAAAATGAATGTTGTTCTATTTATGATATTAAATGTGTTTATGCATAAAATTATGTTGTAATTCATTTATCAATCTTATATTGATGTGTAATTAGTCATTCTTTTATATGATTTAAGGTCAATATCATGAACATGCTTTATGTTTCTACTATCGTGTATATTCCATTTGAATAATTTTCAGGTTTCAAGAGCATTGGGAGAAGCTAAGGGTTTGCACCCTATGGGATCTACCCAAACGAAGGAGATCCAGGTTAGGACACTCCTACACAGTTTAGTGGAATATGCATTTTTGTTGATTTTTTGAGCATTTATTGTTGTGGTTTTCCCTTTGCTCTATTGGAGTTCTCAACCCAAAGCACTAGGGTGGTTTCACCCACAATAGAATTGGCGACTCCACTAGGGATAGCAGTCTTGTTATTCCTGGTTTGGGTTGTTTGTTCTCAATCAGGGTTCAGTTTCTTGATTTCTTACTTCTACAATATTGTTTGGTACATTAGTGTCCTAGGCATCAAGTCTGATCTTCTTGATCAGACCATGATTTTTTTTTTTCCTAATAAATCTTTGTATACATTGTTTTCTTTGATTACAGTAGCATATACATGCAGGTTTCTTTAAAGCAGACTTGCGTATATGCGAGTTTCCTGTATTAGAAAGATGTGTGCACGCTTCTGTGTCTTTACACAGTTATGTATGCAATTTTTTGGATTATGTTTTCAAATATGTTTGCCTAGATAGGTCTATTTCTTGGTGTTTTATGTTGTTTTATGGTCATCTCCTATTTGGAGAACCCATTTTTCCTGCAAGCTTTCTTTTTCAAAATCTCCTTCACACTAAAACAATTTGGCCTAAGATTGCTTCTTAAGCAAGTTTGTAGTTTGTATCTTGGGTTCAAGACTTTGTTTTGAAGTTCTTGGATGTTCTAGTTTTCCAGAATAAGAAATTGATTTTGATTTCATTTTCAGCCCAGATTTCAAGTTCTCTTGCTTTTCTTTTCCTTGTTTTATGGCTTTGTTGCTTTTCGTGAGTTTTTGAGAGTATTTTTGGCAAGTTTGAAAATATTTCTTTCTTAATATTTTGTTGGTTTGCCAAAATATTTTGCTGCTATTTGGATCAATTTATGCAAGTTTGTAGTCTTTCCTGTTCAAGTTTCATTCATTTTCGAGTTTATAACTTGCGAGATTGAAAGACTCATTGTGCTTATTTATTGATCTTTCAAGTTTTAGTAGTACTTTTGTGACCTCAAAAAGTTTATTTTGTTTCCTGAAAAGAAAAATCACAAAACATTGATTTTTTTTTTCTTTTTTGAAGATTTTGGTTTACAGTTTATTTTGTTTTGTTATTGAGAAGCGAATTGTGATCTTTTGCAATTTTTTCTACTTGCTTTAGAGAGAGTTTTGTTTTTAAATTTTTTCCCTCTTTATTGTCAAGTTGGCTTATTGATTTTATAAAGAAACACTTTCGATTCTTGTATGAGCATCCATGCACTATCATTATAGTTTGCATTAAGATAGTTTTCATTACAGACATTTTAGTCTTTTTGTTAGCTTTTGGGTGTGTGGAGTGTGCTTTCTGGAAAAAGAAAAAGTTGCTTTTACAAGTTTATTTGTATAACTCTATAGAAATCCCTTTTTATTGAAAAAAATAATTGCGTTTTCATGTAGGTAAGTTTCTATTGGTTTTTGTTACATCAAAACATCATTAGTTTCACACTCATTTTTACCCATGACTTAAAGAACAACCTTATAAAATCAAGCGATCTAATAAAATAAACTAGAACATGTATTGCTATCGTTAATGAACACCAACAAGTTTAGGTTCATTAGGGCCTTGGAATAGGTGAGTGGAGAGTTAACTCTCCAAGGCCGCTCAATTTACAAAACTTAGAAGTTGAATAAAGAGCGAAACCCAATATTGTTAGAAAGACCAGGAAAGTTCTGTGACTGAGAGTTAAGCACGAGGAAGAGTGAAGACAAAAAAGAGAGATACCCCTCTCCTACTTGTTGGATTCCTCCTCTTGACTATTCTGCACAACTTTTGATACATGTTGGTATCCATAGTGGCCTTTCCTAGGGATCGCATAGGTGGCTAGGGAGGGGAATCCCGTGGCACTTGAGGCTAACGTTGCATCACATTCAACAGTAATTCTGGAGGGTACCCTTGTGAAGCTTGGGTACTTTCACCGGCAAAGGCTATTGTTTGGAGGTCAGCATAACTACTTCTAATACCTTCATTGTAGGCCTGGGTTGTCATTATCCCAAACTATCTTTGGATGGTCCATTACTTTGGTTTCTTGTGTTTTGGTGTCCGGTCCTCATCACTCGAAGCAGAAATACTTGGAAGTTGCTTGAATGGTTGTAACTTTAGGGACTTTTATAGTCGAGTGCTCTTTTCTCTTTGTATATAGCTAGATTTAGGTATTTTTATCTTGTCACGTTTGGACTTTAGATTCTGAGTGACTGACCCACCACTCCTCCAATATTGAAAGGCTTTTGATCTTTATTTTGAAAGTTGTGGAGTTGCCTCCTCAAGGGAAAAGGTTTTGATTTTGCATCTATCTTCCTTGGAAAGTCATTTGTACATTCCTGTAAGGGAAGGATCTATGAATAAATTAGATATAGCCAATATTCCTATGCAAACCAACCAAGGTATCCTCCCAAAAGGGGATCCTTGTGCTTTTCCTTTTTTTGGAAACATTGGTACCCCCTTGATTGCCACTTTGAATATTCATGGATTGAATGGTGGAGTACCAGTTTGGCTGTGGTCCACTCTGAATATTCCATATGTTCTTGAAGCTTCTCATATGAATTCTTTATTTCAAGGGCATCAAATGGGTGTTAATTGATCATTTTCTTTAAAAACAGAAACTAGTATTGATTTTTCTCCTCCCTCTTGTAGTAAGAGATCTAAAAAGAAGAGAAAGAGGAGGAAAAAGAAGAAGAAAAATTCTATCCAATCATCATCAACCTTTGCAAGTCATGTTGGAGATGAGATTTCAGCCACTAAAAGTCACATTGAGGGCATAAATCTAGTCACTGCGAGTCATAATAGCAATGGGTCACCTACCTCTATGAGTCATATTTCTGTTGACTCACCGAATTCTTTGAGTAGGGCTGGGGGCACTAGTCCTATCTCTCTTGGGAAAGAGCCACTGACCTCTGCAAGCCATGTTGGGGACTCTCTGCAAACCACTGCTAGTCATGTTGGTGGAATGGATGTTGATAAGAAACCTAGGTGTGGAAGTTTTAAACCTAAGTTTCCTTGTAATATATGCAAGGGAGACCATCTTACTCATTTATGCCCTAGTATTCCAGAGGTACAAAGGATATGGTCTTACTCTGAAGGTTCTTCTACTCCTGGATCTAATATGGTTTCTCAACAGTCTCATCAACTATTGGTTGATAATGTGGTTCAGCCAATGCAATCTCTGGTTGATTACACTCCTCTTTTGGGTGGTGAAGTGCCTAACAACATAGTCTGTTTGATTTCTAGTACAAAGTATTCTAGTATAGGGGGCATTCCAGTTTCAATGCTCCCCCTCAAAGTTCTAGGAGTGTCTCCTTTGATTGGGATAGTCTAGTCAAGCCTCGTCTTCCTTCCACTGCGCCTTTCCAACTAAAGGTCAAAGTTAATTCCACAAACTTCTATCGATGTATGGTGGATGAAAGATCCTCTGTAAGTATTATATCCTCCTTAATTTGTAAATATTTGAGCTCTCTAAAGTTTTTTTCAGCTGATAGTCAGTTCTTAGCCTATGATAGAAGACCTGGTGAATATATGGGTGTTCTTCCTGAATTGCATATTACTTTAGTTGGGAAGATTGTTTTATTGATATGATGGTGGTTGATTTCCCTTTGGACTTTAATATGCTACTTGGGTGTGATTATGTATATGTTATGAATGATGTGGTGTCTTCACTCTTTCGAGTGATGTGTTTTCCCCATAAAGGGAATATTGTCACTATTGATCAAATTGCATATGATAATCACCACCCTAATTTGAATTTACTGCAGAATACACCTTGGTTTGTTTCGAGTGTTCAAGTAGACTCTACCACACCACAGGTGAACTATGTGGCATTGAATCCTCAGTGTTCAATTACTTTTGAGAAGGAACCTTTGACCTATTATTCTCCTTCTTGGGACTTGGTCCTAACAGTTGACCAAGAGATTCTTCCTATAGGGACATGAGACACCCCATTTTTTGATCCTTGTAGTTCTCATGATTTCTTGGAATTTGATTTGCCTTCACAGGAGGAACTTTTTGAAGCCATGAGTTTTAACTACCAAAGGAGTCCTTGGCCCGAGCCTCGCAAGGGGCTTGTCCTGAAGAACTATTATCCGTAATTCGTAAGGCTGTGTGGTTCCCTCTACCATATTGTACATAAAAGGTACGCATTTTCAAGTTTTGTATTCTATAACACAAGATTTTATCTGATGTTTATATGTGGGATGTATTAACTTCTTATCTAGTGTTCCTATTTATGTCTACAGAACTTGGAAGATTTCTCCTTTGGACATTTTTATGGTTGATCCGTTTTGACAGGTATTGGTTCTCAAAATTGGCATATAGGTTAGGTTTTTCATCTGCATTATGCATTTATCAGTTTCCTTTCCCATCACGTGGAACCTTGTATTTGCTTAGAAGTGTCATAACTTGCGTGGTAGAGCCTACGTTATCATGGGCGCCCTAGATAATACCTTGTTGTCACTTGGCACCCATACTGAATTTTTGTTCTTAGGCTCGGGAGTCCTCTTTAGTCCTACCATGACTTGTGTGTTGAGGCCTCATTCCTCTACTTCTTTGCTTCTTTTTTTTGGCTTTAAACCCTAAAGGCTCCTTGGCGTTGAGTTGTACTGTTGCATTGCATATTAACTACTTGCACTTTTTGGCCTTGAGTCGGCTTCACTTGGACTCGTGTTTAAGCCACTTTTTCAACCATGTATTCTGCAAAATAAACCTTGCAAGCACTTAGCCCTTACAACTTGACACACCCTTATACCCATGGAAAGAACATCCCTTTGAGTGTCCTTGACCAGTTTTGCCACCTTCCATTGAGCATAGGAATGTTCACCTCCCATGAACTAGAACATCTACTTTTTCGACACTCATTCTTTCCACTGTACTATAGCATTCTTTTATTCTTTTTCAAGCTTCATATAAAATAAAAATACAAAAAAAATTATATATTCCAAAAAGAGTGAGAATGAGACATTATTTCCATATTTTGATGGTAGCTAGAGTTAGTTGTGTCACCCTTGAACAAAGCACTCAAAATAAGGTCTTTTCTCCATTGTGCTGGGCTTTAGTTTGACTTAGGAGAGCCTTAACTTTTTTATCGAGTCAGTCCTCCTCCGATTGGTTACCTCTTCCAATCATATGGAGAGTTTTCTTATGCCTCATGCATGACGAACTTATACAAAGTGACCATATGCTACAATGTATTCTTAGTTGAGTCGTGCTTTTGTTAGAAGGACGTAAACCTAAGTTGGCCTCTCTGTGGTGTCTCTTGACCTATTTTTCAGTCAGTCATCCCTGGTTGTCAGCATCATGTTCATTATCACATCAGTTTTATTGGTCCTTTTCTCATGCCAGTTTGAGAAGGTCTCCATTGACTTCTTACTTGTGGGTCTTGTCCTTATCGACTACGACAAATTATTCTGAGGGTAGATCTAGAGCCGCACCTTGGCCCTATTTTCATTATTGATAGGTCACCTTGTGCTCAACATCAATCAGTATAATAGGTATTTGACTAGGTGGTTTCACTTGTGTTCGACATCAACATTTATTATCACACACTGGGATTCGTGCAGTGCATTGGTTTCCATTTGACCCTATTGGTGGATTCTTCGCCTCTATGTCAGCTTTCATTATTGGTTCATTTAGAGGGTTTCTATTGTACACTAGCCACATCTTGCGTATGCTGAAAACATGCTTCAGTTGAGTTACTACATCTTCATTCATCTAATTCCTCCCATGTTATTAGCCTATGGGTTACACTCATGCTAGATTGATGAAGGATGCCTTAATGCCTTCCTTCTAGTGGATCTTTTCCCATCGCCTTCAGCTCATTGCTCTCTGAAAAGGATCTAGAGTCCATTTGGTAGTACCTTAGGGTTTACAATCATCAGTGGCAGATTCCTTCGCTATCGATAGTGGGAAAACATCATTGTCTCCTGATTGATAGATTCTTTCAAGTGTTCGACTACAACTCATATATTCACACTTGTTAGATTGTACTAGGTACCTTGACTCTCATCATCATTATCGGTGAGTAGTCTCGCATTTATTAACAGTAGACATTAATGACCAGTAATCAAATGATTTCTCACATGGTCGACTTCAAATCATTCATTCCCATTGTGTAGAAATGTACCACGTTGGTTGGTGAAGATCTCAGGTTTGCATCAGCATGTCTTGGTTCACTTGTCAGTTGCTCCTATTTCTGCTAGTTGACACCATCCACATTATATGTTGCAGTTCCTTACCGTGACATATTATATGTTGGCACCCGAGTTGCAGTGTAGTAACATTTATTCCATAATGTTCACTTGGTACTATTTGGATGAGTTTCTTGATTTTAGTGATCAACTTCATACTTCAGAATCATTGATCAGCTCTTTATACGTGATATTTAACCATGTACTTTCTTGATTATGATCAGATGATCCATTATGTATTTTCAATTCCTTTATATTTATATGCATATTGGATCCACCTTTTTACTTGATATGGAGACATGCTTTACTATTTCTAAGCATGGGTATGCCCACCTCAGACAACAATTTCATTATGATCTCTTTCGTTGGCTTGGGAGGTTAAATTCTAGTGAACTCCTCCTTGGTCTCGGCATGACTCCTTCCATACACTTAATACATTTCACCCATAATGTACCCCTTATGAACTCATATATTAGGGGGCATCTGTTATAGCACCATTTACCAATCTTGGTAGATATGATGCTCTGATTATGGCCTAGGGCATCCCTTCCTTCCAGGCTTGGTCAAAAATGTAAAAAATAGTGTTTGATTCCTTATACGCTACTTGACCTGTGATAAAAGCGTGTACACATGGGTCAACATATATCCAACCCACACATATATGTTAAAACACTTAAAAAAATTAAATTTCCTTAATTTTGGGCAGATTTCATGGGTTTTACCTGTTACTCACCTCCTATTTCCCATGGCCCAATTGTTTCCCAACTGAAAAAAAAAAAAAACCATTTTGGAGAGGTATACATAAACCTTGATGGGAAGGCCATAAGAGAGAAGATATGAGATATTGATACTATAGTGAGTTTTATGAATCCATGTGCCTCCTTCACTCCCCAAAGCTTCGGGAAACCCTTGTTTCCTTGATTATAGATATCCTTGATCTTTCTTGAGATATCGTTATATTGGTGATGGAGGAAGATTGCTAAAGGCTGGGAAACGACGGATCTAGAGGATAGTTCCGCTTGGATGCCAGTGAAGGACTTAGGTTGTATTTCTCCACTTTACTTGTAGCTTATTTCAATAAAAGGAATGTGGTTCTATTTCCAATATTAAATGTGTTTATGCATCAAATTATGTTGTAATTCATTTATGAATCTTATTTTGATGTGTAATTAGTCATTCATTTATATGATTTAAATTTAATATCATGAACATGCTTTATCTTTCTACTATCGTGTATGTTCCATTTGAATAATTTTTAGGTTTAAAGAACATCGGGAGAAGCTAAGGGTTTCCACCTTGCGGGATCTACCCAAACGAAGGAGATCTGGGTAAGGACACTCCTAGATGGTTTAGTAGAATAAGCATTTTTGTTTATTGCCTGAGCATTTCTTGTTGTGGTTTTCCCTTTGCTTTGTTGGGGTTCTCAACCCAAAGCCATAGGTTGGTTTCACCCACAACACATAGTGCAGAAAAGGGTCTCTAGATGTCATGAGTGTTAGATATTTGAAGGGAAGAAGGAAATTTTACCTTTTCCACTAAAGCCTATTTCAATGGAGGTTCCTTTTTAGCAGCAGGGATTAGACTTCAACGAGGAGATTCACCTGGTTTTGTCAGCTCAACACAAATGGGTATTGACAACTATAGATTATTTTACTAAGTGGATTGAAGCAATTCCAACTGCGCAAGCCATAGATTTAGCGATTATTCAATTCTTGAAAGGTAAAATTATCTCGAGGTTTGCCTGTCCTCATAAGATTATTACTGATAATGACTTTTCAATTAAGTCCAAAAGAATGATTGATTTCCACAATAAATATAACATAGTTCTTAGTCGTTCTAATGTCTATTATCCACACAGAAATTGTTTGGTAGAGTCTTGACACAAGATCTTAGTCAACATCATAAATAAATTATTGCAGGAGAACAAGAAGACTTGGCATAAGAAATTGATCAATGCATTATGGGAAAATAGGGTAAGCACCAAGAAATTAATTGGAATCTCAGCTTTCCAAATGCTTTATGGGGTTGATGTTGTTTTTCCTACTTCCCTAGTAGTTCCAACAATGAAATTATTGCAGGAAGTAGAGGTGGAATCAAATGATATGAAGAGAAGGATTAATCAAATGCTACAGTTGCAACAGACTAAAGAGGAAGTCTACAATAACGCAATTGATTTAGTACAATATTAAGAAGATTCATGATAAAGGGATAAAGGCTAATGATTTCAAGATAGATGACCTTGTGTTGAGATGGGATGCTAGAATTGAAGAAAAGGGAAAGAATGGAAAATTTGAAAATTTATGGAAGGGACCGTATAAAATTTCCACTTTTCATGGAAACAATGCCTATCTATTTAAAGACCTAATAAGGGAGTTTCTCATTGGTGGGCTTGTTAATGGTAGGCTAATAAAACACTATTTCACTTGATTCTAGCTAATTTAAACACACCATTGTATATACCAACTTTATTTTCAGTACTATAGGTGTGGGTGGCTAGTATCATAAATTGAAGCCTGATGTGAAGACCTTGATTTTCTCATGAGCTATGACCATGTGTAATAAATTCATATTCAGCCAATTGAATCCGAGTTAATTGGTGAAGAGTCAATAGAGAAACCAATGGATAAGGCTACTAGTCTACGATGTTCTTGGCACCTCACAGGGAGGATTCCATCCCCATTGGATCCTATGTTAGTGTCCTATGTATAGGAATCTAAGTCTTGTTAGTATTGCAATGTATTTAAGGTCAAAATTGTAAATATTAGTCATGAATCAAATTATTATTATTGTTTAGAAGGTTTAGATCTAGATTAGGTATTATGCAAGTCTTGTCATTTTGATTGAGAGGCCAATGTCTAAAATTATGTTTCTCCTAATAAAGGGAAATAATGAAATTTCTTTAGTCACTTATAAAAAATTACAAAAATAATGACACAATATTTTAGTTAGAGTGAGTGGTTTAGTCCCATCTTAAGTCAGAGTTAGTAAGGCCACCGTAGTTTGGTAATAGTGTCTTTATCAAAGCAATAAGGAAATGATATTGACCAAAGTTTTGGAGGCATCCTTACATCAGTTTTGATGTCATTTCAAAAGGACATTATGTGAGCTTATCAAAGTAATAACGGCAAGAGGACAATGATTTAAATTTCCAACGTGCTGTGAATCAAGGAAAAATGATGCGCATCCATGATGTTTCTCCTTAAATAATAATTAGCACGATCACCCTCACTCCAAGCCATTCATAGTGATAATTTGAACCTACATTATTATCCTTTAATGCTCAACTTTTCCTTATTGGCATAAGAAATCTCAAGAGGTCCAGTTCTTTCACTGTAAAAGGGAGGTAGGGGCGTTGAAAATCCACATAGGGTTCAAATTCTTACAGCTCAATGATCCAAATCCTTTGACAGGTGAAAAGGAATTTTTCTTTGTCTTTCCATCATGGTAGTAATCTTAGATTACATTTATAGGCCAATGCAAATCGTCTAGAGCTTGCAAAAAGAACAAAATTTTTGTTGCTACATTTCTGCATTTTGCTACATTTTTTCTTTCTCAGCACTGCACTTTCATCCCAACTTGCTGTGAATCCACATAGTGAAACATTTTCCTTCTTTCTTATTGCCAATCTGTCTTTTCATTGTGAGAGCCTTTGCATGAAAATAGTTACCTTACTTTAAAGAATCTAACAAAGTTTTTTCCCTTAAAAAAATTATACTCAAAGGTGTTCAGAGGTCGAATGTTCTAGTGCTACATTTTTGTTTTGTGCATCACGACGATCCCTATTTTTCCCTTTTTCCAATAGCTACAAAATTCTGGGCCTTTTAGGGTTTTCTTGAAGAAGTCTAGGGTTGTGTTTCTTGCTAAATTTTTTTGATTATGTTTTAAAGATATTATCATAATATTTATAAAGCATGACATATCTATTATTTCTCAAGCAATTTTTTCATAAACTCAAACCGTCCATTGTTAAAAAAGTGAAACCACGAAAACACCAGAAGACAAAAAACACAAAGGGGAAGCCATTGCACGTTTTGAACCACAAGGGATCACACCTATTAATGAAAATCCATCCATTAGGATGGCTTTTGAACAAGCAGGGTGCACAATATTTTGTGAAATAATTCAGGGATATCATTTTTAATTGACAAAGGAATTTGCTAAGGGTTTTGATGGTGTACAAGCAAAAGTGGGAAGCTTAACTTTTCCTGTCTCATGTCAAACAATAGATGAGGCCACTGAGATACCTTTGAGCAGAGAGGAATGATTCAAAGGGATGGATTTTGATTTGGTTGATTTCAAGGACTTCCTCAAGCCGAAACATAGGAAAGGGTATGGTTCATCTGTTCCAAGGAGCTATTTATAGGATCATCATGGAAAACTATTGGAGATCATCCAAAGGTACTTCGCATGTGAAGGGAGATTCAGCAGGGTGTATCACTATCATGTTAGCATCCTAATGCCTTTTACTAAAAAGAAACATTTGAATCTTCCCTCTTATCTATTTCGGTGTTTATGTAAAATGGATGATAGGGTTCAAACTAAAGGAAGTCAATTTGAGGCCAGTTTCTTCCATTTCTCATTAACTAAATTACTTGTAATGAAGGAGCTTGAGAAGCAAGAATAATCATGGCATGAGTTCTTGGTTTCTTCAAGATGGGCAACCTAATATTAAAAAAATCAAAGGACTAATAAAGTCACTCAATTAGTTGTGATTAAAGAAGATTCACCTACAACAACAAGCTCAATTAAGAAACCTCTAACCAAAAGAAAATTGGTTGGTAAGAAAAGTGCTTTGAAGCTACAATTTTCCCCTGAGGTAGAGAAGGGGACATCCCCTGAGTTAGAAAGGGTGGTAAGGGTGAGAAGAACTAGAGTTGTAGCCAATAGGTTAACTATAGCTCCTCCATCATCACCAATTCAAGTCATGGAATCAAAGAGCCCACAAAGAGAAGTGGAAATTGAAGAGAAGGACTAGAAAATTGGGGAGTTACAAGATTAGTTGGAGAAGGCCCATGTGAAAATAACTTGCAACTAGAAAATATGGATATAAGGCATAAAGTGTTTCAAGAGACTATCCAGCTGAAAAGAGAAGAGGCACCAAAGGAAACATTGGCACATGTTTCCAAAGGCAAAGGTAAAATGGTTATTGATGTTGAGGAGTTGAAGGAGCCAATTGAGCATTCTAGAAGACCTAGGACTAGGTATGATACTAAGATACATATGCAGGAAAAGGAGATATTTCAACATGTGGTTTTTGATGAAAAAAAGGAATTTCAAAGCCTACTGGTGTTATAGCACCATATATCACCCTTGGTATTTGTGATGCTTGGTTTATGGCCTAGGGCAACCCATCCTTCTAGAATTGGTCCAAATATATTAAAAAACAATGTTTTATTCTCTATACGTTACTTTTCCCTAAGATAAAAGCATGTGCATGTGGGTTAGTCAATACCCAACCCACGTATATGTGTTAAAACACCTAAAAAAATTAAGTTTCCTTAACTATGGGCAGGGTTCACAGGTTTTACCTGTTGATTACCTCCTATTTCCCATGCCGCAACTATTTCCCGACTAAAAAAACTAATTGGGAGAAGTATAAAGAGACTTGTATGGGAAGGTCTAAGGGAGAAGTTATAGTTATTATACTGAGATTATCCCTGACTGACTCTGATGAATCCCTGTGCCTCATGCACTTCCCCAAGCTTTAGGAAACCCTTGTTTCCTTGATTATAGATATTCCCCCTCTTGCTTAAGATATCATGGTGTTCATTATGGAAGAGGATTGTTGAAGGCTGGGATAGGATGAATCCGGAGGACGGTTCCGCTTGGAGCTAGAAGAAGAAGACTTAGGTGAATTCTCTCCATGTTATTTTTAGCTTACTTCAATAAAAGAAATGTTGTCTTGTTTCAGAAACTAACTTTGTTTATGCATCAAATTGTATTGTAATTCATGTATGAACATTGTTTTGATGTATAATCAATCATTTGTTTAGATGATATAAGGTCAATTTCCTGAATATGCTTTACTTCTATACTGCTATGTATGCTCGAATTGAATGATTTTCAGGTCTGAGGAGCATTAGGAGTTGCAGAGTATCTGAACCCTGTAGGAACTACTTGAACGAAGGAAATCAGGGTACGATCACTCTTACGCAGTTTGTTTATATAAGCATTTTGCTTGACTTGTATGAGTGTTTCTTGTTGTAGTTTTCTTTTGCTCTATTGGGGTTCTAACCCAAAGCCCTAGGGTACTTATTCCTATAACAAAATTGGTGACTCTACTAGGGATAACAATCTTGTTATTCCTAGTTTGGGTTGTTCAGTGTCAATTAGGGCTCAGTCTATGGTTTGCTTGCTATTATAATCTTATTTGGTCTACTAGAGTCTCAGACCTTGAGTTTGATCTTTTTGATCTGGCTTTGTTTTTTACTTTTCTTGCAAATCTTTGTATACGCATTTTACTCTGTTTATAGTAGCGTACACACGCTTGTTTCTATGAATTGAACCCATGTATATGTGAGTTTCCTATATTAGAAGTGCATGTACCCGCCTTTGTGCTTGAACACGATCTCTTATACCGATTTTTGCATTGTTTTTTCAAATTTATCTACCCAGAAAGATTTTTTGCCTAATCTATTTAGTCTCTGAGTGGTCAATTTCTGTCTGAAGAATTTCATTGTTCTGCAAGCTTACTGTCTCAAAGTCTCTTTATCATTGAAAATATTTGGCCTAGGTTTGTTTTTAAAGCATGTTTTTAATCAGTGTTTTGGCACACAAGTCTTTGTTCAGAAGATCTTGATTGTTCTAGTTTTCCAGAACAGGTGGTTGATCTCAGTCTCAGTGTCAAGCTCAATTTTTTATCTACTTGCTTTGCTTTCCATCATTTTGTGGCCTTATAGTTTTTCTCGGTTTTTGAAAGTCATTTTTGAAAAATTTGAAAGTATTTCTTTCCTAGCTTCTTGGTCAGTTTGTCAAGTTCTTTGCTGTTGTTCGGGTCGTTTAGTACAAGTTGAGTTCTTTCTTCTCAAGTTCTCATTTATTTTCGAGTTTGTAACTTTCAAGGACTCCTTTTGCTCTTTTTGTTTCGATATTTGAGTTTTGGTAGCATTTTGAGTGATTTCAAAAAGTTGTTTTGGTTTCTTGAAAAGGCAAAGATTTTCAAAAACATTGTTTTTGTTTTCTTTTGCCAAGTTTTATTCTAGTTTCTTTTGATTTTTTGAAAGTAAGTTGTGATATTTTATGATTTGTCCTTGTTTGGAGAGATTTTTGTACTCAAAATTTGTATTCTCTTCAATACTTAGGTTGGCTCATTGATAGTTATAATAATTTCTTTCATTTTTTTTAAGGATGATTTAGTATCTTGCATCTTCATTGTACCTTGCATTAAGGTAGTTTGCATTGTTAAAGCATTTGTAGTCTTTTTAGTTTTCACGTATGTGAAGTGTGTTTCAAGAAAAGGAAAAAGTATTTTGCTTCATAGAAGTTTTCGTAGAACCCACGTAGAGATCTTTTTTCTTCAAAGAACAAATGATTGCATTCATGTAGTTAGTTGTTCATTGATTTCTTTTGCATCATACGAACACCATTGGTTTCAATTCCATCTATAACTTTAACTTAAAAGAATAGCCATTAAAATCAAGTGCTTGATTAAAATAAACTAGAAATTTTGTATTGTCATCAGAATACACCAACAAGTTTAGTTTTAATAAGGCCTTGGATTAGGCGAGAGGAGAGTTAGCTCTCCAAGGCCGCTCTAAATTGCAAAACATAGAGGTTGCTTAATGAGCGAAATCCAATAGCATTAGGGAGATTGGGAAAGCTCCATGACTAGGAGTCAAGCACGAGGGTTAGTGAAGATAAGGATAGGAGATACCCCCTCTCTTACTTATCAGATCCTACCTCATGACTATTCTGCTCTGTTTCTGATACGAGTTGGTGACCATAGTTGCCTATCCTAGGAACCAAATAGGTGGTTACGGAGGGGAATCCCATGGCACTTGAGGTTGACATTGTATCACGTTCAGTAGTGCTTCTTGAGGACACCCTTGCAAAGCTTAGGGGGCTTGCACTGGCAAAGGTTGTTGTTTGGAGGTCAGTGTAACTACCTCTGATACCTTCGCTAGTACACCTGGGGTGTAATTACCCCAGTCTATTTTTAGAAGGCCCTTGTTATTAACTTTCTTGTATTTTGGTGTCCAGTCCTAATCACCTAGAGTAGAAATACTTGCGAGTTGTTCGATTGCTGATATCTTTAGGGATATTTTTAGCGAGTTTTTTGTGCTCCTAGTTGGCCTAGCTTTATAATTTTTTGAGTCTTTAAGTAGATCTTTTCAAGAATTCAAAGTGGTTGACCGACCATCTCGATGGTCTAGGAGACTTTGTGGGCTATCACCTATGAGTCTGGAGCCTTCTCCTAGAAGGCACAGGAGTGATTCTGTTGGTGGTATTCAACCAATGGAAACAAGCACATTAGAGATTGATCCTACACTTGGGGGTATTAGTTCAAAAGATAGACCTAGTATTAGTACAGAGTTAGAAAGGCACACACCAGTTATTTCTCAAGTACTCTTCCTATCAGAAGATAGTGTCAAGGTAGAAGAGCTTTCGGAGTTGGTAGCAGCTCCAAATTCTCCTCTCCCTTCTAACCATCTAGATATTTTGTTATATGTTGGAACTTCAACTCATAAGCCTTGGAGCTCAGGTGTACATACATCTATTCCTTCGATGACCACTGCTAGAAGCATGGCATCTACGACGAGTGTTGTGAGCATTTAGACTCCCATATTTTTTCAAGGGGGAGGAACTATTTCCATCCATTTTAATACTCCTAGCATGTTATGTTTGGGTCTACTTCCATTCCATCCACGAGTGGATGTTCTCAAGCTACTGCATCTAGTTTTGGATTTTTCCCTTTTGGAATGATGTTTCAAGGTGTTCCTTTAGTTCCTTTGAACATACCACCCACCGCTCTTACATACATGATGAGTGGATCAACTTATTTTCAGGGTTTCCCATTTGGAAGTGGTCATATACCACATTCCAATCCAACAATAGGGTCAACGCCTTTTCGTTTTACAAGTTAAGGTACTAACCCCTTCCAGAGTTGGAAAAGCCCTACAGTTAGTGGGATAGGAGCTAGGAATTAATTTTTCGGCCAACAAGGGAATGTGTTGTATCCTTTGGTTAATTCATTTCAAAATTTTACACCATTTACTAATGCATGGAATCCTTATCAAGGGATGTCAGCTCCTTCCAATACTTCATTGTGGGGTAACTTCACTGGTTACAGAGGATTTTCGGAAAGAGCTGGTTAGACTCTGGCTTTTTCTAGATCACAAGGATCACCTTTTGGTTTAGTAGACTCTAGAAATTACTTTAGGTAGCCTAGTAACTTTCAAAATCCAGGTCATTCTTTTCATACCTTAGGGAAACCCACCCATTCTGGATGGAATTCCCAAGGTCCCCCACGAGTTCCTTCTCTGGCCATGCTTAATTTGCTAGACTTGACTAAATTTATGAATGATCCAATTAGGTACAATACAGCTTGGCCTTCTGTCCCACCTAAACTTCCCTCATATATTCCAAAGTTTGAGGGGAAGAGTGGTGATGACCCAACACACCATGTGACCACATTTCACTTATGGTGCTAATCCAACTCCTTGATTGACAATTTGATCAGGTTGAGATTATTTCAGTACACCTTGACTAGAAATGTGGCGAAATGGTATATAGAGTTGCTAGGGGGCACCTATACTTCTTTCGCTGATTTGGCTAATATCTTCTTGAACTATTTTCAGTTGCTTGTCCACTATGAAGCTGGAACTGAACTTCTGACTAACTTTCAGCAAGATACTGCAACTCACATTTCACATCACATCCAGGAATGGAGAAGGAAAAAAGGCTTATCAAAGCTAAAATTCCACCTAAGTTCCTTCTTGAATGGTTTCTCAAGTCCTTACAACCTGAGATCTCAAAGGATGTTTCTCTTTCTGGGGTTTATTTGGAAGAGCAGGCTATTTTTCGAGCCTAGCAATCAGAACTGATATATTCTTATTATGGGACTCTTCAGAAAATTCTACATAACGCTCCTAGATCTAAGGTCGATTTAGACAAACCAAAGCTAGGCCCTCACACTGATGGTATAGTTGGATCAGTTGACGTGAATATGGTGAACCTTTTGAATCAATTGCAGCAGTTGTCTCTACAAACTACTTCTTTTAGCCGGGTAGCACCGCCTGCACCTGTACCTTCCCAAAATACCTTTATAAATGTTGTCAAGGCCTCTAATCCCAAAGGAAATAAACAATCCGATGGGAGGAGGAAGGGACGAGGTAAGAAGAAGAATCAAGAAGGGAAAGGCAATGCAAACAAACCCAACAATGGTGCCAGTGAGGGTACAAAAGAGTCCAAGAAAAAGGTTAAGTTTCCATGCAATTTGTGCAATGGAGATCATTTGACTCACCTCTTCCTGAAGATACAAGATACTCTGCATTTGTTAGTGCAGCATGGGTCCTCTAGCTCCCAAGCTGTTCTGACTATCCTTTTTCCCCAAGGGCGGCAATTACTTCCTGGTGCGAATTTGAATGTTGGTACCTCTATAGGGGGCAACCAGTAAGGGGAAAAATCTTTAAATGTTTATATGATGAGTTCTCATGTTGACGTTGCTATGCGAGCATGTGATTATGGTGAATTGGAAACATCTAAGGCTAAATCTATTCCCAAAACTATGAACCCACTTCATATTGAGTGACCCTCTATTGATTTTATACCTCAGATATTGAAAGGTTCCGCAAAGTGCTCAACTATCAACCCTAATGCTAGGGCAGCCAAGAACTACTTGATTGTAGAAGATTTGGCTCAAAGACCTTGTGCTATGTCTACTTTGGAGGTACTCCAATCGTGTCCTGCTCAGAGAAGTGCCTTGCTTTCAACAATCAGGGTAGTAGATCCAAAGAATTATTTAATGCTCACTTTTGATATGTTGAATGTCAAAAAGAGATTTCCTCACCATATGGCTTTCCAGATAAAGTCCACTTACTGAAAAACCAATATTTTTTGGACAGTTTCAGATGAGGGAGATTCCACATGTGTAATGCCTATGTCATGTTGGAAGGCCATTAGATCACCTTCAGTTGTTCCTTCACCGAAACTCTTGACAACATTTGATGCACATTCTCATAGGCCACACAGAATTATCTGGCCTTTCCTATATGTGTTGGGGGAAAGGTCATAAACATTGAGGTAGAAATCGTTGATGCCAACCTGGATTATAACCTCCTCTTAGGTAGGAATTGGATTTATGAGATGGATGCCATGGTTTCATATTTATTCCGCATCCTTTGTTTTCCTCATGAGGGGAGGATTGTTAAAATTGATCAATTAGATTATTCTCTAGATGACTCACACGCCACTTCAGATTCTATCATTCCATTGGTGGATAATCTCTATCAACCTATTGAGAATTTAGGAGTTGGGATGTACTCTTCGTTAATAGGTATATTTGACCTTCCTACTCTTACAGTTAGAACCAATGCAATTTCATCCCCCAGGGGACCTTCGCGAAATGAGACTTTTAAAACTCATTATTTTTTATATCCTTGGACCTTACCTTCATCTACCACCACATTAGATGGATGGCAGGTTGGTGGAATGGCATTTCCCATGTCTGCAACAAAACTTAGCTATCAATCTATCGTTAACTCTACAGATGACCATCCCATTCCTTTTTCACAATAGGGGTTAGATGGTGATGTGGCTCTAGCTTAGACCCTTGAATCTACTTCAGCTCTGGATTGCTTCAGTTGTACCATCCGAAGAAGTGATTTTGGAGGCAATGATGGGTTTGGATTGACCATGGGAAGATTCACATCATCATTCATATTTTCTTCCTCCATTTCATGAAGTCGAATCTAGGTTCTCCACTCTACTTACTAGTGATGTTTGTGTAGTTTCAAACCCTTTGGCTCCAACACAATTATCTACCGAAGGAAATATGTTGATTATTTCATGAACTGTACCTGTAAACATCTCTAGGAATCCTAACATTATAGAAAATGTCTTCATCGGAGCCAATTGTTTCCCTGAAGAATTTCAAATTTACACCGACCTCTTTAAGGGGTTTCGAGATGTGTTCACCTGGTCTTATGATGAAATTCATGGCATTGATCCATCTATAGTCCACCATGAGATCAAGATGTATGAAAATTCCAAACCTATTCATGTTGGGTAGCAGAGGTCCCACGTAACAGTTTTGGGTTTGATAGCCTAGAAAGTGGGATAAAAATATTGTAAACCTTCGACATATGCGAAGTGTGAAATGTAAAAGGTCGAGTCAAAGGGTTTTCCACCCAAGAAATAATATAAAGTAATAGGAAGTAAGTCAATCTGCGGACCATAGGAAGGTATAAATAGAGCATAGCTCTGTGAGGGAAAGACAGTTCAAATTGTTTGGTATGATCTTGGATTTGTAATGGGTTTTTGAAGAGAACAATCTGAAAGCGTCTGTAATTCCGAGTCGGGGGTTGGGTAGTGAATAGAGGTTCTGCAGCTATGTGCACAGAGGCCAAGAAGAGTCTACAGTTGTGTGCGTAGACCCCTATAGCTGAGTGCATAGGGCAGATTTGGATGCATTGGTGAAGAAAGTAAATAAAGATAAGTTCCTTTGGTAATTCTGTGTTAAATCTGAAGTATCACGGATCTAGCTTTTTATGGTTAATATCACTATTTGATCTATGTGCATATGCCTACATCTTGAATATATGTGAATTTGTGTTTAATCTAAGTGTGCAAACTGGGTAAATCTGATAAATGTTTGGTTAAAGACGCTACTAAGTAGATTTGATTTACAATGCTTCATCAAATAGATTAGATCTGTAAATAGTACACTAATAATTAGTAAAGATTATTCTGGGAATGGATTTACGTGAAACAGAGCAGTGTGGCATTGTGGAACGGTGCGCGAAACCTCCAGATCACATCTAGACATCCCAAGGGTGTGGAAATATGGTTATAGCACCCTCCCCTGCTACCTTCGGTGAGAACTCAATTCACGTTCCGCGGACTATTACCGAAAGGGCCGGTAGCTATGGGATTTGTTTAGCCAAATAAATTTTCCGAACCTGGGTCAGGCCCATATAAGCCAACAAATGGTTCCGTTTTTGGGACCGGGATCTGCCTAAGGGGTGTCTGGTGTGAAATGTGGGGACTCTGCAAGAAGGAAATTGAAGGATCAAAGGGACCAGGAATAGTAGTAGTTCAAGGGTAACAATGAAGAGCGCAATCCAGTTACTGGTATTCAAAGGAGCAGGAGCTGAAGACCCAGAACAATTCTATTTCATGTTAACATTATTATAGAATGCGCAGTGAATTGCAGATGATAATATTAGAAAGGCTCCCTTAGTCAGCATGTTGCAAGACCGAGCACTGACATGGTACATAAAGTACTCAAGCAGTCACCCAACGGTGGGGACAACAGAAATCCAAACTGAATTAAAGAAGGAATTTAGCTAGACAAATTCAGAAACATAGTCAGTTATAGGATTCAAAGAGATCATGATGATGCCTAGTGAAACCTCATGGGCTTTGGACCAAAGACTGAAAAGTACTATTCGCGAGGCTAACATGACATTGACAGATGCACAACACTACGCTTGGTTTATGGCATCATTAATACCACATCTGAGGACAACTCTGTCACAACATAAGATCTCAACCTAGGCTAAAGCATTAGAGACAACGATGAGGTTTTACAACACTTTGTTACAAGACTCAGGGTTGGGAGTTCAGCAAATCCAAGTAGAGATCCAAAATTTGTGTTTGGAAATGAAGAAGTTAAAACAAGAATAGGCATCGCGACCAAAAGTCCGAGAGGAATTATGGTGTAGGAGCCAGGGGCACGATAAACATCACTACCTAGTCTTAGTGAATAATGTGGTAATAGGGGGACCAACACCATTGCAACCAGAGGTAGGGCCGAGCACAACAACCCCATTATGGTGTGCAATTTGTTAGGTGGGAGGAAAGCACAACATGAATAACTGTCATTTGCTGCCAAAATACAACTAGACCCCCTAGCAACTATTTTGCAACTTTTTCAGATCAGTGGGCCATGAGGAAAAATATTGTCGTAGCTACCAATTGTTTATGGACTAGTCACCTGCTTACAGAATGCAGACTGAGATCCGAGGTCAAGATCCAGCCATGGTGATCATGCACGGTGGGTTGTAGAGCCGTGGATGAGGAAGGGGAGGAATGGGGCCAGGAAGGGGTCGTGGGTAGCTAATCTATTATAACTACGGAGGTCCAAGACATTACGCGTGGGATTGTACCAACCCGACTAGAATTTCATGTAGTTATTGTGAGTAATTTGATCATGAGTTGATAGATAGCCCTAAGCTGATAGCACATATTCATGAAAAGGGGGTCGCGCAACCAACAACGACCCAGAACGTACAGATGATGAGGTCCAAACCCCATGAGGACGATCCCCAAGTAAGCATGGTACTAAGAAGTGGAACGGCCACAGGAGTTGATAGAATGGACTTAAGTAAGGAAGATGTAGGGGTTGGTAAGGAGATGAAACTGGAAGCTAGGGGAAGCTTCGTGGAGGTCTGTACCCTAGGTAGTAGGGATTAGCTTGAGCTGGACAGGGATCCCTTGATGATGACTACCTTTTTAGAGACATGTATAAAATTGCTTCATGACAACAGGGCAGTGAAACGCTTACAGGAATTGATAAATAGATACGTAGGATGGAGTGAACCTCGCATCATTCGAAAGTTGGAAAGACATGCATCGCGGATTGGGAGGGAAATGCGACTAACAGCATAGATTAGTGATTATGAGATGGATCAGGTCATTCTAGATCTAGGCTCAGATGCCAACATTCTACCTAAACGGACTTGGGAGCGCATGGGTAAGCCTACACTATAATGGTCCCCTATCCAATTGCGGGTGGAAAATCAGTAAAAGGTCCTACCCATGGGAAGGCTACAAGGAATTACAGTAGATATTGATGGTGCAAGTACTCAGACAGACTTTGAAGTGATTGAACTCATCGATGAAAGTACACCTTATCCTGTGTTGTTAGGAATAGACTGGGTCATCGACATGAATGGGGTTATTAATTTAAAGAAGTGGACAATGATATTTGAAATAGTCGCTCTACGTAGTTGTTCCGCTCGATCTAGCTAAAGGACTGCGCTATATTGAACCCGTGTGAAACAAAGAGAGCGACAACAAATTAGGTGGCATCTACAGAATAGTTGCACAAAGGAATGAATGGGGCAAGACGATGGAGGATAGAAAAATATCACGAGGCTATGTAGAATATTGCACCACCGACTCAAATGAAGAAGATGAGTGGTGGTGTAATAGGTTGAACGGAGTGACTACGCTACACTACAATATGATGACTAAATCTCTGTACTGTGTAAAGGCCCAGGATCGTGAATTGCCGAAGTAGGATGGGTTGATGATGGTAGATGAGTTCCTGACCAAAATTTAAATCACAGTACCATAGCACCAATGGTTCAATGCGATGAGATGGTCACTGCACGCGATGCTTGCATGATGGTGGGGAACACATGAAGGGACATTCGAAGATTGGCATGCCTGCAGGTGCTTGATGAAGATCAGATTTGGGAAGTCGAAACTCCGCATAGCGAAGAAATATGATGGACGTGATGATCTGCACTTGCACCTTACCAGGTGGATCAAAGGTTACGGAGAGTAACCTCAACCATAATGGGTGCACTTGTTTTATCACACTCTAGACGTCATTCCCAGAACCTGGTACATGAAAGCAGAGCTTTGACATGACATTGGCAAGTGGTATATCTTGTGTGTAGGGTTTTTGTCAACATACCTATTTGAAGATCAATGGATGGATCCCATGGACGAAGCGTTACAGCTGGTAAAGGCTGCCATATTCAAGACACCATTGGAGCCAGAGGAAACTATGTAGCCTAACTGGTCGCGACAGCTGAGACAAGCCCTCAAATTGTGTAATCTCAAGATAGAAGATGATGAAGATGATCCATGAAATGTCAATTTTCTGGAATCAAAGGGGAGCCGAGAGGTGCACAGACCAGAAATTTAAGACCTAGATATCATGACGCCATTAAAAACAAAACAAGTGAATATTGGAACCAAAGAAGAGCCAAAGTATGCAATGCTTGGGGACTACTGGGACGATGCTACAGTAGAGAAGGTCGTCGAGTTGCTGCAGGAATATCGAGATTTGTTCCCAACAAAGATTACAGAGCTAAAAGGGATTCTAGGAGACTTAGGAATGATGAAGATAACATTGAATCCAGACGCAAAACCAGTGAAGAAGCGGCCTTACTGATTGAATCCAAAATATAAAGCAAAGGTCCACAAAGAACTGGACAAGATGTTGGTAGTAGGAATCATTGAACCAGTTGAGGAGTCCAACTAGGTGAGTCCAATGGTTGTGCAGGAGAAGAAACAAAAGGGTGAGATTCGCATATGCGTGGATCTCAGGAAGCTCAATGATGCCTGCATCAATGATCCCTTTCCAACACTATTTACAGATGAAGTGTTGGAAAATGTGGGGGGACAGGAAGCCTACTCCTTCACAGATGGGTTCTCAAGATATCACCAGATCAAGATCGCGCTAGAGGACAGGAGTAAGACAATGTTCGCTATTGAATGGGGTTGCTTTCAGTACATAGTGATGCCCTTCAGACTGAAGAATGTGCTGGCAATATTTTCATGAATAGTAGTCATGGCGTTCAAAGAATTTATCCACAAGTTCTTAGAAGTCTATCATGATGACTGGAACATGTTTGGATTTGTCAAGAAGCACGTAGTGAGCTTGTGGTTGATGTTGGATACTTGCTGCCGACATCAGATTGTATTAAATTTGAAGAAGTGTACCTTCCTTGTCCCATTCAGGAACCTACTGGGCCATGTGGCTTGTAGGCAAGGCCTGATGGTGGACCCAACAAAGATTGCCATCATACTCAATCTGCAAGCATCGTGAAGTGTCAAGCAATTACGCACCACACTAGGACACATGGGTTACTATCGAAAGTTCATCAAATGCTACGCCCAAATCACAGCTCGAATGCAACAATTGCTGAAGAAGGACACTACTTATTGCTGGAATGAGGAATGTAACAAAAGTCTGGAGATGCTTAAGGAAAATATGGCCTCGGGCCTTATATTGGTCTTTTCAAAATTAGACGTCGAATTTCATGTGCATGTCGATGCGTCATGTATCATATTGGGGGCAGTACTTACTCAATCAAGAGTGGAAGGAATTGACCACCTGATTGCATTCGCAAGTCACCGATTATCGAAAGCCAAGAAGAATTATTCCACTACTTAGTGCAAGGGATTAGCGATGGTATACGCTCTTCAAAAAATCTGCCACTATATTCTTGGAGGTCACTTGGAGATGTATACCAATCACTCAATGTTAAAATACCTAGTAAATAAGCCTATGTTGGGGGGACATATTTGTAGATGGTTGTTGTTGTTCTAGGAGTATTACTTTGAGGTCCTCATCAAACTGGGACGTCTAAATGCAAGCCCAGATCACCTATCCCGAATTGAGACCGGTGAAGAACCCACAAATCTAGAGGACGAACTTCCAAATGCTTAGCTATTGTGGTGCATGTTGCGGATGGTCACTTTGAAGATATAATCCATTTCTTAACTACAGGAACCATGCCATTGGGACACTTCATTCAGCAGAAGAAGGAAATGGTGATATGCGTGACAGACTTCACCATGATTGCAAGCCATCTCTACAAAATGGGCAATGACGAGATATTACATCGATATGTCCCAGAGTTTGAACGTGGAAAGATCCTGGCTGAAGCACATTTGGGTTTTGCTAGCGGAAATTATGCAGGTTGCACCACAGCTAAGAAGATCCTTCGTGTAGGATTATGGTGACTTACTGTACATCGGGATTCAAAAGCACACTACTGAGTCTGTGACATATGTCAATGGATAGGGAAACCATCGTGGAGGGATGAAATTCCACTCCAGCCACAAATGACACTACAACCCTTCTAGAAGTGGGAAATTGACTTTGTAGGACCTATCGAGCCACGAGGGAAAGTGGGTGCATGTTATATCATCACCGCAATATATTATTTGACCCAATGGGCCGAGGCACAACCGATTAAGGATTGCACGGCTGCAAAAATTTTGAAGCTTTTGTTCAAGAATGTACTGACAAAGTTTGAATGTCCCAAAATCTAAATGAGTGATTGGGGAATGCATTTTCTGAATGAAACAATCAACGCGCTCACTGAAGAATTCCAGATATACCGCCAGCAGAGTACGCCATACCACTCACAAATGAATGGGACCATTTAAGCATTCAACAAAATCTTGGGGACTGCATTGACGAAGGTCTGTAATGTGCAACGAAATGACTGGGACTTGTGCATCCCTGCTGTGTTGTGGGCATATCACATCACATGCAAGAAATTGACAGGCCAGACACCTTTTTGGTTAGTCTATGGCCAGGAGGCCATTATGCCTATGGAATATATTGCGCCTAGTCTATGGATAGTGGAAATCACCAGTATGGCAGCCCATGGGGTGTTGGATGAAAGGCTTGCGTAACTGGAAGAACTAGAAGAGGAACAATTTTTGGCTAGATTCCATCAGCAAGTACAGAGACAATGCAGAAAAGCATGGCATGATCGTCATATCAAGGTGTGCACTTTCAAGGAGAATGATCTAGTATTTCTATACGATAGTAGATTCGAGAAATTCCCTGGAAAACTTTGAATGCATTGGTTGGGACCCTATTTCGTCAAAGAAGTTATTTACGGGGCACAGTTTAGCTTGCCAAACTCAATGGGGACCCCTTCCCAGGCCGAGTGAATGGTAGTCACCTGAAGCTCTATACGGGTGGCTTGACCGCCTGACTAACCATTTGAGGGATAGTCTCACCACTCCAACTAGTTGAAAGAGAGTGCGGGACAGTAAAGCAGTCTAGGAGAAAGAGGTGCAAGTGCTAGGATACGCGTTGATCTGGCCCATCACCAAGATCGCTGTCATGCGGTCCGAAGTACGCTGCTGCGTTGCTATGAGTAAAGGTGACCGTTCATGTCACTGTTCACAACAAGATGTCTGCATTATGGCGAAAGGGAGTAAGTGGTTGGTAGTTAAGAGAAGCAATACAAGCCAAATATGGAACAAGCTGCCACAAAGTTTACACAGGGACACTAGAATAGGTGGGAATCAGTGAAATTGAAATTAGAATCACTTATAAATCACCAAAGGGAATCCACCATGCGATCTACACTTCTAGAAAACATATGCTGAGTATTGATATGGAGTTTTTCATTATCTCTGCACAAGGAGTAAGACCGAGGGTGGTGATATGGCCATTGAAGTAGCATGACTCTCTAAGGAGTAGGGTGTTGACAATTGCGGGCGTCCCACAAGCTACGGAATCAACAGTAGGGGAGTTGCTAGAAAAGAGGAGACATGAAGTAGAATTGTCATGATGTCATCACCCCACCCAGGATAGGCCGATGAAGTACAACAATATAGAGAAAGAATGGAAATATGGAGACCATGGGTAGAAACAAAGTTAATAAGTCGTCTCTAACGAACATCAAGGATTGGGATCTCGCGGACAATAGCATAGGCTTTTGCAAAATTGCAACACAAGTTGCCACAAACAATGTGAAGAGTAGACATGAAGTCTGGAAATGAATGCAGTGGTACAAGAAGGTCTTGTATGTGGCTTCCCTGCTAGAGCTAAAATCCTAGGAAAGGGTGTTCTGTGTTAACCAAGCATAGCAAAATGAGCATTATCGGTCACAAGTATGGGTAGAAACAATGAAGCAGAAGCTAGACGAAGCATTGTAGGAGACAAGGAAGACATAGTATGATGATGAGCGTCACTCAAAGGCAAGTGAACCACATAGCCACGGCAGCACGTCTCGCCGCACCAAAGAGCGACTCGGGATGAGTCATGATGATTGTGTTGGGGGACTGTTGGCTAGCGGAGATCTTTTGTAATAGTTTTTGGTCTGATAGCCTAGAAAAAAGGATAAAAATATTGTAAACCTCTGACATATGCAGAGAGAAAAATGTAAAAGTTCGAGTCAAATGGTTGTCTGTCCAAGAAATAATATAAAGTAATAGGAGGTAAGTCAGTCCACAGACCATAGGAAGGTATAAATAGAGCGCAGCTCTATGAGGGAAAGATAATTCAATTTTTTTGGTATGATCTTGGATTTGTAATGGGTTTTTGAAGAGAACAATCTGAAAGCCTCTGTAAGTCTGATTCGGGGGTTGGGTGAAGGATAGAGGCTCTGCAGCTGTGTACGCAGAGGCCTAGAAAAGTCCGAAGTTGTGTGCGCGGACCCCTGCAGCTGAGTGTGCAGGGAGGATCTAGATGCATTGGTGAAGAAAGTAAATAAAGATAAGTTGTTTTGCTAATTCTGTGTTAAATATGAAGTATCGCGGATCTAGGTTTTTATGGTTTATATCATTGTTTGATATATGTGCATATGCTTACATCTTGAATACATATGAATATGTGTTTAATCTAAGTGCATGAACTTGGTAAATATGATAAAGGTTTGCTTAAAGACGCTGCTAAGTAGATCTAATTTACAATACTTCATCAAATAGATTAGATCTGTAAGCAACGCACTAATAATTAGTAAAGATTATTCTGGGAACGGATTTGTGCAAAACAGAGCAGTGCGATGCTATGGAATTGTGTGTGAAACCTCTAGATCACATCTAGACATCCCAAGGGTGCAAAAACCTAGTTCTAGCACCCTCCCCTACCTCAGGTGAGACCTCAATTCGTATTCTGCGGACTGTTACCGAAAGGGCCGGTAGCTGCAGGATTTGTTTGGCCAAATAATTCTTCTGAACCTAGGTCAGGCCCATATAAGCCAATAATTCGTTAGAAGCTTCAACTAGTCAATCCTCAGAAACAAGCAACTATTAAAGCTAAAGTTGAAAAGTTGCTTAAGGCATGTTTCGTATACCCCATTCCTCTAACTGAGTGGGTTTCTAATCCAGTCCCAGTAGATAAAAAACAAGGAATGATCTGAGTGTGTATCGACTTTAGGGATCTAAATAAAGCATGTCCAAAAGACAATTACCCCACGCCTTTTATTAATAAAATTATTAATGAATGTGTGGGTAATGAAATTTTTTCATTCATGGCTGGATTCTCTGGTTACAATTAGATTACTATCCATCTAGAGGACCAACACAAGACAACCTTTATTTGTCCTTGGGGCACATTTGCATATAAGAAGAAGCCTTTTGATCTTAAGAATGTTGGTGCTCCTTTTCGGCAGACAATGTCTTATTCTTTCCATGACATCAAACATGTTATCGAAGCATACTTGGATGATTTAGCTGCTCCTTCTTGAAACAGAATCAATCATCCTGTCACCTTCGGTTAGTTTTTGAGAGATGTCATTTTTATAATATCCTGTTGAATCTAAATAAGTGTTTTTTTGCGGTCACATCAAGTCAGTTGTCAGGATTCATCATATCGACTAAAGGGATTTGTGTTAATCCTTTCAAGGTTGAGGCAATAATTCAATTGCCTCCCTAATCTACCATTCGTTAACTTCAAAGTCTTTAAGGAAAGGCAAATTTCTTGAGAATATTTATAGTGAATTACGCTAAGATTAAAAAAGGATTTATGCATTTGCTTAAAAAAGGAGATCCATTCCTATGGGATGACTTCACTCAACGATCTTTTGATGCTTTGAAACAAGCATTAATCTCTGCGCCATTGTTGAGTCCACCAAATTATGGCAGAGATTTCCTTTTGTATCTTGCGGTGGCAGAATCAACCATCAGTATGGTTCTGGTTCAGGAGGATGATGCTCTTAGTGAGCATGTCATCTACTACTTAAGTTAAGGCTTAGTAGGACCTAAGCTACGATATTCTCCTATTGAGAAATTTACCTTGGCGGTTGTTCATGCTATCTAGCAGCTTCATCATTACATTCTGCTATGTAAAATGTTCCTCTTAATGGCTGTCAATCCTTTTCAGTTTGTCCTTAGTAGGCGAGTGATTGGGGGAAAATATAATCTATGGATTGTTATTTTGCAAGAATTCAATCTCAAGTTCTTGTCAGCCAAATCTAAGAAGTCATTGGTTTTTACAAAATTGATTTTAGAGCTGCCTTGTGAGGAAACTATTGTTTATGAAGAAAATTTCCCAGATGAACATTTATTCCTTATTTCTTCAAATGATCCTTGGTATGGAGATATCATTATATATCTCTAGACTTCGAATTTCCCACCAGCTTTCTCCAAATTTGAGCAGTGAAGGTTACGTCACTTTGCCAAGAACTATGTTATCATTGGTGATATGTTATATTGCAGAGCAGCTAAAAAGTTAACTACTGCATTGGCTACATGTCAAAGTATGCAGACCTAGTCCCGTGGTACTCCTACCAAGTGGCAATGCATCTCCTCAGGTAGGTCCTCTATGGCTATCATGGGTACTTGGTGAGTCAGTCTCACCAGGTTTCTCTGTACTGCATATAGGACTCTTTCTCTCTTAGTTGATACCTCTTCAACACCTCTTCTGCGACACGTGTGTCTCAGAAATCCATCTGGTTTGACTGGACCTACATTTGGAGCATGATCATTTTTTTAGTATTTTGTCTCATCCATTTTTTTTTATTTTGTCTCATATTTAAAAAAAGACAAAAAAACAAAAAAACAAAACAAAACTTAAAAATTGTTACCTATGTCTCCCCATGCCGCGTTTGGTGGAAACATCAAGTCTAGATCTCCTCCGAAATCCATACTAGCATACGGTTAGTCATCGAATACAATGATATGTTGGTCCCACTAGGCGAAAAAATCATCATAGAAAGTCATCCTAGGCATGTCCCTGCCTCCAAGGTGTTTCATCAAGTCATCCCATCTGCCCATTCATGGATCTGTGGGCTACTGATAGAGACATACACTTCGATAGCCCTGATACCTTCTCGAAGAAGTATGAGCATAATATAGTCCCATATCCAAAGTTCTTGGTCTGACCCTTCTGAATAGAGACCAGCTGGCTCTGTATGTTGGTCAGAAGAGGCGTGCACCGATCAAAAACCATGGTAAGGCATTCCACAGCCAGGCTCATGGATACAAGCGATGCCTAATGCAGTGAAGCTGATCCATTTACCCTAACAATGGTAAAGAGTAGTATCCTTAGAGATAATCTTTCCACGTGTTTGATTGGAATCTAACTTCCAATCTTCTTTGGGTGTCCTAGGCAGTATATATGTACATAGTTTTCTACTAAAAAACTACTAGTTCTGCTGTTAGAATGCACAACTTCTCCTCTTCGAGAGAGACCTGTTATAAAATAGATTTCTTCCACCTCAGTCCTTAGAGGCATCTGATCTATCACGAAGGAATCATCTTCTGCACTCCAATAGTGGATCAGTAGTTCAAGCAGGTGTGTGTTGGCTTTCATGTTTGGCATTTTGAAAAATTTCAATAAGCCACAGCCTCTCAATGCATCTAGTTCGTTTTGGTCGTTGATTACCTCATTGTCAATTATGGTATGCTCTCTCTCTCTCTCCATGTGATGGTCATCCTATAAGAAATTTGAGTTTCAACCATTATTTTTGGTGTTTAAACTTTAACACGCATATACGTGTGTTCCTTTTACACACAGTCATGTGTAGGTCTGTCGTATATGCAGGTTTATTAAACCCAACCCCCGTGTATGTAGAGTTGGATTTTTTGACATAAATTCCCACAGTCAAACCTTAAAGAAAATTTATAAAAACTATCACAAAACATTAAAAACATGATTTGAGGGTTACCTGATCACTTTGGTGTGATTTGAATGGTCCAATTGTTCAAAGGAAAGTTTGTTCCTTTTTGCTCCACAGCTCTTTTCTCTAAACATATATGAAACAAATGTGAGTCCAAAAGTCATTTTATTGCCAAAAATAAAATAAAAATTTCAAAAATTGATTTTTGTCTCATGTGGCCTTGCATTATCAAGAATGGGTTGTTGTTCGAGGATATTTTGGAGACTTATTCGAGATGTTATTTCAGTCCCATGACCATTGACCCATCATGGCAAGTATCATTTACTCACTAGCATATAGGTTAAGGAATCCATTTTCCCATTTGCATCTTGCATAAAAGCCTCCGTTCAATGATACATTAGCCATGGGTTCGATCCCATCGTATCCTGGTTAACAAACCATTTTCAGTTTCCGATTTTTAAAATCATGACATGATGGTAGAGCCATCCTTTACATGGGCATCTTAGTTAGAGCCTCGCTGACATTGATTGCCCATGCTCCTACACTGAGTAGGATCGGGAGTCCTCTTTAGTTCCACCATGACTTATGCATTGAGGACACATTCTCTTTTCTTCTGCATTGATTTCTAGCCTTATACCCTAGAGGCTCCTTTGTGTTGAGTTGCACTATTGCATTGCTTTTTGACTATTTGCACCTTTTGGCGTTGAGCCAACTTCACTTGGACTCGTGTTTAAGCCAATTATTGGACCATGTCTTCTGCAATATCAACCATGCAATCACTTAGCCTCTACCACTTAATGCATCCTTTACCCATGGAAATAACATCCCTTTGAGTGTCCTTGACCAGTTTTGCCTCCTTGCATTGAGCATAGGAATGTTCCCATCCCAGGAGCTAGATCATTAGTTTCTATGACACTCGTTCTTTCCATTGTACCTTAGCATTATTTTATTCTTTTTCAACCTTAAAGAAAAAGACAAAAAAAAATTATATATTCCAAAAAGAGCGGGAATGTGATAACATTTCCATATTTTGTTGGCAGCTAGAGTCAGTCATGTTGCCCTTGAATAAAGCACTCGAAAGAAAGTCTCTCCTCTATTTTGGGTGAGATTTAGTTTGACTTAGGTTCACCTTAACCTTGTTATTCAGTTAGTACTCCTCCGATTGGTTACCTCTTCCAATCATATGGAGAGTTTTCTCATGCCTCCTGCATGATAAACTTATACAGAGTTATTATATGCTACCATATAGTCATCATTGAATCATGCTTTTGTTCAAGGGATGTGAGCCTGAGTTGGCCTCTTTGCATGTCTCCTGACCTATTTTTTAGTTGGCCATCCCTGGTTATTAGTGTCATTTATTTCATCACATTAGTTATGTTGGTCCTTTGCTTGAGCCGATTTGAGAAGGTCTCCATTGAATTCTTGCTGGCAGGTCTTGTCCTTATCGACGATGACATATTGCTCTGAGGGCAAGCCTAGAGCCACACCCTGGCCCTATTTTCATTATTGATAGGTCACCTTGTGCTCAACATAAATCAATATCATGGGCCTCTGACTGAGTGGTTTCCCTTGTGTTTGACATCAGCTTCATTATCACACATTGGAATTCGTGCAGTGCCTTGGTGTCCATTTGTCCCTATTGGTGGATTCCTCACCTCTGTGTCAGCTTTCATTATTGGTTGGTTCAGAGGGTTTCTATCATGAGCTAGCTACATCTTGTGTACGTTGGAAATGTGCTTCGATTGGGTTACTACATCTTTTTCGTCCAATTTCTTCCACATTATTGGCCTATGGGTTACACTCACGCTTGATTGATGAAGGATGCCTTAATGCCTTGCTTCTGGTGGATCTTTTCCTATCGACTATAGATCATTTGCTCTGGGACAAAAATCTATAGTCCATTTGGAAGTACCTTGGGGTTTGCAATAATCCGTGGTAGATTCCTTCGCTATCGACAGTGGGAAACCATCATTGTCCACTAATTGATAGATTCTTCCAAGTGTTTGACTTCAGCTCCTTTATTCGCACTTGTTAGATTATATTGGGTACCTTGATTCTCATTTTCATTATCAGTGAGTAGTCTTGCATTTGTTAATGGTATACATCAATGAGTGGTAATCAAATGATTTCTCATGTGGTCAACCTCAAATAATTTATTCCCATTCTGTAGAAATGTACGAAGGTGGTTGGTGAAGACCTTGGGCTACATCAACATGTTTTGGTTCTCCTGTCAGTTGCTCCTATTACTCTTAGTTGACACCATCCACCTTATATGTTGTAGTTTTTCACAATGAAATCTTATATGTTGGCATCTGAATTGCGATGTAGTATCATTTTATTCCATCATGTTCATTTGGTACTATTGGGATCAATTTTTTGACATCAGTGATCCACTTTATCCTTCAACATCATTGATCCACTTCTTATATGTGATATTTAGACATGTACCTTTTTTATCATGATCAAATGATTTGTTATGTACTTTCAATTATTTATAATTGTATACATATTAGATCTGCTTGTACTTGATATGTAGACATGCTTTAATTTCTCTAAGCATGGGTATGCCTGCCTCAGACAACATTTTCTTTCTGATCTCTTTTGATGGCTTTGCAGGCTGAATTCTGGTGATGTGCTTCTCAGTTTCAACAATATTCTTTCCATACTATTAATACATTTCGGCCATCATGTACCTCTTCTGACCTCATATATTAGGGAGAATCTATTATAGCACCATTTATAACCCTTGGTATTTGTGATGCTTGGTTTATGGCTTAGGCCAACCCCTCCTTCCAGACTTGGTGCAAATATATTAAAAAATAGTGTTTTATTCCTTATACGCTACTTTTCCCTGAGATAAAAGCATGTGCACGTGGGTTAGTCAATACCCGACCCATGTATATTTGTTAAAACACTTAAAAAAATTAAATTTCCTTAACTATGGGTGGGGTTCACGGGTTTTACTTGTTGATTACCTCCTATTTCCCATGTCCCAACTATTTCCCAATTGTTTCCCAAATATTTCCCAATTGTTTCCCAACTAAAAAAACTAATTGGGAGAAGTATATAGAGACTTCTATGAGAAGGTATAAAGGAGAAGTTAGAGTTATTATACTGAGATTATCCCTGATTAAGTCTGATGAATCCCCGTGCCTCATTCACTTCCCCAAGCTTCAGGAAACCCTTGTTTCCTTGATTATAGATATTCTCCCTCTTGCTTGAGATATCATGGTGTTGGTTGTGGAAGAGGATTATTGAAGGCTGGGATAGGACACATCCGGAGGACAGTTTCACTTGGAGACAGAAGAAGAAGACTCAGGTGAATTCTCTCCATGTTATTTATATCTTAGTGCAATAAAATAAATCTTGTCTTTTTTCCGAAATTAACTTTTTTTATGCATCAAATTATGTTGTAATTCATGTATGAACATCTTTTTGATGTATAATCAATCATTTGTTTATATGATATAAGGTCAATTTCGTGAATATGCTTTAATTCTATATACTACTATGTATGCTCGAATTGAATGATTTTTAGGTTTGAGGAGCATTAGAAGTTGCAGAGGGTCTGAACCTTGTGGGACCTACTCGAACGAAGGAAATTTGGGTAAGGTCACTCTTATGTAGTTTGTTTATATAAGAATTTTACCTGAGATGTACGAGTGTTTCTTATTGTAGTTTGCTTTTGATCTGTTGGGGTTCTAACCCAAAGCCCTAGGTTACTTATTCCTATAACAACTGGAACAACTTGAAGGGATACAATATCAAGTGGATAAACTTGCAAAGAAAGATTAGAGGGATAAGTGGACCTTGTTTAGGGAGGTAGATACTATTTCACCAATACTTGTCAAAGCTAAGTATAAACTGAATTGGAATTTTCCTTTGAATTGGCATATAAAGAATTTATATGTATAAAACTTGGTTCTTAGAATAATACTCAGTTTGGTGAAAAACAAGCTCACTAAAGTCAAAAAAGATGGAAGGAAGAGGAAGAGAGGTAAGTTGGAATTTATTGTAGAGGCTAGTACTAATATGGATGTCTAGTAGGGAACCACAACCCACATTTGAAACCTTGTTTTTGGTTTAGGAGATAAAAAAGGTAAAATTTTGATGATAGTTTTGAACCTCCAACAAAGGGCTTGTTGCGCTTTCCATATACAAAGTTTGACAAGTGTGGGATGGTGAAGTTGAAATATTTTCCTATCATAAGGAGGTTCTATGAATATTTGAACACTCATTTTGGTGAATATTCCAACACTCATTTTGGTGTTCCGAACATTTCATATGAAGGAAAAGTCACCATGTGTTTCAATTTTGGAGGCGCTTTGAAAACAAGCCAATGCACTATGAAAATGGAGTATAGGTCAAAGGGGTGTCTACAAGCATTTTCAAAATGGTTCAAGAGGACCAACACCATCACACGGATATTTAGGGCATACCCACATACTTGTTTTTGATATATAGGATCCATAACCACATAAAGCATGGAATCCACCTCAATGCCTTGCAAAACATCATAATATGTTGCAAATATGGATAGTCAACTCTTCTCAATTCAAATTTCGAATTTTTGATCTCTAGTAACATTTTAGATTATGTATATAAGTGGAAAAATTATCTTAGGGGGTGTGTTTAATGATTATTGGAAAATATTTCAAGTGAATAATGTTTTAGGCTTGTATTGGTTATTAGAAAAGTTGTTCCTATGTTTCAGTATATGCACTAGTTTTTGAATGTATTTAGTTGAAAGTTGGTTTTTGTCAATGAATTCAACAACCTAGGATAGGATATTGAATATTTGATGATGTATAAAGATATCAAAAATCATTGTAAGGAGGTTATTGTTTGGGATTAGAGGATTAAACTTTGTGAAATGTATTTTTGAAGACTTTTGCTAGTGAATGAATGAAATGCAGAGGAGAAATTGCAGGGATTTATGAGTAAGAAATTTGATGATTTTGTGATCTTTTAGACTTGTAATTTTATTTATGTGTCTACATCTATTTTATGTACATATTCTTGCTTGGAAAACCAAATGATTAATACATAATTCATCTTAAATTAAAGATCTGTTTTAGTTTTCTAAGTTATCAATGTTTTCAGCTAAGATAACACTTTAGAATTCATCCATGATTTTATGCTCTAATGTGTTAGTTTTTCACCTTTTCTACATTCACCTCCTTCATAAATTTGATCTAAACCCATCACCAAAGCTGCCTACCTTTCCCCTATGAAGGAACCCTCTCTTTTCCACAATATTACTATAGAAAATCAAATGATGACTCCATGCCCAATGAATCTGCCACTTTTATCATCAATGGACCTTTAAAAAATAAAACTTTGTTGAGCCTATTACCTAGCCTAATATCCTATTTTTTGAGTTATCTAAGTAAGATATCCCTCTCTAGGTTATAAGGGATAGATTTTGACCTAGAAGTGGTTTGTGGTTACCACTGGGATTCCTTTCTCAACCTAGGGAAATTACAGAGTGCATACAAAAGCTATGCTTGAAAATAATTGAAGATGGTTTTGATTTTTCACAAGCTTGAAACATGAGAAAAACTATGCTTGAGAGTGGTTTCATTTTTACACAAGCTTGAAATAGAGAAAAAATATCCTTGGAATACATTTTCATGCCCCCAGCATAATGAATCAATTCTAGGCACATGCCCCCCAAGCTTCATTTCATTCACCTAAGTATACGACTGGTTCTAATAGATAGATGGAATGAAGGTTCGTTGACGAGATCAAGTGAAAGACTCGAGTGAGACAAGATCTAATCAAAGATTCGAATTAGAAGGGGATTTGTTTAATGTTTTAACGAGCTTGAAATAGGAAAATAACTCTAATCATGGGACCTTATTTCATTTTTGAAGGAGCTTGACATAAGAAAATGAACTCTGCTCTGGGAACCTTGTTTCATTTTTAAGGATCTTGACACAAGATAAGGAACTATGCTTTGGGAACCTTATTTCATTTTGATCATGACATGTAGGAGGCCATGGATTCTAAGAGATTCCGATCAAGTGCAGGAATAATTCTATTGAAGGGGTACATATCAAAGGATCCAAGGGAATATCAACCTCCAAAGCTCTCAGTACATGATTCACTAAATCACCTACTAGATCATCATTAGATGCGGGCATGGAGCTGTTTTCCACATAATTAAACTATGGTAGGGAAGACAAAACTCACATATAAGGACCATTTAGGGAATCTGGTTGATTGGGAGTCAAATTAGGACTAACAAATAAAAGTTGGTCAATGGTCACGATTCTTCCTTCATGTGGGAAAAAATCACACGAAAGGGTGAAGAGACAAGAGCTCCCATGAAATAAACTTAGTCATTCCCAAGGAGTAAATTAAAATCCAAAGAGCCTTGGACTACCATCACATCGATATAAATATTATGTCCTCCTAATGTAATAGGTAGTTGAGGAAGGATCCCTAATAGTCGACTGGTTCCTCTGCTAAAAGCCAACATATTATGGGTAACGGTTATAAGCTATGGAGAACCCAAATATTTATAAGTAGTTGAGGAAAAAAAACAAACAAACACTCATTAATCTATAATTGTGCCAGGTATGGGAATATTATTATCTTGTACTATGGTCTGGAAGGCCATTTAAGGAGGAAGATGATATCCTGCCAATCGAATCCAATCAAACAAAGTGACCAAACTACTTGGAGGGGGTGTTGTGGGAATGAGAGAACTTCTCCCTTGTGCTATGGGAACGTGATAAATGCTCACATGTTGATCTGGAATTTATCCAGGACAAAGAATTAAAGGTATTACAAACTCATGTGCATGGATGTGCCTATGTTACTTATGCAAAAAATTGATAAGATTGCTAGAATACAGAGACATTGAGGCAATCAAAGAAAACATAACAGTCAAACATGTAAACAAAACAAGTTTAATAAGGAGTTCACCTAATGCTCCTAGGGTACATCTCCTGGTCCAACCTTTCAGTGGTGGCCTCTCTATTATGTTTTCAAGCAGAGTTTTTACAATAGTGAGCTCAATTCAAGACTCACTAAACAGAATGAAGTCAGTAGGAATGGAGTGCACAAACTCTCATTACTGAAAATCGACCTCCGAGGGTCACAGTAGTATGATAGGCCTATGCTGAGGAGTTTGCTTGAACCTTTCAAGACTTCAATGGAGTACACAGACTCTCTGACACTCTATGGCTCTGTTTGGCTCGATGCTACCTTCAGGTCAGCTCGGCTTCTACTCTCTATTCTCTACTACTAGCTTCATGCGTCTAGCTAACTTTTATCTACCTCTCTATGATTTTTCTGCTTCTATCGGTTCATGGCTTTAAATCCAGTTTGTTCTTTTGATTGTTCATTTTCACTTCCCGACCTTCTGGTTTCCTTACCTCTATCCATTTGAATTCATCTACTCTACATCATCATCACTGTGTAATGCCTCGTAGGGAGGTGGCCACCTGTTTCCCAAAGAACTGGGTGTCAGATTCCTCGAATCATTTTTGAAGGGCCGTTAATTCCATTTGCTTCAAGATCATTCATGAATCATGAATCGTTTGCCAACCCATCATCCATGCTGGACTTCAATTCCCATGTCATATTTCTTTTTGACCTTTCAAATCTGGTCAGTCATCGGGATGTATCTCCGTTGTTAATCTGGGCCCCCCTAGATCCTACAGTTGTCCCTCATATCGGGTGGACAAGTCGCACAATGTTTACTTGTCCGATGCGGGTGGTTTTCTCTCTCATCCACTGGACGTGTGTCGCTCGATGTGTGGCATCGAGCGGGACTCAGTCAAAACTGCTTACGGCCTAGAGGCTTTCTGATATCCCACCGGTTTGCGGAATCCCACACTATGGAATTGAATGTGTTACTTTTTTGAATTTTATAGCGATTTCCGGTCTAGGTGCTTCGGGGCTTTCCTTCAATGAGAGGACACCATGCGATACACGATTAGTTCTAACTGCGTATCAAAAACCACCCCCATTTCTTAATTTGGCCTTTAATTTTGCTAGTTTGCGCTAGTGCACGTTACCATGGGCCAACGGTCTACGCGCTCGACCGAGGGTCCTCATTTCTCTGCTCTAGCCACAACTGCAACTGTTACAAGGATTCCTTCTAATAGCTTTGATTTTTCTAGGACTTGAATCGTTTAGCATAATTTGAAACAATCATGAAAACTTAGAGAGTGTTCTAGGATCCAATTTGGATCACAGCCTTCCCATTGAAAAAGCTTTTGGACCACCAAAAGTTGGTTTTCTTTTAAGCATCAAACAATTGAGGGTATTGCTTCCTCACTTCCTCAATTTCTATCCATTTCACATTGCTTGGTTTTGAACCTTAGAGCCTGATCCTGAGGTACTCAACATTCCCTCTACGTGTAGTTCTTACGTTCCTATCCAGAACTGTATCTTCCTGCAACTCATTAAGATATTCAGGTAACAGATCATCAATAGAAGACAATTGACTTTGCTCCTCGGGATATTCGATTAATGAAGGTTCAAATAGTCTCAAGCTATCTACATTAGCAACTGAGTAGATGCACATGTAAGCTGGTAGATCAAGGTGAAAAGCATTCTCACCAATTTTCTCAAGTATCTTGAAAGGTCCATATCTTATTGGCTTCAGCTTCTTACCTTCACCTTGCATTCTATCTTTACTGATATACAACCAGACTTGATCACCAACTTGGAAACTATGCTCCATCCAATGCTTGTCATGCCTTGCCTTGTACTTGGCTTGGCTTTTTCCCAGTTGTTCCTATACTGCCTGGTGAATCTCTTGGATCTATTCAATGAACTTGGTTGCCTTGTCCACATCAATGTGTCCATCAATTGCTATGTCTTTACCAAAGAAAAAATCCAAGGGAGACCTTGGTGTGAAACCAAAACAGGTCTTGAAAGGAGATCTCTGTGTAGAAGAATGTTTAGCTCAGTTGTAAGCATTCTGCACATAACATAAATGTTCATCACAAAGTTTGGGATGCTTGCTACAATAGCCTCTGAGCAACTATATCACTGTCCTATTGACCACTTCTATTTGACCATCTATTTACGGATGAAAAAATGTGCTCTTCTTCAGCCTCGTGTCCATCAATTCCCACAAATTTGACCAAAATTTCACAACAAATCGGGTATCTTGATCTGATATTATGGAAGCGGGTAATCCAAAATGGACCCATACATGCCAGAAGAACAACTTTGAAATTTGTCAACTGTAATCTATTTGGTACAAGGTATTAAAATACACATTTTGCTAAACCTGTCCACAACAATATATAAATAGTCATGACCTTTCCTAGGTTTAGGTAGTCCTCCAACAAATTCCATGGAAACACTTTCCCAAGGATGAGAAGGAACCGGTAGTGGAGTGTACAAGCCTAGTTTTCTATTGCTAGGCATGCTTTTAGCACACATGGTACACCCTATTACATATCTAGAAATCGTCTCATTCATTTTTGTCTAATAACAAAATCTTTGCATCTGTGCAACTGTTTTACTTACACCAAAGTGACCTAATATTGGAGAAGTGTGCGCTTCTCGAATTATCTTTACTCTTTCAGTTTGTGGAATGCATAACTTCCCAAAATGATACAAGAGTTGGTCCTTAACATAATAATCCAATTCTTCTACTCATTTCACTTGACTTAAAGTTGCATATACATCTTTAAAATATATATCTTGAGCATATTGTTCAATGCAGCTCTCACGCAATACTAAATTATGCTTAAGTATAGTAGACACATTTATAATTGGTCTAGATAACATATCTGCAACTTCATTGTGTATGCCCTTTTTATATCTCATGACTAAGTGAAACTGCTGTAGAAAACCCATCCATCTATAGTGTCTTGATTGCTGCAAATCAGTTTAGGAGTGTAGATATTGAAGTGGTTGATGATCAGTATGTATAACTCTCTCTTTTCCCATTAAGTAATGTTTCCACTTTTTCACACTCAGTAATAATGCATACAATTCTTTATCGTATGTGGGAGTGTTAACTACTGCAGAATTGAATTTCTCAGAATGATAACATATGGGTTTACCATGTTGTATCAACACTACTCCCATGGCATAGTCACTGGCATCTGTTTCAATATCAAATGGTCTTTGAAGATCAGGCAGTGCTAGTACTGGTGCTATACTAATATTTTCATTCAAGGTGTCAAAGGCTTTCTGCTCTTTGCCTCCCCACTGAAACACCTTGTTCAATCCTGTTAAAACATGTAAGGGAGCTGCAATTAAGGAAAAGTTAGAAATAAACTTTCTCCAATATTTTGCTGCTCTTAAGAAGCTTCTAACTTCTATGGCAGATTTGGGTTTAGGCCAGTTTACAATGAATGCAACCTTAGAGGGATCTATCTTCAATTCACCACCCCCTACTATATGTCCCAAATAATTCAAATATGTTTTGCCAAATTCACATTTTGAGAGTTTAACATAAATATTTTTTCTTTTCAAAACATCTAGAGTTCGCTTAACATGCTTTAAATGTTTTTCCCACGTTTTTCTAAATATAAGAATGTCATCCAGATATACAATAACAAAATCATCAAGAAAAGGTCTGAGTACATCATTCATTACTCTCATGAAAGTAGCAGGAGCATTAGCTAAGCCAAAAGGCATAACAAGCCACTCATACAATCTTCCATGCATCTTGCTCTACAACTTTGACCTGATGATAGCTACTATGCAAGTCTAACTTGGAAAAATAAATAGCTTCTTTCAAGTGATCTAATAGATCATCTATGCAAGAAAGGGGATAATGATTTTTGATTGTTATCTTATTCAGTGCTGGGTAATCAATTCACATTCTCCACAAGCCATCTTTCTTTCTCACCAGAACAATTGGAGACCTGCATGGTGATGTGCGAGGTCTAATAATCCCCTTCTCAAGCAGCTCCTAACCTACTTCTTGGTTTCTGCATTCTCTAAAGCGCACAACCTGTACATTCCAATGTTAGGCAATGGAGAATCTTGCTACAAATTAATATCATGCACTATTTCCTTTTTAGGTGGAAAACCTTTAGGTTCTTGAAACAATCCATCATATTCTGAAACAACTTTTTCTAAATCAGCTTGTTGTTTAGCATCACAACCCTCCAATACATTGGTTTTATCAAGTTTCTTTTCCTTTACAACCATCAATAAAAATTGTTTGCATGAATTTACAATTCATTTCATCTGCCCTGAGTTTATGAGAGTATAATTATTCTTGAGCTTATGAGCTCTTACAATATATTTGATTCCATCTTTAACGAGTAGATAGTTGTTCGCAACTCTATAGAAAATAGCTTTTCTATTGTACAAGTAGAGACTTCCTAAAACAATTCCACATATATCCAAAGGAACTATATCTAACTCAACCTCATCTACAAATGTTGACCCAAAAGAAAACTTAACGTTTACATTGTCTAGTCACTTGTAGCTTTGCTTTATCACATAGCCAACCTAATGGATATGGTTTCTTGTGAGGTGTTGTTAGTAATCCCAACTTCTTTACAATTGCTTCAGAAATTAAATTTACTTGTGAGCCACTACCAAACAATGTATCAATATTTTTATGATTGGAAATAACTCGAATAAGAAAAAGCTCATGTCTTTTTCTCTCATTTTCTTCATTATCAATAGATTGTGTAGAATTACTAGTAGATGCTTCTGAATTTTTACATTTTATGCCTGTAGCTGTGATTGTTGCTTCATCTCTTGAGTCTAACCCCAAATCCTTTTTAATAGTTGAAACAGTCTTCTTCTTCTTGCCCTCGAACTTCTTAGGTTTCAGATCTGGATGCAGAATCTAGTAGTGTTCATCATCATGCCCATCCTTATTACAGTGAGTGCATGAAGACTTTCTTTTCTATACAGTGTTTGTCTTCCTCTCTTTCCTTTTTTGTTTTTCTTTCTCCTTATTTTTTCTTGCAATGGGTTTGGATGATCCCCCAACTTCTAGGTTCCCATTCTTACCTCTAGCTTTGAGATGCGTAGCCTGAATGGATACCTCATCTATGCTAGTGGGATTAAACATGAGGATAGTGTGCCTCATGTATCTATGTAGAAAACTATATACTTCAATAGAGTCTTAGGTGAGTCTAAAGAAATTCCTAGAATCAAAGCTCTTCTCCTAAATTCTTGGGTGTAATCTTGTACACTTTTCCCTTCTAGTTGTCGAAGAGTTTTCCAGCTCATCATGGCTTGCTACATGTAGGCTAGTGGATAGAATTGCTTTTTAATTGCAGAAACAAATTCACTCTAGAGAAAGAATCTTACCATGCTTCTTTATGTCAGCTTATGTCCTGCCTTCCCACCATACCAAGGTAGTGCCTCCAAGGTGTAGGCTGGCCAGCTGAATCTTACTCTTGTCTAAGTCAATGCTCTTCACTCTACAATAAACATCAATCTGTCTGATCCAATTATCTAGATTCTCTGCATTCCACTCTCCATATATATTGGTAAATCGAATTTAACATCTAATTTAATCAAAGATGTCTTCTTTTTATTTTCAAGGCTATTAGGAGGCGTGAGAATTTTTTCTTCTTTCCAATTTTCCTTTAGAGTGGTCATGGAGGAGAGATTCTTCTACTCCTTTGTCTTGTTTGGAGGTTGATGAATCCTCATCTCTATGTTACTTAAAGTCCCTATACATTTCCTCCATCATGGATCTCAGGGTCATAAATTATCCATGAACTGGGGGTTTGATTCCAAGGGATTTTCTTTTGACATTTTCCTCTTAGAATAGACTCTTCCAATTTCCGGGTTAGTTTTAGCCAATTATCCATCTCCTAATTTAACCTTTGATCTAGTTAGCATTCATCAACAAAATCCAGCACAAGCTTGTCTAACCTTAGTAACCTAGATCTCTAATACCACTTGATCTGGAATTTATCCAGGACAAAGAATTAAAGGTATTACAGACTCATGTGCATGGATTTGCCTATGTTACTTATGCAATGGATCGATAATATTTGCTAGAATATATAGACACTGAGGCAATCAAAGAAAACATAACAGTCAAACATGTAAACAAAACAAGTTTAATAAGGAGTTCACCCAATGATCCTGGGTTACGTCTCCTAGTCCAGCCTTTCAGTGGTGGCCTCTCTATTATTTTTTCAAGCAAAGTTATTACAACAGTGAGCTTGATTCAAGACTCACTAAACAGAATGAAGTCAGTAGGAATGGAGTGCACAGACTCTCCTTACTGAAACTCGACCTCTGAGGGTCATAGTAGTATGATAGGCCTATGCCGAGAAGTTTTCTTGAACCTCTCAAGCCTTCAATGGAGTACATAGACTCTCTAACTCTCTCGAGCTTTGTCTGGCTCGATGTCACCTTCAAGTCAGCTTGGCTTCTACTCTCTATTCTCTGCTATTAGCTTCCTGCATCTAGCTAACTTTTGTCTGCCTCTCTGTGTTTTTTTTTCTTCTATTAGTTCATGGCTTTAAAGCTAGTCTGTTCTTTTGACTATTCATTTCCACTTCCTGGCATTCTGGTTTCCTTACCTCTGTCCGTTTGAATTCCTCTGCTCTGCGTCATCATCACTGGATAACGCCTCACAAGGAGGTGGCCACCTATTTCCCAATGAACTGGGTGTCAGATTCTTTGAATCATTTTTGAAGGGCCATTAATTTCGTTTTCTTCAAGATCATCTGTGAATCATGAATCGTTTTCCAACCCATCATCCACGTCAGACTTCCAATCCCTTGTCATCTTGCTTTTTGACCTGTCAAATCTGGTCAGTCATCAGGACGTATCTCCACCATTGATTTGGGCCCCCTCAGATCCTACGATCGTCCCTCATATCGGGCAGAAAAGTCACATGGTGTTTACCAGTGCGATGCGGGCTATTTTCTCTCTCATCCACCAGACGCATGTCACTCAATGTGTGGCATCGGGCGGGACTCATTCAAAACTGCCTACCACCTCGAGGCCTTCCAATATCCTGCCGGTTTGTGGAATACCATGCTATGGAACTGAGTGTGTTACTTTTCCAAATTTTATAGCAATTTCGGGTCCGAGTGCTTCGGGGCTTTCCTTCACTGAGGGGGACACCCTACGATACACGATGCGCATTAGAAACCACCCCCGTTTCTTGATTTGGCCTCTAGTTTTGCCATTTTGTGCTAGTGCACATTACCATGGGCCAATAGTCTGCGCGCTCGACCGAGGGTCCTTGTTGCTCCACTTTGGCCACAACTGCAACTGCTACAAGGATTCCTTTTGATAGCTTTGATTTTTCCAAGACTTGAATCTTTTAGCATAATTTGAAACAGTCATGAAAACTTAGAGAGTGTTCTAGGATTCAATTCGGATCACATTTATTGTGTAAATGGGATAATTCCATCCCTATTCCATATTAATAAGAGGATTTCCCCTCTATGCCATTGGAATGGGAGGATTTCTCCCCAGTTCATTGGAATCTGAAGATACAAGAAGAACCTGAGCAGTATGAAGTTCACTCTATACGAGAAAGCTATGATTAATTGAAGGTGGAATTGAGTAAAAATTTTTCTTAACTGATGGTTATTCAGGAAAAAACTCATGAGATTCATGTTCAGAGAAAGTGGGTTTTGCTGGAGACATATTTTGATCAATTACTTCATCAACTAGTTGATAATTCGGGGAAAGCTTTCGATAACCAACCGAGAGTCGTGGCTTAGAGGGTGTAAGATTTTCCAACATGTTTGAGGATTCATCCATATAAGGACAAAGGTGAATATGGATTCCCTTCATATAACCTACATGAGAACTTACGATCACCCTTATATTACTTACAAGGGAATTTAAATTTGCAGGGTTGATTGAAATATCGTCCACACTAGTTGCAGACATAGAAATGGTTGCTTGGTTACCCCTTTCTTATTTGTCTTTTTCTTCTTATTCTTCTTCTTCTTAGATTCTTAGTTACTCAAATCCAGGCATTCACCAGGTGAGGAGGAAGAAAGGGATGAAGAAGCAACAAGTGAAGAGGCAAAGGGTCAAATTTAGGATCACCTTAAGGCTGATGTTGTTAAGGTGGAGGACTACTTGGTTGAGAAGTAGTTTGGACATTCATAAACAAAGAGGTCGAAAATAATGAAAATAGAAAACTAATGGTAAATATGGGAAGGGGAAATGTTTCTATATAAGGAGCATCAATAATTCCAAAAGAAGGAAAAGGACCAGGATTCTCGTTAGAGGGGCTTCCTTGACAGGTTGACTCAGGAAGTGTTGCCATTAGTCTCAAACTAATGTCCATTAAGGAGTTGTTCCATGGGGAGGATGTTATTCTGCAGTCAATTAATTGATTTTAGAAATCAAAGACACAATACAAAACAAAGCGTAGCTAGGAAAAAAGGGATTACTAAGTAGTTGTGAATTGCAATTTACCACCTTGGAGAACCAAGGACTTACATATGGGCAAGAAATCTCACCGAATGTTGTGTTTATTGTATCATAGTATATAGGGTGACAAACTCAGTTACCTATGGTGAGGATAACAACCTCTGGTGGACTTCCAAAATTACTCAATGGTACATGGAAGTGCAGTCTGTAGTGGTGTTGTCTAATGCATAAATGTTCAATGAGATAATTCCCATATACTTATCATGCATGGAGCACTATCCGATATACTTGAAGGTAAATGGAGAACAAGCTAATACACTTATGTACGTGGCACAAGATATCACCCCTAGAATGAAATACTGGAAAAAATGATTGCTCCTAAATTTAAACACACTAGAACATGTCTCTAGCCTATACCTTTATGTGTTTTGTTAAGTTTCAAATGCTCCTTAGGTTAATTCAAGAAATTTTAAATTCTATCTTGAATTATGTTTCAATTTTCAAGACTCAAAACTTGAACACATATATGATGCAACTAATATGATAAAAATAACTCTTCATTTTCCTTTTAATAATGAAAGACCTAAATAATTAGGGGAAGAAGAAATCAATCAATGATACAATAAACAAGGGATGCAATGATCTATCTCCTCAACTTCGATATTCCAATGAAAATAAAAGCCCTATATTCCAAACAATGCAATGTAATATATGCATAATTCCCCCGAAAACTATGAAAATGTAATCTATGCAAGAGAATTATTCAAAACAAACACAAGATGATCCCAGATTAGCAAAAGAAAAATATAAAAAGACCATTTATGCAGAACAATAACTTCTTTCACTAATGCAATAAAAAAATCAATCAAGTGCAAAGGAAATTCCTAATGAAATCGAATGTAATATGAGATTTAATTAACAAAGGACTCAAACTAAAATTTGGTGAAAATTACAAAGATCAAAAGAGATGACACTCAAAGACGATTAAAACTCATACATAGTTTTAGGGGGATTTTTTTTATGAAAATGAAAGAAAAAACATGCAATTTCACACGAGGGATTGACTTTAAAGAGACAAGGACACACTCAGAAACACAAGGAAAACCAAATGGAACAAAATAGATCAGAGATAAAGGCATAAGATGTAATTTTTTGAATCTTATAGGGATCAACGTAGCTGTAGAATGAGCGCCAATTCTCTGCAACATAGGTGCAAAGAAGGCTAGGGTGCATTGAAGTGTCATGTCTCTAGACTAGGGGGAGCATTGACACAGATCCAACAAAATTACGACAAAAAAAAAAAAAAAATCAATCTCAGAGAAGGGTCTTCCTACGGTCAATATAGATCAGAGTGAAGCAATGAATGTTCATTCAAGAGGTGAAACAAGTTCCAAGGTCAAGGAAACCAGTAAGAGAAAGAAATGATCCCTAGTGGAGTTCCCAATTTGTTATGCGGAATTTATGACTGTAGACAAAACTATTTGCCCTAGATCTAGTGGACTGGTCTAGAACAACAAAATGTAAAGAATATAAAGTTTACCTATTAATGATGTTGGAAATCCGTCAACCAAGCTGATCTCCCTGATATGAAGTCCCAATCAGACCTCACACCATTTGGTGTAGGAGTCCCATATGGTACAAAGGCATGGTTGCAAAATCCTTAAATATTTTCCTTGGCTCTAGTTGTCATCACAAGAGAGTGATGCAATGGTATCCTCCAAAAATAAGGTGAGTGTGCCTGGTAAGTGTGCAGCGCAACTATGTCTAGGTTATCTTACTACAAAAGGGAGGATAAAAGTGAGCCTCTAAGTGAGCATTAACAGTACCACCAAGGAAGAGGCACACATGAAACATAAAGACCTATCCAACATCCAATGGAATAGTCCACAAGAGATGTGACAATCATTAAAACCAATGAACAAGGGAAGATACGTCTAACATGTAGTGGAATAGTCCACAATATATGTGTCGGTCATTATAACCGATAAGTAAAGAAAGGTATATCTAGTATCTCGCAGAATAGTCCACAAGGATGAGACAATAGTAACAACCATTACAACACATTATCAACAAGATAAGCACTAAAATAACTGAAATAGTTCAATTATCTTAGTACAAGTGAAAGAAAACATGAAATACAAATGTCCATAGAATAGTCTTACAAACATTCATAAGTCATGCATGAAGAACGTGTTGGCCTTAAAGAGATTTTTTTATTAATAAAAAGTTCCAAGACACATATTTACATTGTACATCACTAGCCCCAGTAGTGGAACATTGGAGCCACTCCTTGCTGCTCAAAGAACTAGCTGGTCTCTTTAGTGCCTTGCAGGAGGAGCCAAGATGAAAAGTCCTTTGCTCATACAATGAGGAGGTATATATGAGAAAGGGGTGATGATTACCACTTGTGACTCTTTGACTAACCTCATGACTCTTCAACTTCCTATGAATTTTCAACTTTAATGACTCTTCATATTCATGTGTGTTCAATGTAATTCCACTTTACAATACATTTGTTTTATAATATATATGGCCCACAATAGTGATGTGGCATATGAAAACTCATGACACGACTTGACATGACACTTCTTACATGGACTGGCTTGATGATGTGGCAATGTCAAGCCGTTATTAATTTTGAGTGATAAATGTGTTCTTGGATATGCTTTCTCTTCTCCTCCACATAATTTGATGATGTGGGGTCTTCAATGGTCTTTAGCCTTGGAAGGTGGTTTCACACTTGTGTTCCTTTCTCTTTCTCTTGGTAGGTCCACTCATCTATTCAAAATACAAGTGATTCTTTAGGTATGCTTCCCTCCTTCTTCTCCTTCTTCTCCTTCTTGATCATCTCGCCATGACTTGATAGTGTACCTGTTCCTGCAATTCACTCATGATGGGACAACCTCAATCTGAAAACTCGCTATCCTAATATGATGCATTATTATCCATGATTTGAGCCTAGGATAGGTGATAGGCTGGGAGAGAGGACCCAATAGTTGCACATTGTGTAGTTCTAGGTGACAGGGAGAGAGCTTGATCACTGATATTGTGCAAAGCACAACTCAGTATTGGCTGAGGAAATTTTGAGCACAACCCTCACTACGGAGAAAATTTGTGCAGTGGACATTGAGAGTCAAGATTGCACAATTTAGGTAGACAGTGGCTGATGGGGCATGAGACTCTGGGAGACACATCTACATAGTTACCAGAGGAAAGGAGGGTTGGTTAGTAGAGAGGCCTAGAGGACCAATCTACATAATTCTTGAGGACAGTGAGCTCCACCTAAGGGAGGGTTACTGGATGACACATCTATGCAATTCTAGAGGCTAAGGGAGGCTAGACTCTCTATAGATTACAGGGTTACAGCAGGAAAGGGAAAATATTGAGGATTGAAAGTGCAAAGTGTGCAGTTCAAGGTAGTTTGATAGGCACAAATGCATAATTATGGGGATCAAGGAAGGTTGTTGGACTCAGGAATTGTGAAAAGAAACAACCCTGGAGGAAAGTGACTACACGATGCACAATTCCAAGAAGAAAGGTCACACCAATGAGGGCAGAGATTTTTTAGTCCATAGCTCAGTTAAGGCCCGGTGAACCTAAGTTGCCCGATCAGGAATATTTTCTGAATATGGCTAAGTGTGGGAGGGATATTGACTCGTGATGAACTTCAAATGTGATCACACACTTAACATAATTTGATGACAGAAAAACATAGACTACTAGGACAATAACAAAGAATTACCCTCCGTGTTACTATCTCATGTCAAGAAGCGACAAGTTTGACACTTGAGATATACTTTAGGGCGATCGTGACGACACTTTTGTGAATATGCTCAAGACTTTGTGTATGAGTGCGACAAGTGTTTACATAGTTAGGAAAAATCATATACGCAAAGTTCAACCTTTGAAACCACCAAAAAAGGATCACTAACATGTCATAATAGTCAAACATGATAAGAGACAACAGTTGATCCAACAAGCGAAAGGGAGAAAAACACTTAGAGAAAACACATACCATGATTTTTAGTTTTTACGACCATACATGTCATCAAATACAGAATGATATGAAAATGATAAGTTGTCATTCATACTATGCTAAGAGGTCTATTTCAAATTTATGAGATGTGCATTATTTTTTGTACTTGTTAGGTTCCTATACCAATAGGTTTCATTTTTCATGATTGACAGTGGAAGTGCTAAATATGTTCATCCTTGCATGCTACAAAGGCTCCATATTTTGTATACATACAAAGAAAATTAAAAAATATAAAGAGGGTATGCCTTAAAAGAATAATCAAAAGGCAAGAAAATGAATTGGTCAGAGAAAATAGCAAAAATGAACCCAAAACCAAGAGACCAAGAAAGTGGCCAATCAAAATGTCTCTGTTATCTTATTTGCAAGTTCACCATGTGGAGATACTGTTGCTTATTACCTTTGATGGGTGGCCCAACAGTTCAATCTGGACCATGCCATGTTTGAATTGTTGTTGTAGAATAGAGAAAGAATATCTGTCCAAATAGTTCAAGCTTGGCAGATGAGTAGATTGGTAGAGAAATTAAAGAGCCCAACTGCTTAATCTGGGCCCTTGGAAGAGATTAGGGTACATTTAGATAGGAGGACAGTCAAAAGAAAAGAGGACAATCAGGGTTTGCCAGTTCAAGTGCACCCAATCCAAAGGAAGAAAAAATGTTAGGTGTATTAGGTTGGGTAGGCAGTTTGAAGTTGCAGAAGAAATGTTATAATTACTTTTTGTCTTATCAAGAAGGACTCATCTCATCAAAGACACTGGTACCATGGTAGTCATTTGGTTGCATGACTTTGGAAGCATGACTAATTCCCCTTCATTCCCCCAAAGATCACTTACTAACATCCCCTCAAAGACCTTGGGATTTTCCCAAAAAGTCTAGTTTCACTCCATTTTTTGTGAAATACCAAGTTGACACCTGATTTGACTTAGTGAAAAGAAGCCACATTTCTTGTGTAAAAATGCTCATTCCATACTCTTTCACTTCCCTATGCCTAAGTTTCTATTCTATAAACTTAGCATGCATCCATTCACTCTCAATCCATAGAAGTCATATTAACATTTAACCCTATTATCTAGCTCCCTAAACCATTTTCCCATCCCTATTACACAAAAAATATATAAATAACCCAAAAAATATAAATATCCCCACCCCTTGGCACTATAGCCATATAACATAAAGTTTGGGAAATATTAAGTCCATTTGGGACTCTATATTAACCCTTCCACATTCATATAACCTTGGGGTTTATTTAGCACCAGGCTAAATAAATAACCATACTCACCCTCCCTAAACCATACCATTATCCCGCACATGCATTTCATTTGGGTTTTATTGATATTTTATTAATAGATAACTATATCCTCGGCGCGAACATTAAACCCATAACCCAAAGTTAAACCCGCCTGAAACCATACAAAAATCAAATTTTATCGTGTGCGCTCCTGTAATAACGCCCGATCATATTTCCATCCCGTCCATCGTCAGATTGGCTCCCCAAAATCTGACGGTCCTAATCAATATCGGATGCGCCTCCTTCATGGTACGTTAGTACCCGATGGTCGACAGTTTCACCGTCGTACACCGGGACACTTGTTTCCCTCCTATTGCATTGGGCCACCTCTGACAATTACCAATCCCGTACCAAAGGCGGTCCAATGGAAACCACTTACCACTCTGCCCTTCTGCTTGCGTCAGCACGCGACATTGCATCCACGTCACTTATCACTACTCTGTACCTATGCCATGTCATCCGCTGACGTCACCTCCCTGCCACCGTGTCAAGTGCCACATCATCATCCACGTCATGTGCCATGTCATCCTCCGTACCTGCTACACGACAAAAAATACGTCATGATGACGTCATCATAGAAAAGCACCAAGAGCGCTAAAAGGTCCAAAATTTGTTAAAAAGTCATGAAAATGACTATTTTTAAATTATTTCTATTTTCGCCCCTGCAAACAACGTGCATGCGCCTTCACGAACAAATAACCTCTGGAGCCTGTACTATCCATCAACCTACAAATTCGACTCCATAGCTCGGCCCCGCAGCTCGATCCGTACCTGTTAACTATCCTCAGCGCCTTAGAAACAGGTATTTATCCATCTTTCCTCTTGAAAACCCTATTTCATTTATAGTCTCTGTTAAAAATCGCCTAAAGCCCCTGTAATTCACATCCGAAGGTGCTCCTACCTATCACTCACCATCCTGCATGCACCATCTGAGTTGTTGATTCACAACGAACCTACAAGTTTAAGCCATTACCACTACAAACGGGCCATTACAACACGCTTTGCGTCCATTTTCGCCCACAGAGACTCCGCTAATTGCCCAAGGTCATTGAGGAAGAAACTGAGGTAATTGAAAAAAAGGACAATTTCCTACCCATAGGCCTAACTCCCTTAGAGGATATATTTGATTCAAATGACATCCCAAGAAAACCTAAAATGCAATCACTGAATGCAGAAATTGAGGACTGCAATATTGGAACCATAGAAAATCCCAGAATTGTAAAACTGTCCAAAACTTTGCCTCCTGATAAAAAACTCAAATACATTGAGTTGTTCAAAGAGTTCCAAGATATCTTTGCATGGGGCTATGAGGACCTCAAATCCTATGACACATCCATTATCCAACATACAATACCCTTGAAAGAAAATCAAAAGCCTTTTAAACAAAATCTTAGAAGGGTGAATCCTGTCCTCCTTCCCCTGATTGAAAAATAAGTTAAACGAATGTATGAAGTCAGAATCATTGCACCTATTAGGTTCTCTGAGTGGATTTCAAATCTAGTGCCTACTAGAAAGAAAACCTGAGAGATAAGGCTTTGTGTTGATCTAAGAAATTTGAATAAAGTCTCTCTCAAAGATCACTACCCTTTACCAAAAATGGATCATATCCTACAAAGGGTAGTGGGGGCTTCAAGGATTTCATTATTAGATGGCTTCTCAGGATTTAATCAGATTCTAGTCCACCCAGATGACCAAGACAAAACTGCCTTTACAACACCTTGGGGAACCTTTTGAATATGTCAAAATTCCTTTTGGACTCAAGAATGCAGGAGCCACATTTCAAAGGGAAATGGACATAGCCTTTGCTAAAGAGATTCATAAATTTTTAGTAGTATACCTTGATGATCTTATTGCTTTTTCAAAATTAGACCAAGAACATTTAGAACATCTCAGACAAGTGTTCTTAATTTGTAGAAAATATGGCATATCATTGAACCCAAATAAATCATTGTTTGGCCTAGAAGAGGGAAAACTCCTAGGTCACATAATTTCAAAAGATGGTATAAGAATTGACCTGGACAGAATTCAGGCTATCCTTCAAGTCCCTCATCCAAGAATCATCAAAGAATTACAAGCCTTTCTAGGAAAAATTAATTTCCTAAGAAGATTCATTCCTAATTTGGCCGAACTGATTAGACTGTTGAATAATATGCTAAAGAAAGACTCTAAAGTCAAATGGACAATAGAAGCTAAGCAAGCATTTGAGGAAATCAAAATAGATTTGACAAGAACTCCTGTTCTTACAAGTCCCAGGTTTGATACAGATTTTATAATATTTTCCTTTGCATCTGAGCATACAATTGCTGCTGTCCTATTACAAAAAGATGACTTAGGATGTGAGAAACCCATTGCTTTTTTCAGCAAAGCACTCAGAGATGCTCCACTCAAATACCAAATCATGGAGAAGTAGGCATATGCCCTAGTGAAGGCCATAAAGGATTTCAGAATATATATCTTGTACTCTCACATAATTGCCTATGTTCCAAATGCAGTGGTCAAAGATATTCTTACTCAAGAAGGAATTGAAGGTAAAAGAGGCAAATAGATAGCCAACATCCTAGAGTATGACATTGAAATCAAGCCAACAAAACTCATAAAAGGACAAGGGCTAGCTAAACTAATGACTGAAACCAACTTTCAAGCCCTAGACATCAATGAACTCGATAATGAACAGGAGATGGTGACTCCACAGATCAATCAAGCCTTTTTACAATCTCCTTGGTACACTGATATATGTTTTGTATTATTAAACCTGCAAGCTCCTCTAGGGTTATCTAGAAGCAAAAAGAGATTCTTGAAAATGAAAGCTTCAAAGTTTTGTATCATAGATAATGTGTTGTTTTGGAAAAATCATGAAGGTATTTTGCTTAACTGCCTAACTTTGGATGAAACTGATAAAGTCCTCAAGGAATTTCATGCAGGAGATTGTGGTGGAAACTTGTATTGGAAATCAACGGGTGATAAAATCCTAAGTGCTGGATTTTATTGGCCCTCCCTGTTTACTGATGTGAAAAAATTTGTAATGTCTTTCCATGAATGCCAAATCTTTGAAGGCAAGAAAAAGTTGTCGCCCTTGCCCCTCAAACCCATTTGAACTGAAAGGCCATTCCAACAATGGGGTTTGGGCTTCATTGGGGAGATCCGCCCTTCATCTTCTGGCTAGCATAGATGGATTTTGACAGCCAAAAATTACTTTACCAAGTGGATAGATGCCATCCCTTGTAGGAAAGCCAATGACTGAATCATCAAGAAGTTGCTAGAAACCAATATCCTATCTAGATTTGGTTGTCCAGAAAATATCATTACAGACAATGCAGTTTCCTTTAAATCCAAAAGAATGATATATTTCTGCCACAAATATCACATTACCTTGGGCCAATCCATAGCCTATTACCCTCAAGGTAATGGTCTTGCTGAGTCCTCCAATAAAATCCTCATCAACATTATCAAAAGGTCCTAGAAAAAAAATAAAAAGAATTGGCACAAAAAACTTGCGAATGCACTATGGGCAGACAGATTGACTACAAAAATGTCCATTGGAACAAGTCCATATGAATTAGTGTATGGTCTAGAGGTTGTTTTCCCCTCCTCTTTAGGAATCCCTGTGATCAAGTTTCTGCAAGAAATACAAGCAGAGCCTAATGATATTCAAAGAAGGATCAATCAAACTATTGACTTGCAGCAAACAAGAGAGGAAGTATACAAGAGAACTCAGATTTCACAAGACAAACTCAAGAAGATTTTTGACAAAAGAACAAAAGCTGAAGATTTTTCATAGGAAACAAAATGCTGAAATGGGACTCTAGAAGGGAAGACAAAGGAAAACATGGGAAATTTGATTTTCTTTGGAATGGACCATTTTTTATGCAGGTTGTACAAGCTAACAACACCTATTTTTTGAAGAGTTTAGATGGCACAAATACTAAAGAAGGCCTAGTAGATGGGAGAATGCTCAAACATTATTTTGATCCCCTTTGATGAACACTACACAGCTATATATTGTACATAAATATTTGTATTTCCTGCAATTTCATTTAAAGCAGTTAGATAAGGAACCAAATGCAGTAGAATTTTGAAGAAAATTTAGGGAACTGCATCACTTTTTGATGTATATTTTGAGTCCAACATAAGAAATCGAGAAAAGGACTTGGGAAGTATGAAGATGATGATAAGCACTCAGAGAAACCAGCAAGAAGCAGAGCTGCAATTTCACACAGATCAGCTTAGAAAGTACTGCATATAGGTTACAAAGATTCAGATCAATGGTGTCCAAGATAGGGAAGTTTCAGACTACAACAAAAATTGAAAAATAAGGCAATCTGACCTACTATTCTTGGCTTTTCACCAGGAAAAGCCATCCCCAAGTGGAGCCACTGTTAGGTTCCTATACCAATAGGTTTCATTTTTCATGATTGACAGTGGAAGTGCTAAATATGTTCATCCTTGCATGCTGCAAAGGTTCCATATTTTGTATACAAACAAAGAAAATTAAAAAATGAAAAGAGGGTATGCCTTAAAAGAATAATCAAAGGGCAAGAATATCAATTGGTCAGAAAAAATAGTGAAAATGAACCCTAAACAAAAGACCAGGAAAGTGGCCAATCAAAATGCCACTGCTATCTTATTTGCAAATTCACCATGTGGAGGTACTGCTGCTTATTACATTTGATGGATGGCCCAACAGTTTAATCTAGACCATGCCATGTTTGAATTGCTATTGTAGAATAGAGAAAGAATATCTGTCCAAATAGTTCAAGCTTGGCAAATGAGTAGCTAGGTAGAGAATTTAAGGAGCCCAACTGCTTAATCTGGGCCCTTGGAAGAGATAAGGGTACATTTAGATAAGAGGACAGTCAAAAGAAAAAGAGGACAATCAGGGTTTGCTAGTCTAAGTGCACCCAACTCAAGGAAGAAAAAATGTTAGGTAGGTTAGGCTGAGTAGGTAGTTTGAGGTTGTAGAAGCAAGTTGGTCATTACTTTTTGTCTTGTCAAGAAGGACTCATCTCATTTATGGCATTGGCACCATGGTAGTGGTGTGGTGATACAACAGTGGAAACATGACTAATTTCCCCTTTCATTCCCCCAGAAATCATTCACTAACATCCCCTCAAGGACCCGGGGATCTGCCCAATGGTCCTTTTCACTCTATTTTCTGGAAAAAGCCAAGTAGAACTCTGAGTTCACTCAGTTGGAAGAAACCACATTTCTTGTGTAAAAATGGTCATTCCATACTCTTTCATTTCTTTAAACATTTATCCATTCATTTTCATTTCATAAAAGTCATATTAACATCTAACCCTATTGTATAGCTCCCTAAATCATTTTCCCACCAGTATTCTACAAAAAACTATATTGAAAACCCAAAAAATCTAAATATCCCCACCCATTGGCAACTATAGCCAAATAATATAAGTTCGGGAAACATTAGGTCCATTTGGGACTCTATGTTAACCCATCCGCGTTCATTAACCCTTGGGATTTATTAACACCCAGTTAAATAAATAACCATATCAAACCCTCCCCCCAAACCATACCCTATTACACTCCGCGCATGCATTTCATTTTGGATTTCGTTTAATATTTGGTTAAACGAATAACCATAGTATGGCGCTGAACACATATTAAACCTATAACCTAAGGTCTAAACCTGCCCGAAACTATGCAAAAATCAAGGCTTATCATGAGCACTTTGCTGCTAATGTTCGGTCACATCTCCCTCCCGTCCGCCGTCGGATCGCCTTCCCCAAATCCGACGGTCTTCATCCATATCGGGCACCGCTCTATAGCAGTACGTTAGTACCTAATGGTCGATGGTTTCACCATCGTACACCAGGACACTTGTCGCTCTCCGATTGCATCGGGCTGCCTCTGACAATTACCACTCCCGTACCTAAGGCGCTCCGATGGAAACCACTTATTGCCCTCCCCTTTTTCCTACGTCACCGCATGACGTTGCATCCACGTCGCCGCCACTGCACTTTACCTGCGCCATGTCATCTGCTGACGTCACCAACCTGCCACCGTGTCATATGCCATGTCATCACATACGTCAGCTGCCATGTCATCTGCCGTACCCACTACATGACAA
>APFE031565158.1:0-10977 GCA_000404065.3 Pinus taeda
ATAAATATCTTATAATAAATAACATAACCTTGAAGAGCGACTAAGAGGAGAGGGTCGGGGCCCATAACTAATAAAAAATCTCATCAAAGACTAAAGGCCCATGAGAAAAGGATACAAGATAACAAGCTAAAAAAGGAGGGAGGGGAGGAAGGGAAGAAAATGACTAGGAAGAGAGGGTTGGGATCCAGCAACTATTGATCTTCCATCCATCTTCTCTATTGAGATTGTTCGGTCTTTTCTCAATCTCAAGGGCTTCCCTAAATTTGTGGTGATGGAATTGTGAAACCTTAGCAATAACACTCACCTTCTCAATACATACATGATGTTTGGTACTCTCCACATGCTCAGCTAAAGCGGAAGACTTGGTTCTCCTATGCTTGAGGTCAGTTGCATGCTCACTAATCCTTTGATTAATGGAGTGACCAGTCTCACCAATATAGGGGGTCCCACAGGAACAAGGAATAATATAAACCCCTTTCATGTCCTTAGGGTCGATTGGATCCTTCACAGATCTGAGGGATTTACGAATGGTGTTGAGGGGTCTAAAGGTTGAGAAGACATTATGCTTCTTAAGAATCCTAGCAATCTTATCAGTAGTCCCCTGTACAAACGGAAGATGGACACCTGGGACCCGCTCTTTCGGTTCTCTTTTAGTTAATGAACTTTTGGCAGCTTTGAGGAAAGCTCTCTGACCCAGGTACTTACTATAACCATTCTCAACAAAGACATTAAGGAGGTGGGATTTCTTTTTCTCAAAGCTTTTTCATCAAAGATCCTAAGGGCACGAGTAGCAAGGGTGTTGAGAACACCCAACTTCTTCAACTTGTTATGACAATGAACCACATTGGTTGGTTCGAAACGCGTTGACAAATGAAATTTCATGTGATTTATGCTGAAGAATCTCTCAAAAATCTAGAGTCTACTTTACATTCTTCAAATGTTCTTCCCATGTTTTACTGAAAACAAGAATGTCATCTAAATATACAATTGCAAAATCATCAATAAAAGGCCTGAGTACATCATTCATGACTCTCATGAAAGTGGCAGGAGCATTAGTTAAGCCAAAAGGCATAACCAGCCATTCATACAGCCCTTGCTTTGTTTTGAAAGCAATGTTCCATGCATCTTGTTCTACTACTCTGACCTGATGGTAGCCACTACGCAAGTCCAACTTGGAAAAGTAAACTGCTTCTTTCAACTGATCCAATAGATCATCAATGCGAGGAAGGGGATAACGATTCATGATCGTTATTTTATTCAGTGCTCTGTAATCAATGCACATCCTCCACGAACCATCTTTCTTTCTCACCAACATGATCAGAAATCCACATGGTGATGTGCTTGGTCTTATGAACCCTTTGTCGAGCAACTCCTGTACCTGCTTCTTGATCTCTGCATTCTCTAAAGCAGATAACCTGTACATTCCGATGTTAGGCAATGGAGCATCTTGCTGCAAATGAATATGATGTACAATTTTCCTTTTGGGTGGCAAACCTTTAGGTTCTTGAAATAGGATATCATATTCTGAAACAACTTTTTCTAAATCAGTTTTCTGTTTAGCATCACAGCCTTCAAATATATTGGTTTTATCAAGGTTCTTTTCCTTTACAACCATCAGTAAAAATTGTTTGCATGAATTTACAATTCTTTTCATCTGCCCTAAGTTTATGAGAGTGTAATTATTTTTGAGTTTATGAGCTCTTACAATATATTCTATTCCATCTTTGGTGAGTTGATACTTATTTTCAAGCTCTATAGAAATGGCTTTTCTATCATACAAGTAAGGACTTCCTAAAACAATTCCACATATATCCAAGGGAACAATATCTAACTCAACCTCATCTACAAATGCTAACCCTAAAGAAAACCTAACTTTACATTGTCTAGTCACTTGTAGCTTTGCTTTATCACATACCCAACCTAATGGATATGGTTTCTTATGAGGTGTAGTTAGTAATCCCAATTTCTTTACAATTGCTTCAGAAATCAAGTTTACTTGTGAGCCACTATCAAATAAAGTATCAATCTTTTGATGCTTGGAAATAACTCTAATATGAAAAAACTCATGTCTTTTCCTCTCATTTTCTTCATTATCAATAGTTTGTGCAGAATTACTAGTAGATGTTTCAGAATTTTTACCTTTTATAGATGTAGCTGTGATTGTTGTTTCATCACCTGAGTCTAACCCCAAATTTTTCTGTATAGCAGCAACAGACTTCTTCTTCTTGCCATCGAACTTCTTGGGTTTCAACTCCGGATGCAAAGACTAGCAATGTTCATCATCGGGTCCATCCTTCTTACAGTGAATGCATGAAAGTTTGTTTTTTGTACAGTGTTTGCCTTCCTCTCTTTCCATTTCTGCTTCTTCTTTTCCTTGTTTTTGCTTGCAGTGGGTTTTGATGATCCCCCAACCTCTAGGTTCACATTCTTGCCTCTAGCCTCTAGATGTGTAGCCTGAACGGATACCTCATCTATGCTAGTGGGATTAAACATGAGAATGGTGTGCCTCAAATAGCTATGCAGACCACCTATATACTTCAGCAAAGTTCCAGGTGAGTCTAGAGAAATGCCTAGAATTAAAGCTCTTTTCCTAAATTCATGGGTATAGCTTTGTACACTTTGCCCCTTTAATTGGCGAAGAGTTTGCCAACTCATCATGGCTTGCTGCACATAAGCTAGTGGATAGAATTGTTTTTTAATGGCAGAGACAAATTCACTCCAGGTAGAGAGAATTTTACCATGCTTCTTCAAATCAGCTTGTGCCTTTCCTTCCCACCACACTAGGGCAGTTCCTCCAAGGCGAAGGCTGGCCAGCTGAATCTTTCTCCTTTCTAAATCGATGTTCTGCACCCTGCAATATACATCAATCTGTCTAATCCAGTTATCTAGCTTTTCTGCATTTAATTCTCCATGATATATTGGCAAATCAAATTTTACATCTAATTTAATCACAGAAGTCTTCTTCTTTTTATTTTCAGGGTTAGAAGGAGGTGTTGATGGAGGAGGTTCTTCCCCTTTCCCTTTGCCTTCTGAATGGGCAACTAGAAGAGGTTCCTCTACTCCTTTGCCTGTTTGAGATGCTGAAGGGCTTTCCCCTCGGCCTTTCTTAAATTCTCGGTACATTTCTTCTACCATGGCTCTCATGGTTATGAAATTGTCCATGAATTGAGAGTTTGATTCCAAGGGAATTTCTTCTATCATTTTCCTCCTAGGATAAACTCTTCCAATTTCTGGGTTAGCCTCAACCAGTTCTCCTTCTCCTAGTTTGAGCTTTGACCTAGTTAGCATTCAACAATCCAACACAAGCTTGTCTAACCTTAGCAAACCTAAAGCTCTGATACCACTTGATCTGAAAATGAGATCTTAGACAATTATTAAGGTATTACAGAGTCATGTGCATGGATTTGCCTATGTTACTTTTCAATGGACCGATAAGATTGCGAAATACATAAACAATGAAGCAGTTAAAGAACATAATAGACAAACACATAAACACAGCAAGTTTAATAAGGAATTCACCCAATACTCCTGGTGTACTTCTCCTGGTCCAGCCTTCAGTGGCGACCTCTCTATTATGTCTTCAAAACAGAATTTTACAACAGTGAGCTCAATTTGAGTCTCACACAATAGATACAAAACAACAAGGCTTCACTTGGATCCCCCAAGTCTTTCTCAGTACACAGACTCTCCTCACTGACTCTCTATCTCTGTTTGCTCTCTGTCTCAGCACTGCTTGTCTCTGTTTCTGGCAATCTGTGGCTTTAAAGCCAATCTGCGTTGGTTGTTCGTTTCCTCTTCTCGGGCTCTCTGGCTCCCCGGCCTTTGTCCGCTCGAGTCCCCCTTCTGAGCGTTAGTACTCATAGCATAACGTCTTCACGGGAGGTGGCCACCTGTTCTGCAACAAAAGAGTCCATCTGGCCTTTGAAATCCCCGAAATGGCCATTCTTTGTTTACACAGAAAAATACATTCAACATGGGAAAAATCCACCAAAACACAGTTTTTCGGACTTCAAATATTCATAAATGCACCCTATTCTCCTATCGGGTCCACTTGAGATCGCTTATCGCATGTCGCAAATGTCTGTTCCACGGTTTCCCTTTGTATTTATAAAATACATTACAACATTGGAAAATCCCGCAAAAATGGCTTTATGCGGACGTGAAATATTATATATTTCCATTCGCAAACCCTTTCGGGTCCGAGTTTCATCGCATCGACGCCTTCCTTCGTATTTCGTTTAATAAATGAAATACGCGAAAATACACACAAACTATTGTTGGGCGGATCTCAAAACATATGGAATATCATTTATAATGTTATCGGGTCCGGCTATTGCGTCGCGTATATATATATATATATATATATGCTCGCTCCTTTGTGTAGCTCCGATGCGACTTGTCGCAATCACATGTGTCACATGATCCCCGGGTCGTTGGTAAGTGCTCCCATGTGTTTCTCCGACGCGATATCGCGAGTCAACCTGAGCCGTCGATCTACGCGCTTGATCAATAGTCCCTATTGACCGTGCTAATCGTTGTCGCATTGTTTTAAGTGGCACTCTCCGATAGCCTCCCGTTGGCCTCTGCCGATTTGCGATATGCCGATCGGATTTAGACCGTTGATCGGCTAGATCCGACGACTCCGATGCATTTTAGTTTTAAGCTACCGATACTTTGTTTTTTCAATGTTTCTTTGTGTTTTTGGTTGCCAATAATGTTTTCCTATGTTTTGAAGGGTTCTTTCTCATGCGATAGTTTAGATCTTTTTAAAAGATTTTGAAGACTTAGAGAGTTCTTGGATCCATTTTGGATCACTCTCTGATTAAGTGGGAGTGTTGAAAAAAGTGTAACTAGGTTCGGTCTTCATAAATGTAATTTTGATCTTTGTACTTGTAAAAGAAAAGAATTATTATTTTTGTCATTATCAAGAACGGATTTCCTGTCCATTTGATAGGTCAAGCACATGTTTAAGTGCTTCTAGGAAAGTCAAAGAGTCAATGTAATTATTGAAGACCCATGTGGGCATGTTACACTTTGTAAACATATGTATTAGAGTCAAAGAAATATGTTTAGAGTGATCCTCCAAAACAAAGGCAAGTCTTCTCTTCAAATCGGCTCAAGAAATGAATTTTTATGCACAAATGTCAAGTCGGACTCACCAGTTGATCAAGTTGACCTAAAAGGAGGGACAAACTCCTATATATAGAGCAGTATGACCTCGCCATTAGACCATCAAGTGATCTCTGAAATCAGCGAAGAGAAGAGGCAAGAAAGAGGTGCGAAAAAGAGCAAGAAGGGTGCTTCTAGGGCAGCAAAGAGGAGAAGAAAGAAATATGAATTGTGGAGGACTGTTTCAGGGCTCTTTCCTATCACACGTGCGAAGAAGGAAGGACATTTATGCAGACATATCATATCTAGAAGTGCAGCAACTTAAAGGGGCTAGATTTGGCTAAAGAGAGACTCCAAATAGGCCTCCATCTCCAACGAAGGAAGAGAGAAGCAAAAGGAGGTCAATTACAAACCTAAATCAGCCACACATGCGAGAATACAGATTTGCAGTAGGATTTAGAGGATCTGCCTCTAAATCAGAAGTACCCCTCAAGGAAGAGCCTCGTTATCTAGCCTTAGTATCACATTGAAGGGAGACCCCCAAGAGTGGAAGAAAAAGAAAAGAAGACACCAAAATAAAGGTCACTAAAGGGACCTAGGGTTTCTGCAATAGTGCTACCAGTTGTCGGAAGAAGTGCAAGAGAAGCAATCAAGGTGCAGTGCAGAAGGAGGCATCAGTTAAAGGACAAGGGAAAAGAGACTGTGTCTTGTGCTTGGAGGATCTATTGGTCAAGGGTCTAGGGTTTGGTATTTGTCAACTGAAGCTTCAATAAGAGAAATTTGCAGAAGGGTTTTCCTCTCTAGGAGAGAGGTTTTGCCCAAGCTGAGAACCAACATCTTGTGTTCTTATCTCTTTTGTTTGGTAACTATTTGATGAAGTAAGAGAACATACTAATAATAATAAGAAAAGATTGTGCTAATAAGCAAAAGTAAAAAGTACCTCACAAATAGTCATCATCGTCAGAACGATCTCACTATAACAATTGCAGTGGTTAGGAGCGTCTGAGCAACACAATAGATTGAGAGGGTCAGGGTAGAGACTAGCAGCAGTTAGTTCTAGCATTCATATGGTATCATACTGGACACAGTTAGTTTAGTAATTTTGGATGTTTTTCAGTTGCTTCTCTCAGCAACTGAGTTGCAGTACGGATGCAGTGTTAGCAATGGCAATGCTAGCAGCATAGCAGATGCAGCATTTGAGAGGGAGTTGTAGTACAGATGTAGCATTGGCAGTGGCAGTGTCAAAGGCAGCAGTACAGTTGTAGTAGCAATGCAGTAGTTGGTGGACTGCATTTCAGACATCAGCAGTGCAGAGGACAATGCTTCAGAGTCAGAGAAATATGTAGCAGCAGTATATTGTTAGAGCACATTCCTCGCTAAGATGGAGTGTTGATTGGGGTAGCATCGGATGTGCTCTAGACCTCAAATTTTGCAGCAAGGCTTGGGCACATGCATTCCAACGAACCCAGAAACCGTTTTGGGAAATTCCACCTAGAGACGATTTTATTAAAATAATTAATGTTTTTTAATGGGACCCTAAGTCTAAACTTAGGAAATTAAAAATATTAATGGGCATTAATCTAATTGTGGGTGTAACTTCTAGAAAAATATGGAGATCAAGTCAAAACAATCTGAGCCTTTGATTAGGAGTTAATCTATGTCATTGGTTGTCCAACAGGAAGACGAAGGGGCTTGAGGGTCATTTCGAAAACACACCAAGAGAGATCAAGAAATCGATTTTCTGAAATGAGAAGTTCTTAGGAGGAAACTTCGATTGAGGAGATTTCTTGCAATTGAGGGGTAGGGATAGCAGCTTTTGGAGAGAGAGATTCTCAGTCGGAGATTCATCAACAAAGAGAGGTAGAGAGTGATCCAGTAGCCTTAACGCAAGGCCAGAAGGGCCTCGCAGAAGCAGCACAAAGGGAGAGAGAGAAAGTCGAAAATCTGAGTCGAGAGTCAGTTTCAGCAGCCGAAAGCTGGGATGTGAGACCAGGAGGCTAAGAGCAGTGACTCTGGGCTACCGATCGATTCCCTAGTTAGGTGACACTATGCCTGAGAGGGTTGAAGCTAGGACAGCGTAGAGGTAGCGCAAAGACAGTGCAGTGCCTACCAAGGGCACCTCATCCAACAACCGAAACAGCCAAGACTTTTTCTCAGTGATTGTGTGAGGTAATCTCTCTAAGCTTCTGCCAGTATTTCTCTTTGTAATTGAATAACCCTGTGAGGTATTCAGAGATGTATTCAGAATTTGCTATTGCTTAATAATAATATACCCTCAAAGCTGCTGCACTAGTTTTCCCACATTGGGTTTTTTCGGGGACATTTGTCCAAAAATAACGGTGTCCTATGTGTTTGTATTTCCTTGCTCAGTGTCTATGTTTCATAATCATAGTTAATTTGGTGTAGGTTGCTTCAGTAATTTACTTCAATATTTCAAGAAGAAATCTGAAATAAGTTTGTAATATAATTTATGATCTAGGTGAAGTAGATTCAGCTAGTTGCAGTAGGATTCCAAATATTGTTAAATCTAGGAATTTTCACAAATATACCTCCAAAGAGCTTATGGCATTTTGCAAGGATTAAGAGGGAGTTAAATGTTCCTTATAACCCCGAACATAATGGTATGGCTGAAAGGAAAAACAGAACAATTGAAGAATGTGTAAGAGCCATGCTACATGATCAAGATCTCCCTCAATTCTTAGGGGGAGAAGCATTGGTAACAGTTGTCTACTTACAAAATCAAAGTCCTCATAAGATTCTCAACAATATGACTCCAAAAGAAGCATTTATAGGAAGGAAGCCTAATGTGGATCATCTTCAAATATTTGGATGTCCAGTTGACATACACATTCCAAAAGATAAGAAGAAGTTGGATCCTACCAATACAAAAGGCATATTTGTTGGTTATAGTGCTTCAACAAAGGCATACAGAATCTACATTAAAGAGGATCATCGTATTAAAGTAAGCAGGGATGTCATCTTTGATGAAAATGTGGCTTACAAGAGATCCAAAGATTTTCTGGTTGATTCGAATGAAGAAGAAATACCCATTTTTGAGGAAATCTCAAAGGATGACAATGTTTAAGATCCTTCATCAATTCAAGAAAATGTTGAAGGACCTAGTGAACTTGTGTAGCATGTTATTATTCCAGAAACTCGTAAAAGACCTTCTTGGTTGAGGACAACTCTACAAGAAGCAGAGGGATATGCAGCAACAAAGGGAACCTTTAGAGAAAGTAAAAGACCTAAAAGGTATTCTGGTTATGCAACCTATATGACTAAGCTCATTGAAGCTGAACCCTCCTCCTATGAAGAATAACAGGAAGAATACCAGTCAATTATGAAGAATTGTGTCTGGGAGATTGTTCCTAGACCAAATGACAAATCTATTGTCACTTCAAAATGGATATATTAGATAAAGCATGTGGTGGATGGGAGCATTGACAAGTATAAAGCAAGATTTATGGCAAGAGGCTTTTCACAAAAAGAAGGTAACAACTATGAAGAAACCTTTGCTCCTACAGCTCAATATACAGCCATCAGATCACTTGTCTCTTTGGCTGCCACTATGGGATAAAACATTCATCAAATGGATGTTAAAATAGCTTTTCTGAATGGGACCATTGATGAGGAAGTTTACATTGAACAACCTCAGGGGTTTGAAGTCCATAATAGGGAGACACATGTCTGCAAATTGAAGAAGGCTCTATACAGCTTGAAGCAAGCACCTAGAGCATGGGATGCTAGGATGGATACATACCTGTTGAGACTTGGATTTGTTAAGAGTCCTACAGATCCTAACCTCAACATCAAAGTGGTCAAGGATGAACCAGTGATCATACTTTTATATGTGGATGATCTACTTGTTACAGGTGTGGAACATCAAATTCAAGAATGCAAGAAGCACTAGCAGCTGGTAGCCAAATTTGACATGAAAGATCTTGGGCTTATGCAGTACTATCTGGGACTAGAAGTTTGGCAGAAACCAAGTGAAGTACATCTTGGTCAAGGAAAATATGTGATCAAGATACTACAGAAATTTGGCATGATGGACAGCAAGCCAATGACAACTCCTATGATTATAAATCTAAAGAAGTTGAGGAGTTCAGATTCTAGTTCGGTGGATCCTACTTGCTACAGACAATTGATTGGCTCCTTGATGTATCTTGTAAATACTAGGCCTGACATTTGTTTTACAGTAACCATTGGATAGCAGCCAAACAATCCTGAGATATCTATGTGGGACCATACAACTCTGCCTTCGATATGTTGGTAATGAAATCCAGCTCATGAGATATACAGATTCTGATTGGGTTGGCAGTGAGACGCTTTAGTTTGGGATCTTACATGATCTCATGGATGAGCAAGAAGCAAGATATTGTTGCTCTGAGTAGTGTTGAAGTCGAGTACATTTTTGCAAGTGAAGTTTGCAAAGAAGTTGTATGGCTTAGAAAATTGCTATTAGATTTATTTGAAGGACCACTAAGCCATAGATGTATAGATTGTGACAACGGAAGTTGCATAAAGTTAACAAAGGACTTAGTGTTTCATGCTAGGACAAAGCATATAAATAATAAGTACCACTACATCAAAATCCTGCTATGAGATGGGGTCGTGAAGCTACATTATGTTCCTACATATGAACCAGTAGTTGATAACTTGATATTCTAACAAAGGCATTACCAAACAAGAAGCTTGAGTACTTAAGAAGCAAGTTTGGTTTCGTAGATATCTCTTCCTTGATTGAGAGGGAGTGATGATGGAGAGTATATTCTTTTCTTTGTGCCATGCACTAGACCAGGACTAACAGTCGTAAGTCTTAGTGAAGGCCATGAAGAAAGAATGGGCTCTGAAGTATTGGATAAGCATTTGAGATTGGAACTTCTTGAGGATTAGAAAATCCAAGATAGAAGTGAACCTATAGACTGATACTCTTTGAGGATGAGGTAGGGCATCCAAGATAAGAGTAGTCGAAGAGGACCGATACTCTTTGAGGATGAGGTAGGGCATCCAAGATAAGAGTAGTCGAAGAGGACCGATATTCTTTGAGGATTGGAAATCTAAGATAAAAATAGTCCTAAAAGGACATACCTAGTGAAACATCCAAATGGGGTATGTGCCTTTTAGGGGTAGTGTGGTATCTCATGTAAAGCCTCCCAACATGATGCTCTCATAAAATTTGAGCTTGTCAAGTTAAGGCCTTGTTGACAATGTTGATTTTAATATAGATGCTTAAAATATGGTTTATCATTCTGACTCTTCTTATTGAAAATACTTCAATGTGAGATTTTATGATGGGATTATGAATACCTCCCTAGTTAAGAGGGAGTGTTGGAGAATGTAACTAGATTTGGTCTTCATAATGACCTTTGTAAACATGACATCGCATATTTTTGTATAAAAGAAGAGAATAAGAATTTTTATTTATCAAAGCATGGGTTTCATGCTTCAGTCTAGGTCAAAGCATGTTCTTCATGCTTCTAGGGCTTTCTAGGTCAATAAAGAATTCTTTTCATGTATTATAGTCCCATTTGGACTCATTGTAACAAAAGAAAATAATTATTTTTGAGTCAAGAAAGTCAATTTCTCCTCTAAGACCAAGTCAGCCCAGCTATGATGAAGTTGGCCTAAAGAGGGCTATTTGACCCCTCAAGAAGGATATAAATAAAGACTTCGATTCATTTGAAGCATTCACTCACTCAAGTTCGATTTGCAATAAGAAAAAAGAAAGAAGAGCAAGGAAGACAAGAAGAAGGAGAAGATCTCTTTGAAAAACGCCTTTTTCTATCCACACATGCGAAGTTGTCTAGGGTTTTGTGTGAGTTGTAGGGATTGAAATTACATACCTGAAGTTGCAAGGCCGAGATT
>APFE031565176.1:6645-16819 GCA_000404065.3 Pinus taeda
AGAGTTGCTAAAGATCTATCATCTCCGTACTTAGTAAGAAACTGCTCTTGGCATGTATCCCAACTGGTAATAGAACTAGAGGGTAGGGAGAAATACCAGGATCCTGCTGATCCTTGCAAAGTATAAGGGAAGAGTCTAACAACAACATCTTCTTGCATTACCCCTTTCAAGTTGACCGACAGCATGAAATTATTAATGTGTTCTTCGGCCTGAGTCCCATCATCTGGATTGAATTTGGGGATCCATTTCTCAGGAGCATCTGGTAAAGGATGCAATGGTGCAGGCATGTTGACCGCACCAAGTCTGGTCCATGGATCTACCATTGTGATCCCAGATGATTGTGAAGTAGCTGATATTGAGGGGTGAGCAGATTGAGATGTTGAGGCTTCTGTTCCCTGGTGGACAACAATATGTAATGGAGGAGTGGGTGGTTGACTTTGCAGATGGGGAGATGAAATGGATGATGTGGAAGAAAGTTCTCCACTATCAGACCCTTCAGTATATCTCTTGGCCCTTTTCCTTTCGGGTAAAGGGAACTCAGTGGGTTCTATACCAAGTTTTCTACTTTGGAGTCTGGTAAGCGGACAAGATAAATTGAACTGCGAAGTCGCACTGCTTTGTGATACCTCAGATCTATGTGGGGAAATTGAGAAGCTCTGAAGTTTGTGAATGAGAGATTGGACTTCAGGGGATTCAAGACTCAATTGTTCTGAAGTATGGTGGGTGTGAGCAGTGGTAGTTGATTCCTGTTCTTCTTGATTGCGTGTTGGAGAACCAACATGCGATCGAGAATGACTAGGAGAATTGGAGGGAGAATTACTCTTAGAATGGCTTATGGATTTGGGTTTGCTTGCCATTCACAGTCAAGGCCCTCCTTCTAGCGCCAAAAATGTTGAAGCCTCGAAAATCGCTGCATCAACATTGGGGAAACCACCCGGTCTGGACCTTAGTGCAACTCCTTTTCCGTTTGGGATAGTGGCTCCGACTGGGGGTAATGGGCTAGTTTCCCAGAAATAGATAAATGGGATGAATGAATACTTTGCAGATCACTATAGCGATAGGCGGATGACTAAAACTATTGACAGAAATATAAGTAAATAAAACTATCCCGGGAGTCTATTTGAACTTTAAAGCGTAGCTTTTGATACTCTATATCCAAAAATACAATTATATAGATGACTGCATTCTTAAGACATAGATATTGAATTATTAAAGATTACTGTGCCTAAATAGTTAAGCGCAGCGATTTAAAGCGATACTACTACACTTTATGCATTCATATCATTAACGCATACATGATTAAAAATAAGGTATATCATATAAACACCCAATAGTGGAATGAGTAAGATTTCCTGTTGTTGCGTATGCATACAATTAACGATAGCAAGAATAATTACACAGCGAATTCACATACACAGAATGACTTCAAACAAAGATAGAAATACCATTTGAGTTGTATGCCACTCCCGATATCAATCGCTATGTTTAGCTTTTGCCTCAACGTATAAACATTCCTCAATCAATGACAGTAGTGCACAATTGGATCAAGAAATTTCTCCATTAAAGTAAAAGCGAACGGTCGAGTTTCATAAAAGAATAAAGGCTGAAGCACAATAGTGCAAACTTCAGTCTGTTAAGTCTATTACAAAATTTTACGACCCTTTCTAAAAACATGAAAGGGTCTATAAATACTATGCTAATCTAAATATCTACAAAACAGAAAAGCTAACTAAGCTGATGTCAATAACTTCTTGTTGCTATTTCTGCTGGCGATCCGAGGAGCTGGAGGATGAGTCATTCTGTCGACTGCTTCCCTTTGAATCTGAGTTGATTGATGGCGAGCATTGGCTCAATTTCAGGAGGTTTGTTGAGCCGGGAACTGAGCTGGGCGGCGTAGGTGGAGTCTTGGATGTCGGGGATCATGCATTGAACGGCATCAGTTAAGCATCAGAGCTTTGAAGTTCTCGCGGTTCATGTGTGCTTGAGAGCTCAACAACTCAATTCTCAAAATGCCAAGTGTTTTTCCCTGGGCAGCCACCCGTAATTTATACGGCATTTTGAATTCAAATCCGACCGTTTGCCCCACTTTCGGTTCATTACTGCCGGATTAGCGGCAAATTTTCAAGGATCTAACCCATAAATTTCGTCTTAAATACCGGCTGCCTGCTCGATTTGGCCGCATTTCTAACGTAAAATCATGAACAATGACTTTAACGGTCACTTTTCGGCTGACCTACGCGATTTGTCCCTAGGTAGCGCAGTCCCCTTCGCATTGTCGCAAACCCTGTGACACTTCCTTGCTTCACACAATCCTTCAATCGCGCAGCTCTCCAACCCTGGCAGTGTAGTTTATAGTCCCGCACCTCCTTTCAGCTGCCTAGAGCGCTAAGACTGTGCTACCTTCATATAGTCACATGGTCGAACCACCGGTGTATGGCTTCAATTTGTTGCCATTCACCTTTCCTGGGAAGGGATCTCCATTCAATTTAACCACTTGAACTACTCCACCGTCGGTAATATCCTTAATGACATAGGGCCTTAACCAGTGCATTATGAATTTCCCTAGAAATTTATCAAACTTGTTGTCATATAACAAAACCAGGTCATTTACCTTAAAGATGTGCAACTTAATGTGTCGATCATGCCATGCTTTTTCGCACTGCTTTTGGACCTGTTGGTGAAATCTAGCTAGAAATCTCTCTTCCTCAAGCTTAGCTAGTTGCACAAGCCTCTCTTCCAGGGCTCCGTGATTCGTCATACCCGTGAGTGCCGCTATGCACAGAACAGGCACAATGTATTCCATGGGCATCATTACTTCAACGCCATATACAAGCCTAAAAGGTGTTTGTCCAGTCAACTTCTTGCATGTCGTCTGATAGGCCCATAGTACTGCAGGTATGTGCAAGTCCCAATCACTTCGATGAGCATTGCAAACCTTGGTCAGCACATTTTCAAGCACCTTATTGAATGCTTCCACCATCCCATTAGCTTGCCGGTGATAAGGCGTGCTCTTCTGGTGATATACCTAAAATTCCTCCATCAGTGCACTGATTGTTTCATTCAGAAAGTGTGTACCACGATCACTCATCAAAATCTTTGGACACCCAGATCGTGTGAGTACATACTCAAAGAGGAGCTTCGCAGCAGTCATGCCTATGCAATCCTTCACAAGTTGTGCCTCCACCCATCGAGTCAAATACTCCGTCACAGTGATAATGTACCGCGCTCCCGTCTTCTTACCTTAGGGCTGAATGGGTCCCACAAAATCTATTGCCCATTTTTCAAAGGGTTGTAACGTCATCTGTGGATTCAAAGGCAACTCATCTCTCCGTAATGACCTACCCGTCCTTTGACACACATCGCACGCCTTGTAGTAAACTTTTGAATCCTAATGGAGGGTTGGCCACCACAACCCTGCACATAGAATCTTCTGCGGGGTCGCTCTCCCTACATAATGACCTCCCATGGCACCCCCACGAGCGTTTGCGAGGATACTGCCCCATTCAAACTCCAATACATATTGTCACAATATTTCATAAGACCCCATTTTGTACAGATGCCCCGCAATGACATAAAATTTTGTCGCGTGCACCACTAACTCCTTTTTCAGTTGGACGGTGTAACCTTCCAGGGCAGTTCCCGTCGTTAGGAAGTGTATGGTATCTTCAAAATGACCATCCACGATGCGCACAACAATTAGTTGTGTGTCAGGTAATCCCTCCTCCAAATTAATGGGCTCTTCCCTTGTTTTGATGCACGACAGATGGTCTGGTCTCGTGTTCAGTCGTCCAGGCTTCACAATGACTTCAAAATCATACTCCTGGAACAATAACAACCACCTGCAGATTCTCCCCCCGAGACAGGCTTATTGACTAGGTATTTCAACGCGGAATGATCTATATACATCTTAAAATGTCCACCCAAAAAATAGTGTCTAAACTTCTGGAGCGCATATACCATGGCTAACCCCTCATGTCCAGTGGTGGAATAGTTCTTCTCAACCTTGGATAACCTTATGTTCGCGAATGCTATAGGATGGTCCAATTATCCTCGGCTAGCTTGTGTAAATACTGCTCCCAACGCTATACATGATGCGTCGACATGTACATGAAACTCCTTCTTCCAATCTGGGAAGACTAAAATCGGCGCGGTGACCATCTTTTCTTTCAATACATCTAAGATTTTCTTACAGTCCTCATTCCAACAGAACGTGACATCCTTTTTCAACAACTTCTCCATAGGCATGGTGATCTGGGCATAGCCCTTGATAAACTCCCTGTAATACCTAGTATGTCCTAAGGTTGTGCGCAACTGTTTCACACTCCTTGGTGCTTCCAAGTTAAGTATCACTGCAATCTTCATAGGATCTATCATCAGTCCCTGTCTACAAACCACATGACCCAACAGAGTCCCAAAAGGAACACAAAATAGACACTTCTTCAGATTGAGTGTGATATGGTACCTTCGATAGGTATCTAGCATCAGGTGCAAACTTGCCACATGGCATTTCACCAGCCCAAACAGGGTCCAATCATCATAGTACACTTCCAGGAATTTATGAATAAATTCCTTGAATGCAGCAATGACTATGCGTGAAAAAATCGCAAGCACATTCTTCAATCCGAAAGGCATTACATTGTAGTAAAAACATCCCCACTCTGTTGCGAAAGCCGTCTTGCTCTTATCCTCCAACACGATTTTGATCTGATGGTACCCTGAGAACCCATCAGTGAAGGAGTACGCTTCTTGGCCACCTACATTATCTAATACCTCATCAGTAAACGGAGTCGGGAAAGGATCATGTACGCAAGCGTCATTCAACTTATGGAGATCTATGCATATCCTTATTTCATCTTTCTGCTTATTTTCCTGTACCACCATTGGGCTTACCCAATCAAATTCTCCTACGGATCAATGATGCCTACTGCGAGCATATTGTCTAGCTTTAAGCGGACCTTCTCCTTATACTTCAGATTGAGACGGTAAGGTCTTTTCTTAACCAGTTTCGCGTCGGGTTTTAACGTGATTTTCATAATGCCCAGGTCTCCTGTTATCCCTTTTAGATCTATAAACTTGGAAGAGAACAAATCCTGGTATTCACAGAGCAATTCAACGACCTTATCCATCGTCGCGTCATCCCAGTAATCTCAAATCTTCGCGAATTTGGGCTCTGCCTCCATACCAATATTTACCTGTTTCGTTTTTAATGGTGCGGTTATATCAATATTCTCAATCCGCAATCCCTCAACCTCATAGTGACCCTCTGTTTCAGGGATGTTAATCTTTCACAGATCCTCATCTTCTTCTTCATCAGTCACATTATAGCATTCCAGTGCGTGGCTCAGCTGAGTAGTCCAATCGGGTTGAATCAGGTCCAAAGGATCCTGTGGTATCTTAAAGATTATTGCTTTCACTTCTTGTAGCACTTCGTCAATATAGTCAAACCCGTCTTCAAAGCTGAATGTCATTATGAATCCTTCGCGTAGAATACCCCATTCACTTGTACCATGGCGGAGCTCTGTTTATAAGTACCAGTTCATCGGGATGACATCTAAGGTATGACAGAACAAGTGCACCCATTCTGGTTGGGGCTTTGCTCCATAAGCCTGAGCCCATTTAGCCAAGTGTGTGTGCAGATCATCCTTCCCATCATATTTGTCTGTCATTCGTACCTTCGACTTCCCAAAGCGTGTGCACATCATCCTCCTACACTCGCGCTAATCATCAAAGCTACCCTTGTGTGTACCCCACCATCTCGCGGGCGTAGTGCGCAATGCTCAATCTAAAGCCTGGAAGTGCTACATCTTTGGTACCTCATACATGAGCAAATTTGACCATCATACATGGGCAAATTTATTACTGCTGATGACACACAACGCAACAATCGGGTCATCATGTTACAGCTCAATGTGGTTACTTCATGCAGCCAATTTTTCCAACGCTCTAATTCTTCGTAAGAGTCTGAGGTACAGGAATTCTTGTGATCCCATGTAATTCATCCATCCACTGTCAGATTCACCCAACCTTGGTCTCGCGTTGTTATCTTATATAGACAGTCCAAGTCGTCATCGCTCTCATAACCGCACATTAGTTCAGTAAAGTGCGATCCTTCAGCAGGATCTAGGAGTATTATTATGCGAAGCGATTTCTTCTAAAAAACCATATTTTGCTTCTTTAGGTTGATTACCCCATTCATATCAGTAGCACAATCAATGCCAAGGAGCACAGGGTAGGGGTTATTGTCATCCACAATTTCTATCACTTCAAAGTCAGCCAACGCGCTCACGCCTTCAATACCTACAACCACCCCTTGTAGTCGCTGCATGGGGATGATCTTTTGTTGATTTGCCATCCTTAACTGAATCAGTGACCACTACAGTGCGGGTCTTTGCATCCATTCCCAATTCTACTTTGGTAGAACGTTCGCGTCTGACCCCGGATCTAAAATAACCTAATCCATTTCATATTCTCCTATCTGCGCAGTCAGCCTCATCTCTCGTCTTGTCCTCGTTTTATGGTTACCAATTTTTCGTACCATGCACAGTTCACCCAGAGTGTTTCCGGCGCATCTATTTATAAGCTCCTGTAATCCCTTCACAACCTTTCTCTCATGCAGCAACTTCGTGCAAGCTTCTAGAAAGGTCGTAAGCATAGAAGGGTCCATCTCCTGATCAAGCTTATCCTTGCTCTCTTAGGTGGAGGCCTCAGCGAAGCTCTTCTTTGCTTCCATGAACGTTTCACGTGTGCGCTCCAAATCAAATTCAGCCTCCTTCGTCAGCGCTTTGCGAACGCATGTGTTGTCTTCAGGCTGTTTTCCCTTATCATTGCCCATTCTAATTCCACTTTGGAGCACTATATTCACATTCAGATCCTCTTCACAAGGCTCATACCTCATCATCTGCATGTTTTGAGTCGGCTAAGGTGGTAGCACCCCTTTGTCGCATATCCTTGCTATCAGCAACGGACAATCCTTCGTTTCATGATCAAACAGGGTGCAATATTTGCACGACGAACGCATTGGGTTAGTGCAATCATGGGCATAGTATCCTGGTCCTCCACAATTGTAGCAGATTAGCTATCCCCAACCTTTGCCAAGTCCTCCTCCGCCTCAGCCTTGTCCACGCCCCTTAATTCCTGTTTGCGCCATCCCCGTATTCTAGTCAGGGGGTCATGTTTCTGCTTGAACCCTATAGGCAAGTATTTTGTCCATCATGAATTCATAACTTCTGCAGTTGCGCTCATCACGCCCTACCGATCTGCAGGTGTTATAGAATAGTTGTTGCGGTGTTTGTACAAACTTTTGCAGCAAATGACAATTATCCTTCGTATGTTTCCCTGCTACCTGACATATAGCGTACCACAACGCAGGCCCCACACTTGGTCTTGCTTGAGCTTCCGACCTCAAAGGCATTGGTCCTCCTCCTACAATATAGTTCGAAAAGACTGGGCAATGGTCTTTGTCATGCCTCTGACATTTACATTTCAGGCATCATACTTCTTCACGCACCTCTGGTCGAACTGTTCTATCCTGCTTCAAACTTTGCATTTCAAGGAAAATATTTTGAAACTGTGCATGGATCTATTGAACCCCTAGATTTGGATCTTGCATCGGTATTTCATGAAATCTCATTGCAATCTCCAAGGCCTCTACCTAAGTCATAATCTTTTGTTGTGATAGCACAATCCTTAGGTGTGGTAGGAGTGAAGTCACAAACCACTCGCAGTGCTGTCCATATGTTAAGTTCATATTAGCTTCGCGGATTTTACACTTCAACCTCTAATCCAATTCCCAAGGTGTCTCGCCTGCTTTCATCATGATTTCCTTGAACCCCAAAATCAATTGTGCCTCGGATTTGGGCCTACTGAACTTTTTATTTAGCGCGGTTTGGATGTCCGCCACCCCAGCGTTTGGGTTATCATTAGAGTACTTGATGTACCAGGTTAATGCGTGATCCTGTAAAGCACTAACCAATGTTGCTCTCTTGATGTGATCATCTGTAACGCCTTAAGCTTCCCATACAACTTTGACAACGAACCAAAACTGGTTCGGGTCCTCATTTCCCAAGCCTTTAAACAAAGGGAGTTTCACTGAATTTGCGATGTTGAACTACGGTGGAGGGGGTAGTGTTGTGGGTGAGGTCGCAAGTGATGGTGGTGAAGTTGGAGGTGGTAGTTGCAGGAATCCTTGTCATATTAACTGAATTACACTTCGCAGAGAAGCCTGCGCTACTCCCTCTTCATCACCCAATGGAGGTGAAATCAATGGACTATATTCAGGACCCTTTCTTCCTTCATTCTTGTAAGTCTTTCCGTTTCGCATAGCTCCAAACATCAAGGTAGTTGCATAACCCATTTTTCGTACAATAACATCTTAATCTAGGTATTCAAAGACTTCAAGTACTTACCTCGCGGACCTTTGAAAAAGCGTCGCTTCGCCTCGCTGTAGCTAAGTTAGGTATTGACCGATAATTTAGTCACAAATCCTCCGATGATGCGATCGAGCCATTGATCGACAGCATGGGTGATCTTATCCTAAGAGGCTTCCAGTCTCTGTACTAACTCCGGGGTCCAGACAATAGGACTCTCAAGTCTACACCTTCCTTGGCTATCCACTAGCTTCACGATCCACTTGTATAGCTCAACTGGAAAGGAATAGAAAAATATCTCATGAATTTCTGTATACAGGTACCTGTCCAGCCACTGTTCCTTTGATAGTCGCAATTTTTTGTTCTTCTGCACTGCGAATTCATGGATCTTCCTGTCCAACTAATCTTTGATCTCTTTCTTAGTTGGATTCCAGTGATGCGACATCACACCTCTTATGCAGATTACGGTCCCGACAACAGAACCATTTGTTGGTTGTGTGGGGCTTGACCCAAGTTCAACATTAATTAGCCAAACAAATCCTTACACTACTGGCCCTTTCGGCATAATCCTGCGGAGCGCGGACTGAAGTCTCACCCAAAGCGATATGGGGGGATGCTGGAACCAAGTTTTCGCACCCTGAGATGGTCATGATGTTAGATTATACCTTCTGTTCCTGCTTTCACGTAGGTCGTTAAGTTCTAGGGCTCTGTCAGTCTAGCTCTTTATTCCGCCCTTTAATACCTCTGCGAAGGAGGGCGATTGACCTTCGTGCAGCCCTAGCCGACGGTCCAGGCACTTTTGCACTGCTACGATAGCATATTGTACAAGTTCCCACGTTATCTTAAGTTTTTTACTTATCTTACTAAACAATCATATTGAGCACTGCGTAATCTGATATTCTTACTTGTGTTCGATTAACTAATACAGTCACATACATTCGCGCATCACATAAACATTGTAAATTAAACCGGAAACGCAGTATAACCAGATGCATTAATAGGAAATAAAGACACATAAATTGTAGAATACTTCTCTTTATTGATATCTTCAGATCATTACAGACTCTACCCGCCCTGCGTACACAACTTCAGGGGTCCACGCACTCAACTGCAATCTTCTACCCTAGGCCTCATCGTAGTTAGTTGCAGAGCCTCTACGTACACTAAGATCTGAAACTTATACTTCTTTACCAAGACTCCAAGCCTTGTCTTCCACTCCCCAAAAATTTATCACTACTTAGAGCTTACTAACTTAGTTCTTTTTATACAATCCCATGGTCCGCGGAACATGGGTAGATCTTTACAACCAAATTTACACTTTACAAAATAAGGGCGGACAACCCTTTATGACTCATGACACCTTCGTGCTTCGCGACCACAAAATGCAGAGATTTTACAACTTTATTACAATATTTGACCCTAAACATGGGTTTTTAGCCCCAAAACTGTCCTTGGGGGATCTCGTTCCCAACAACAAGGGAGCAGCTAACAACCTAAAGTAGCTCTCACAGGCTTGCCTGCTAGCGACTATGGATCAAAATTTCTAGTTATGTGCCAGCGACCCCGGGATTTAAGCCACTTTTCTAGCCCATAATCCTGGCCTCTACCCAAAACTTGTTGTAACTTCTAGAATTCAATAAAAACATAATAAAAATGTTGATCAATAAAAAATCACCTTCGGGTGTTAGGATATTCCGACACATAGGAATAGTTAAGTATAACTTGGTCTAGTATAGAGTTAGGTAAAGTGTGTTTCTTTACTATGTACTTTTGTAACTTACAATCCGACGGTCACGATATGTAGTGAT
>APFE031565176.1:19726-38038 GCA_000404065.3 Pinus taeda
ATGACAATCCTCCCCCACCTTCTCAGGATCCTCCTTCAGCTCCTTCACTTCCAAAATGGGTTCGTGCTACTCGGGATGCAGCAGGTGATCTTGCCAGTGATCCTACAGATCAACGCCGTACACGTTCTCAGTTTGAAAGAGCCTCTTCTTTACTGGCTCAAGTCTCCGCAAATTATGATCCTGACACCTTTGCAGAAGCTTCAGGCCATCTAGATTGGGACGCAACTATGAATGAAGAATATAGTTCATTATTGGCAAATGATGAAGGATATAGGGCCCGTATCTGATCCAAGCTTCAAACCAAAGCTTCTTTGCCTCAATCGGCAAACGATGAAGGATATAGGGCCCGTATCTGATCCACCATCTCCCATGTAGCTTCTGCAGGCCCAAAGTGCTTCCATTGCACTTTAAATTGCTATATGGCTATGTTTATGGGCATGAGATGTTTCCGTTGTAATACGGACTGAGGATCCGACTGGAACTCTCCTTCTTTCTCCACCCGGAATATAGACCAATCAATAACACGATCAACATCCTTTATATACTTCTTAAGCAATGAAATATGGAAAACATCACGATGCCAATTTGGCACATGAACTAATCCTCAAAGAGCTTTTCTTGGGCTTGATGCACAAATACACATGCTCCCCAACCTGAAACTCTTTGAACACCTTGTGTTGATCTGCATAATTCTTCTGTCTATTTTGTGTTGCCTTTAAATTTTTCTTTATAATCTACATTTCCTGCTCCATGTCTGCCAACATGCCTGGTCCAATAAGTACCATGTTCACTGGATCACTCCAGCTGATGGGAATGTTATAACTCCACCCATACAATGCCTCGAAAGGACTCATCCTCAATGACCCTTGATAACCATTATTGTATGCGAACTCAACCAATGGAAAATACTCTTCCCATTTCCTCTGCTGGTGTATCACATACATTCTCAACATATCTTCCATGATCCTATTGACCCTATTTGTTTGACCATCTATTTGCAGATCATAAGTTGTATTGAAGGCTTACTATGTACCCAAGCCTGCAAATAGCTCCTTCCAAAACTTGGAAGTGAACTTTGCATCCATGTTCGACACAATCTTCTTTGGAACACCATGTATTCGCACTATTTCTTTGATAAACACCTATGCTACCTCACAAGTTGAATATGTAGTCTTCACCGGAATGAAGTGAGCTACCTTGCTCAACCAGTGAACCATGACTATAATAGAATCATGCTTCTTCACTGTCCTAGGAAGGCCTGTGATGAAATCCATGGAAATGGCCTCCCATTTCCATTCCAAAATTGCAATAGGTTGTAGTAGACCACTTGGATGCTTGCATTCCGCCTTTACCTACAGACAGCCTAAACATCTAGCCACGAACTCTGCGACTTCCTTCTTCAGATTCGGCCAATAGTAAAACTTCTTCACCGCTGTCAATGTCTTCTGATATACTGGAAGCCTTGAATACGGTTTCACATGACACTCCCTCAAGATAAGCTTCTTGAGCTCACTGCAAATTGGCACATAGATCCTGTCTCGAAACCTCACCAAGCCATCTGTCATGAGACGATAGTCTGTATCTTGGTCCCCTGTACCTACACCTAAACCTATACTTGTGCCTGTACTCTGCTGTATCATGTGCATAATCTCCATGTATTTGTCACCCCAATGTCCTGCCTGTAAGATCCTATCTTGTAACTCTGTCCCATAGGAGCTTATAGCTACTATATGATTTACCTGTACCTTCCTGCTAAGAGAATCTACAAACTAGTTCTCCTTCCCTTTAATGTATCTGATCTCAATGTCAAACTCACTAAGGGTATCTAGCCATCTAGCTTGCCTGGCATTTAGATTCGTTTGGTCAAACAAATACCTCAACCCACTGTGATCGCTCATCAATGTAAACCTTCTACCCCAAAAGATAATGTCTCAACATATTCAATGCATGTATAATCGTTGCTAGCTCAAGATCATGCGTTGGATTCTTTTGCTCATGCTCATTCAATTTCTGTGAATCATAACACACTACCTATCCTTCTTGCACAGGAACTCCATGAAGTCACCTCTTGCAAGCATCTGTACACACTACAAACTCCTTGTTTGGATTCACAATCTTTAGCACTAGTGCATGTGTCAACAACTGCTTAAGTTGTTCAAAACTAGCCTCACATTCTTCTATCCATTAAAACTTCTTACCTTTCCGCTGCAATGATGTTATAGGATATGTAATGCATGAGAATTTCTTGTTGAACCTCCTGTAGTAACCTGTCAATCCCATGAATGATCTCACCTCATCTACATTCTTAGGAGCTGCCCACTCTATGATGGCCCTTATCTTTTCTGGATCTATTGCTATGCCTTCCTTGGAGACAACATGTCCCAAGTAGTGTACCTCAGTCTGAAAGAAGCTGCACTTGCTAAGCTTAGCATACAACTGATGCTCTCTTTGCAATTTCAACATTGCTGCTAAATGTTCGGCATGTTCTTCCTCATTCTTAGAGTATACATGTATGTCATCAATGAATACAATAACAAACTTTTCCAAATAAGGACGCAACATATTATTCATCAAATAGATGAATGTAGCTAGAGCATTAGTCAAACTGGATGGAACAACAACAAACTCATAATTCTTGAACGTAGTCTTGAAGATATCCTCCTCCTTGATGCGTACCTGATGGTATCTCAATCTCAAGTCGATCTTAAAGAACACTGTTTATCCCTTTAGCTGATCAAACAAATCACCAATCCTCGACAAAGGGTACTTGTTCTTGATCGTTACCTTGTTCAACTATCCGTAATCAATGCACAATCTGAGAGTACCATATTTCTTCTTTACGAACAGCACTAGTGCGCCCCAAGGTGATACACTGGGTCTAATGTATCCTTTTTCCAACATTTCCTTTAGCTGCAACTTCAACTCTACCAACTCCGGTGTGCTCATCCTGTAAGGTACTTTCAATCCTGGAGCTACCCCTGGCACTAACTCAATAGTAAAGTCTACCTCTCTCTAAGGTGGAAACTCTATAACGTCCTCTGAAAATACAACTTGAAACTACTTCAAAATTGGGTACCTGCTCAACACATCGACATCCTCAAACTCCTTACCCTTGTCACAGGAAATGTGTACTACAAACATCACACAACCTTTTCTACAACTATGCTTAGCGTGCATAGCAGTAATGATCCTCACTAATGTATGCTTCTTCTTTCCTTGCAAGGTCCTCTTTTCCCCACTATCATTCACACACCCAATGGCCTTATCGACACAATCCACTTTGGTTCTGTGAAGGTATAGTCAATCCATACCCAAAAGCATACTATACAATCCCAATGGGAATACATTCAAATGCGTTGTTGTAGGCATACCATTTAACTCAAATGCACAATCTCTTACCCAATGGTGAACTCGCTTCTTTGTACCTATATCCAATTGTACCAACGAAGATTCTACATGCACTTATTTTCTCAAACCACACTTATCCACTAGGTCAAGATTAATATAACTACAGCTAGATCTAGGTTCAATCAAAATAGAAACAACTTGATCACAAAGCTTACCATCCATCTCAATGATCAATGCCTAATGATCTGCCTGCCTGTTGTCCACAACTGCATAAATCCAAGGAATGTTACGACCAACATCACCAACTGTATGCGCCTCCTAAGAACTATAGATCTAGGGTATACTACCACACTGATACTGCAGACAATCCCTCTTACGATGATCCTTACCACATTTCCAACACTACAATGGTTCCCTACCACCGCCTCTAGCTTGCTGCTCTCCATGTCCCTTCTCAGTTGTATTGAATCTCTTGTAAGGAACATGTTTACCCCGGTTGGTCGGTTACTTGGGTAGATGTGGGAGGAGGGTGTTACAGAGTGGTATCAGAGCATGGTTCACCCCTCGGACTGGATGGGCGGTGTGTTGGTCATGCATTCATGTCAGTTGCATGTGTTCCTTATGCATGTAGATCGATGTGCTTGTTGCACTTGCATGATGTTGATCATGGTTGTAGTGATTTCACCATGTGAAGGTTGATGGTGTCGTTGTGGAATGTGTTGTCATGAGTGTATGGTCATTTATGCATTTGTTATGCATGTTAGTGTTTACATGTTGTTATGCATGCATTTTCATGGTGAAGGTTGTTGTGCATAAGGTCATTGCATGCAATTAGGTCATCATGATGATATTGATATGTTATGATGCTAACGTGTTGGCTGAGATAGAGCAAGAGATTCAGATCATCAAAGTGAAGTTGCAACATTGGACCTCGAGGCAAGAGCATGTCGTCATACAAGTTTGTATGTTGGGCATGTAGGTATGTAGGTTAAGGGTTGTTATATGCATTATGGTTATGTGTATGCCTTTCATTATATTGATGTTATGGTTACATACATGATAGATGCAAGTTGATTAGTGTAGTCATATGCACATGTGTCAGATAGTCATGGATGATAGTAACTTGTGGTTGTATGCATTGTTATTGTTGTTTTATGTTAGATAGCTTGATGATTATGTTATATGCTGTTGATGAGCATGTTATAGGTTAAATTGTTTTTATATGATAGTTAGCTGGATGATTAGGTTATATGTTGTTGATGAGCATGATATATAACTTGTTGTTGTTATATGCTAGTAACTTTTGATCAGGGTTATTACATTAAGATCTTGATGTTATATGCATCATACTAATTTGGATTGGTCTATGCAAATGGTTAGGGTTATGACATTTAGGTATGAGTCGACTTATTTGTGACATTGTGTTGTACTAATCTAGATTGATCATACATATGTGATTGTTAGGCAAGAACGGAAAATGTTTATGAGCTTATGATGTGAACATGTTAGTTGCTTATTGTTATGGATATCTTGATCTTATTGTGTTTGAGATGATGTGTTCTGAAGTTATATCGTGCTAATCTTGATTGATTGTGCATACAAGATAGCATCCTCTGAGATACATTAAAATATGAGCTTGCTTATGTCGTCTACCTTGTGCTTGAATGTTTGATTATGTCGTCTATTTGGTGTTTGAGTGTTGGTGTCTATTATGTCATCTATCTATTGTTGAATGTTTGATTAATTGCATGATATGAGTATGTGTATGTAAGATTGCATGAAGAAATGATCTTATTTTAAGATGATTGTACTAACACATGTGTTGAGATAATTGATATGTACTTGAGTGTAGTAGGTGACAGTTGTAGCATTATGTCTAATGACTATGAGTTGACTATGGATTATGACATGATTGTTAGTCTTGGTAAAGGTTGATTTGAAATTGATAGATATGATTGTCTTGATATTTGGAACATGTGGTTGACATCTGTGAGAGGTTGCAGGGTAACATGCTTGGTATTAGCATGACAAGGTAACAATTGATTTTTTTATGTAACTAACAGTTGGATGATGTGATATCGCATAATAAGAAAGGAATTGGGTAAGAATTCATTTGGCCATGTTTGGAAACCCTAATTCCAGATGAATGATTTCTTTGCATACATGAATTCTTCTTAGCCCTAATTTGTTTGAAATTATGTGGATATGTGCTATGTTCATGGACATGTTTTTGATAGGTATAACAATTGGTGTCTAGTTATAGCTAAATCTGTCAAGGGAATTGGAGTCCCTTGAGACATGGCACAAATGTGTTTGGTTACAAGGCAACATGCTTGGCACAACAAGATAAGGTAACTAGTGTATTGTTATGTTTATTTATGCACTGACAATTATGTGTTTATGGCAGTGATGTAGGGGATTGCATGGCAAAAGAGATTACCATGAAATCTTAAAGAAGGCTTGGGTTGAGCTTTCCATTGGAGGCTTTGGGAACCATGGGGATTGAGTCATGGTGTTTGTTGCTAGTCTTGTTCTTTTGGTCTTTTGTGATTTTTTGTGCATGATTAAGGCTTTGTTTATGTCTTGTGTATGGCCATACCGCTTTATTTGTGGTGTCGTATTGTTATTGGTTTCCATGGTTTTCCCTTCCTTGCTTCTTGGTATTGCCTTTTATGTTTTGAGCGTCTTAGGAATTGGTTGGGAAAGAGGAAAGGGGAGCTTAAGAAGAGATGAGTGAAACCCAACAAGTGATGTAAGGCCTTGATGAAGCTCAGTCCATGTATAAGGGCAACTGAAGGCAAGCATGTGGCAACTGGTGGGATTGGTTGGGTCCATTGAGGTAAATGGATGGTGATAGGACAATTATGAGAAAGGTAACAAAAATGGTAAAGTAGATGGACTTGAGGTGTCAGATGTCTTGGCTATGTTGGGAATCGTTGTTCTCAATGTGGTGCATGTTGTGAACAGAGAAAGGGAGTTCTCTTAACCTTGACCTTGATATCTAGTAATTATGTTGTGATCATGATTGTTTTTATGCTAATGTTTATATGCATATATGCATGTATGTATGTCGTTGTCTAACACGATCATGATTGTTTAATGCTAATATTTATATGTGTATATATGTATGTATGTATGTATTTTGTTGTCTGACAGGGTCGTTAGGAGTCATTCTTGTGGAGGAATGATAGCTTATGCAGGTGAATGACATGAAGAGGTTCCTGGCTATGAGGAATCCAGGGGGAAGAGTAGCCTGACATATCTCCGAGGTCAGTATCATGTGGATATGAATTGATATTATGTGATTATACTATGTCTATGTTTATGTTATGGGCAGGTTAACGCTGAGAAATACATCAACGAAAATGAAAATAGTGTGATGCGTGGCATGCTAGGATAAGCATGGATGGTGGAGAAACACTGGAAGCAAGGTTGCTTGGTAGAGACAATGTGGTTTTGGATGTGTGGTACTACTGTTGTGCATATATTGTATATGTTGTACATGTTGCATCTGTGATGTTGTGCGCATGTGGTGTTGTGTATATATAGTGTGTGTACATGTAGTTTATGCAATTTTATGTACATGGTGGTACAGATAGTGTTGTGTGAATATTGCATATGCATTATTGGACATAGGTGGTGCTATGTACATGTTGGATATGTGACATTGTGTGCATATGGTGGTGTGTGCATGTTGGATATGTAATGTTGTGTACAGCTGATGCTATGTACATGCTGGATATGTAATGCTATGTACATGTGGTGTTGCGTGCATGTTGTACATGTGGTGTTGCATGCATGTTGTACATATGGTGCTATGTACACATGGTGTTGTGTGCATGATTGTACAAGTGGTGTTGTGTGCATGTGGTGTTGTGTACATGTCGTGCATGTGGCGTTGTGTATACATGGTGTCGTGTACATGTTGTGCATGTGGTGTTGTGTACATGTCGTGCATGTGGCGTTGTGTACATGTGGTGTCGTGTACATGTTGTGCATGTGGTACTGTGTACATGCGGTATTGTGTACACGTTGTACATGTGGCACAATGTACATGTGGCGTTGTGTACACATTGTATAGGTGGTGTCGTGTACATGTGATGTTGTGTACACATTATGCAAGTGGTGTTGTGTATATGTGGTATTGTGTACATGTTGTACATGTGGTACTGGTGTACATGCAGTATTATGTGCATGTTGTACATGTTGTGTTATGTACATGCAATATTATGTATGTGCATGGCGTAGTCATGGTATCATGACATGTGTATTCGTTGTGTTGTACTTTGTCTACGTATATGTATTGTGTTGTACATCGGGTGTAGGTGTATGTATTGTTTTGTGGTGTACACCAGATGTAGGTGTATGTATTGTGTTGTGTTGTACACTGGGTGTAGGTACATGCGTTGTATGACAGGTATAGGTGCATGTATTGCATGGCATTGTATGTTGTGTGTGGTTGTATGTGTGATGCATAATATGTGTATGTGCACATGGTTGAGGAGAAGGCACTAGCTGTTTGTTGGGTGTGGAAACCGATCCGAAGTGCATACGAAATAAAGACAATGGTAGAAGCTAAGGATTGATTAAAGGATCAATATCCGTATTTTATTTCAATTTTACTATGCATGTGATTTATGATGATTACATATGATATATGCTTATGTTTTATGATGGTTGCATGTGATTTATGATTTTAATTTATGATGGTCGAGTTTGACCTAACCAGATGTGATATGTTTATACATGATGATTTGGTCAAACATGATAGTTTGACTTATTGTGACAAGAAGCGAACATGATTGCAAGTGTATCTTACTGACTAGCTACCAATGAGGTATGATTTGAAGTTATTTCAATTTATTTTGAACCTAATGGAAATTATGTGCTTGGTATAGGAAAGCATGAAATGCCTGATTGGGTGGTTGAAATCGACTACAAGAATTAGCAGCAACAGGAGTAGAAAAAGAAATTAGAACATGCAACAGTATGTCAGTAAAGCATTTAGGAGTAGGGTCATTGTGGGACATTGGTACCCAATAGTGTCCATTGGTTTCCATGAGCATGCTATGACTATTATGATGGTTTGAGGCAGATATGTGCCTTGGTTGTTTGACCTTCTGATGCGAGGAAGCTTTACCTAGGGATGGATCACCTGGGATAAGGGATGTTGGGGAACTTGGAAGGTGAGTGACTGCATGAAAGGGGGCGACCAGATTTCTCGAGGCTCTGTGTAGCAGAGAAGGGAAGGTCGGGGATATATTTGTTTTGGTCATTAACATTGCCTAATGGAACTAGATGCACATTGGGAATGCACCTCGGAACAATGAGCCGGTAGCTATTCACTGAGAGGACAAGTGATGCAGGATTGCAACGCTAGACATTGGATGCAACTTTGACTTTGACAGTGGATTTTGGAATTCCTGGGAAGGAGGTCAATCCTGGCACTAATTTGAGGGTGGAGGAGTGAGCCTATGGATTCCCTTGTTGATTGATACGAGCATTGTATCCTTTATTTGGTGGTTAAGCAAAGGTGCATATGTAGTTATTGTAATTACCATAATGAGTTATGCTATAAAGTTCCAATAAGCAATATGTTTGTCTTGTTGTCATGATGTTTTGCTTTTGATCAGGTCATTCATTGTAGATACTACAACGAGTTGTGTTATAAAGCTCCATGGGCAGTATGTTTTTCTTACAACAGTCTTTTTTGTTATAGGTGTCATTGAACACTGAGGAAGGTGTTCCCCCAAAGGGGACGGTTCTATAACAACCATGGTTAAAAATCTATGTAAAAATATATAAGGTCATGGTCATGAGACACGTATTCCAAGCTAAATGGTGGGAAAAACACCCTAGTGGGTGTTAATTTGGTTTATTATGGCTAAAGGAATTTGACAAAGGAAATGGCTAAGGCTTTGGAAAGGCATCAAGCATTTATGTGGCATTTTATTTATGAAAATAATGGAACTTAGGAGAAAAGGAAGGTGAAAGGTCACAGGTTGCATGTGAGGAGGAAATTGAAGGAAAATAATGGAAAATGAAGAAAATAGAGGCCTAATTGATAAGAAGGTTTATGAGGATCAGTTAGCAAGCTTTTTTTGAGGTTTTGCATTGGATCAAGAAATCAAAGAAGGCAAGAGGAAGGAAGGAGCAAGCAAGGAAGAGAAGGATCAAGTAGCTACAACAAGATTCTTTGCAAGCATCGATTTGCAGGTGTATTTTCCTTTCTAGATTTGGAATGCATGGTATTGCATGTGGTTCTTTGTTGTTATGGCATGGGTTTTGCCAGGTGTGACAATGTTTTCAGCACAGCCTTGCCATTTCCAGATAGCCATGGTGTGATGGGGTTCTCATGTTTTGGTTGAGATGGATTGTCAAATGGATTCAAAGTTGAGTGAGGTGGATCTCCGAATGATAGAGCACATGGCCTAATGGTCCCTGAACTGAACTGTGGATCATGGTAAAGCCATTGGCCTAGTAACCCCTGAGCTAGACGGTGGGTTGCGGTAAATCCAGGATTGTGTTACCTCAGTGGGCCTAGGAATCCTTGCCGGTGAATGGTAGGATATATGGTAAAGCCAAGAGGTGGGTTTCTCTCCATTGGGCCTAGTAATATCGGGTTGGGATATGTAGCAAATCCTCGAGAGTGGGTCTCGGTTTATGGCCTAGTGATCCAGTGTGGATTGTGGTAAAGCCTGAGAGACTAGGACACAAGAAATATTCCTCATGGTGTAGGTGGAGAATGCTAGTGGCATCCATGCTTGTTTGGTCTAGTGTTCATGTGGAGATAATGGTAAAGCCTGTTATTATAGGTTCATTATGTTTTCCTAGTGATCCGAGATGGATTATGGTAAAGCCTAGTTTCTATTGATGAGGGTGAGCTGCTTTAGCTTCAGGATGCCCTAATTGGTTCTTTTGGTTTGAGTCCCACATTCATGCTTAGAATATGGCACGGGGGTGAATGGATGGAGAGAGATTTGGATCAACCATTCTATGGTTGGGTGGAACGTGGTAGTCCCATCTTGGGTTTGGATTTTCCATCATCAATATGAGGTTATTTCTCCTTGTATTTCTATGAGTATTGTATTGGTTTATATGTAGATCATATGGATGTAATTTCCATGGTATTTATGTTGCTATTATGTTGGTTATAAGCATGTATTATGACAATGATGATTTATGGATTTGCTCATATTTTGATTTGTAAATGAATGAACAATGTATCTATGACCTAATAGATGATTATGCAGCAAATGGTATAAGGGAAAAATGCTTCTTAGTGATTATCTGATAAGTATGAGACCCCTATACTTAGATATGTTGTTTAAACCTGCATATTAGATATTTGTGATATGTTTGACAAAATGTCAGTCTCGTTTGGGGATGGTCAGGCCTAGTCCTGGAGTTAGTTTTTAGTTTATTAGTCTTGTCATCATGTGTTTAATGGATTCCAGAAGTTACAACAAGCTCTGGGCAGTGGCCAGAATTCTGGGCTTGAAAAGTGCCTTAAATCTCGCAGACTCTGACACAGGTCTATTGGAAATAGTCCCTAGATGTAGGCATGTAGGCTTGTGGGAGCATCCAAAGCTCTCTAGATGCTAGAATGCCCATAACATGGGAGCATCCAGAGGTTTAATAGCTTAAAAACTCAGTGGGGCCTAGGGGCATGATACCTGAGTGGTTGGATGGCACCTGCGAGTGTTGTTGCTAATGTGGAAGGTATGTTTGTTGTGTGTTCATTGATTCCAATCCATTAAGGTCATCTAGGAGGTTGAATCATATCATAATAGCCTTTCGTCACATGCTTACCCAGTTGCCCAGTTACTTGGGTAAAAGTGGGAGGAGGGTGTTACAACTTCCTTTTTTGCATGAGTCGCTACCATGTATTTGGCTTATGTAGTTGAGAGTTCCACTATAGAATGTTTGTTACTCATTCAATTTATTGCTCCTCCAAATAGGTTAAATACATACCCACTTGTAGATTTTCTATGACCTAGATATATATCCCAATTTGCATCAATAAAGCCATGTATGTCCAACACTTTGTCCAATCTTGATCTTCCTTAGTAGCACAATCCATCGCTAGTAAGGCTAAGCAAATACCTAAAAACCCTCTTTATTATCGTCCAATGCTCCTTCCCTTGTTTCACATATACTTGTTCAATATTCCTACTGCATGTGCAATGTTCGATCTAATACAGACCATTATATACATCAAGCTTCCAACTTCACTGTCACATGGGATATTGATCTACAAATAATTTTATGCTTACAATAATAGGCGCCTTTACTGATATACATTCCTACATATTAGACCTATGTAATATTGTCTCTAGATACTTCCTATGATTTTCATGTTTGCCCCATATCTTTTAATTTCCATGCTTAAGATAAAATTTGCAACGTCGATATCCTTCATGTCAAATTTAGAGGACAACTAAGTTTTCATTTCTTGGACGATTTCCCAATTAGTTCTAATTAGCAACACATCGTCCACATATAAGACCAAATAAATAACATGATCACCAACTAATTTGAAATACACACAATGATCTATTTTGCTCCTTGTGAAGCCAAGTCTCAATATATAAGTATCAGATTTTTTATTCCACGTCCTTGGTGATTGCTTTTACCCATAAATGGACTTTTTCAACTTGCATACTAGCTCTTTCTTTCCTTTCATATTTAATCCTTCTAGATGTTTCATGTAGATTTCTTCTTCCAGATCCCCACATGGGAATGTTGTCTTCACATATATCTATTCTACTTCAAGATAAAAAAAATAGTAGCAACATATTAAATAAATATAGTAGAAGTTAACTCAGCAACAAGAGAAAAAAATGTCACCAAAGTTTTTCTAGAGTTTTCCATCCTTTGAATCCCTTTCTCCCTAATAGTCTATGGATCATGATCAATAATAAATAGAACAAAATTTGAATGGAAATACTATGGAGTATACCTTTCTTGTTGCCTTATTTCTCGAACTAATCTCCTTAGTGCCAAAGCCTATGTTTCTTCTTATTTTTATTCATGTTCTTCTGTAGAAATTGATTCATCATCCTTTAATTCAAACTATATTTTATTTTGTTCTTACTCATTTGATATGACTTCCTATCTGACAACATATTTGAATTCTCTAAATACCACATCTTGACTATACACAAGCTTCTTAGTTTTCTAGTTTCAAAGCTTATAACCTTTTAAGCCATCTTTGTATCCAATAAAGATATGCTTTTCAACTTTTTTTTTCCATCTTCTATTCTCCTTTGGAACGTGTACATAAGTATCACAGCCAAATACCATATGATATTTAAGAGAAGGTTTCTTACAGTCCACACCTCATGCAATGTCTTGTCATCAAATGCCAATGAGGGTAATCTATTTACGATATAACATGCAATTTTCACTTCCTCTCCCATATTTTTTTATCCTAACGCAACACCACATAGCATGTGTTGGTGTCCGAGTGTGAATACCTATTCAACCCTTTTCCACATTTAATTTATTAATCCGGGTGTGTACATTATTTCAAGGCAACACGCAAAATATATGCGGGTAGAAATGACACAATCCTGTCACCAATCTTAGATTCAATAACCAAGTTAACTAAAGAACCACTGTGACAGTAAATGAGGATAAATTGCAGAATTATTAAAAAAAAGCATTCACAACAAATAATTAAAGTACTATAACAACAATCAAAATAAAACAACATAAATAAAATAACAAGACACAGAAATAACACAACACCTGATCAAAAGAGTGGGCCCAACTCTCTGACCAGGGTTGCGGTGGATTCACAACTTATAGAGAGAACAACAAAATAACTTGCATTCAATTAATTAACAGTGTTCTGTTACAATCTCAATCTCTTGCATGGCTAACCTCGATTCACAACATTGAAACCCTTCTTATACAATACTCAGAGAAATTTGTCTCTCAATATGGCAACTAATGTCTATAAATATACAATCGCTGAAACGACCAACTAGTTGTTGAGTGAAAGACAAGAAAGGTGTGGAATAGGCCTGGAATCTATTATACTATTACAATGCTTGCCAATATGGTGTTGGAAGCTTGGAATCACTTCTGTGATTTTCATCTGTGACCTTTGACCACCAGATCTGCAGAAATTTCAAAATTAGTAACTCGCATGGGTAAAATCTCCATGATTATTACTTGATTAATTAAACATTCCGTGAAGGAAATCAAAGTGGGTTACCTTATGCATTTAGAACGATTAGTGAATATAAATGATACAAAGGAGTGAGAGAGAGAGAGTAAAAATGGAGGGAAAAAGTATGTAGATTTGGCACCCAACATCTCCCCTCAACTGGTCTTTCTGCATGCCCTCATGCAACTCATCGTCTCTTTAGATCTATGTTACACAGTAATTTGTCACCGTCCCTATTACCCCTTCTCCCGCACATTGGAGGACTTGTTCTAGGACTTGTGAGAAGTGGCATAACCTGAAAACACCTGCATTGTATCCCCTTGAGTATAGCCCTTTTTCCATTGGCGCTGTTCCACAATGTATCACTCGCGCCAATGAGGGAAATCCTCCAAAGAGGGCACGCCAGCTGGCGCTCTGTCTCAGAGTCGCACTAGTGCCAACCCAGTTGGGTAAAGTTTTTAACAAACCAACTTGCGAAGGTTCTTCCTAACCTATTCATGAAATGATTCCAGTTTGAGTTAGTTGGGCTTCGAATCTCCATAGAAGGGAAGTAGTTCTCCACCTCTCATGGAAGCTTCCTAATGATAAGGACAATCCCATGAATCTTGTGGATGATCCTATCTCCTTCTCCTCTCTCTATATAATCTTGTTCTTTCACCTTTGACAAGCTAGTTAGTAATTATACTCTTCAAGCTCCAAATTCTAAGTCCCAAAGTCTGAGAATTGCTAAGCTCATGCTACAAGAGGCCTTGTTCACCCCCATAAGGTCACATCTTTAAGGAGGAGATCTTTGTCCAAGTAACCAAGGAGAGAGAGGCTTGTTCCCCATTCCCAACAAGCTTTGCAAGGCATGTGTTGCTGATCACCCAGTTAAAGGAGGATTTGACGTCAGAACTTGGTTGTATTCTTCTTTGTTTATCAATAATAATAGACGACTATCATTATGGTTCCACTCTTATTGTCTTTATAATGATGTTTGAGTTATATTCTTTCTGACTGATATATAGTTGCATTTCTTGGATTTTATGCTTGTATTTGTGTTGTTCTTTGCATGTGCAGGTGTCCGTTCACGAGGATCGTGGGGATTGTGACCAGCTGGAGCGAAAGAACGGGAGTGACGACTCTTCTACAAATACTAGCGTTGGATTTGAGGTAGGCCCTCATCATCGGTATTTACTTTGCAATTAGGAACCTACGTGTTAGCGTTGTTTGATTGTTGCTAGACCTCATTTAGGATAGTGGGATCACCTATGTCTGCAGAGGGGATTTACCTACACAACAATTTGGCGACTCCGTTGGGGAGTTGGCTTTTTGCCTTGTTGTTTGTTTTGTCTTGTTGTTTTATTTGTACACTTTAGACGGAGCCTGAAGTATGGCCAGATAGCCTTCGAAATGCTATTGCTCTGCATTAGCAAAGTAGATCAACGCCACTTCAGTCCATCTCCGGTTTGGTTTATGAACTGAACGGCTTGGAACTTTCCTTGTTTCTTGGTTATTTCTTGGTTTCTCCTGCTTGATTAGCTTTCTGGGTTGAATGCCTGTGTTGCTTCTTGCTTCTTGGTGTACTTAGGTATTGCTGATTTGGCCTTGGCTCTTTTGTTTTTATTTTTTCCATAGCAAACTCGGCTGGCACTATTTTATAGCGTGACAGTCGCGCCAGTTGGCGCAAGTTACACATTTACAACCCGCACCAATTCCTGAAAGGCGCTTGTTGCAGCCTGACAGTCGCGCCAGGCCTGGAAACTTTTGAAGTTTGCTTGGCTGTGAACTTTGAGCTTGTGTTTTTGTTCTAGGTTTCCTTTTTTGTACTACTTGAGTGTGTTGGAGTTGATTTGACTTGCTTGATCGTTACCCTTTGGGTGTTTGCTTTTTTTCTATCGATTTCACATTTCTAGCCCTAGGGCATCTAGTGGCTTTGTGTATCGAGCCTTCCTCAGGTGTTTTGATCCTTTTGTGGTCCAGTCGACTCTTTGTTTGCTCCCTTACACTTGTTTGGTAGTTGGGAATTGTTTTGTTGCGTTATTTGAGTGATTTGCTTTGTCTTCACTTGAATTCCGCTTTGTCTCACTTTGAGCCTAGATCACACGGCTCATTGTTGTCTTTGGGATATTTCTTGTTCTTTGGATGTTTGATTTGTGATTTGAGGAACTGAATGTGCTTGTATTGAATAGAATTTGTTTGTTTTATTTCTCAAAGTTGTTTAGTGAATTTTGCCATCATCAAAAAGAAAAAATCTCTTTTGCTTTGAATTAGTTAATGACAATTAGAACTTTTCATTTCGATTAGTGATTAGTGATCTTAAAGAAAAGTTTGTTAATTTGCATTAGCTGCATTAGGGAAGCTCTTTGTTGTCTTGTGATCATTTCGTTTGCATGAAAGCTCTTCAACTCTCTCGTAACTAGCATTCATCGAATGAAATGACATGTTTTGGCATATAGATTGCATTTAGGGAATTTTGAGAGATTACATACGTAGGACCTGAAACCGAACCTTAACACAAGATCAACTTTAAAATAAACCGGAATGAAATCTAACAACGCATTGGAACATAACGCTCCATTTTATAGGTCTAGGCTAGGACTTGCTCTGGTGTCGTTAACCTTGTACTTTTGTTTTCCATCAAGGTTGGGTGATTCTTCTTTTGTGACTCAACTGTTGGTCTAGTACAGACTTGTGCTCCCATGTTACTGTCGAGTTTATGGGGAGACTCCACTAGGTTTCATCCTTAATCATGGAAGCCATGTTTGCTGCCTTACAGCCTGTATGCACTGAACACACATTCGGGAAGATTGTGCCGTACGGAAGTCCTTGGTCATATGATTGCTAAGGTTGTATATGAAGTTTTACGGATTTCTGGTAAACCCCTTGCCTAGTTTCTAGAGTAGTCACTTTTTGATCCTTTTCAGACTCCCTAAAAGAAAAGGCTCACTTGAGCATTTGTCACTTCGGGCTCACTAAACATTCGAAGGCGACTAGAGTCATCTTTTTGTCCTTTTCTCGACTCTTTAAAAATGAAAAGGTCAAGTTATGTCCTGATGTTTCAAAATTTATTCGGCCACGTTCACACTTACCTTGTTAGATCTTGTTTGCATTAGTTTATGTAGGGTTTTTTCTCGTTAGCTTGTCTAGGATTTTTTGAATTCGATCATCTTGGCAGATCCATCAATCCCGTCTCCCGTCCCTAGTGACCAAGGGTCTCCTTCTTCTGCTGCTCCTGAGACACCGGTTTGTGGTGACACTTTTCCTGTTATTCCAAGTGTCCAATTGAACTCTCGCGCTCCAGAAGACGATCTTCACGATCTATTTTGGAACCCTGTTTGGGAACCTTATGAAGAGGATTTTCCCTCTACTCCTACTAGTGTTTCGGTCCCGATGGCTTCCTCTGATATGGAGGACACATCTCCTGTAGCGAGTGAGACACCTGTTTTGTCAAGTATCGAGACTCTTATCCCGGCCACATCCGCGGTCATATCTACAGCCTTCACTGTCAGCCCTCTCGGTGTTACAGTGCCCTTACGCTATAGGGCTTTAAGGGATGCCATGGGCTCTAGGAACTCCTCTTCAGGTACCATGTGGGATCATAACATGATTCCCACTACGGGATCTTTTGTTTCACAAGTTCACAATATTGTTGTCACGTTAGTTCCGACCATTCCGACCGTTTGTGTCGCGTCTTCAACTCCAGTTGCTAGTGCCGTTATGGCGTTTTCGATCGTAACTACTGTTGCTGGTCCGTCCCGCGGTCCAGTACATAGTGGCCAATCGGCACATACGCCCAAAGTTGTTCATCCTGCAGTTAGTGCCCCACCTTCTTCTGGTGCCATTCCAGCAGGGGAGGCATATTCTCAATATTTGCATGCTGTTCAGAATCCGGGCGCGCAAGGCCCTTATTATGACCCTATAAGTCATCATTTCTATACTTCCTTGCCAGCTGAGCCTGCCGTTGAGGTTCCAGTCCCCTTGAATGTTGCTTGGGGTACCACTGGTTATGGTGGTGGCCAAATCTATTCGGATCAAGGACAACCTTACCAAGGACCATCGTATCAAGGTCATCCATCCTACACGCAACCTAATTATGGGCAACAGTATTATGGCCAAACCTATCCAGGGCAACCTGGAGGCCCACAAGGACAACCCTCCCGGGGACAACCTTCGACCTATGGTGGTCCGTTTTTCACCTATCTTGGGCAACCCTCTGGAAACCCGGGAAAACCTTATGCTCAACAAGGACAACATGGACTCCAGCAGGGATACCCTTCCGGTCAACCCTACGGGAATCCGGGACAACCTTATGCACAACAAGGACAACTTGGAATCCAGCAAGGGTACCCGTCTGGGCAGGGTGGTCAGCCTTACATGCAGCAAGGCCAACGCACTGCTTAGCCTAGTCAACCATCTGGACAGGCTGGTCAACCCCAAGGTCAACCAATCGTTCAGTCTGCTCAGCCATCTGGTCCGCAAGGACAACCCTCAGTTGTACAAGGACAACCTAACACCCAGCAAGCTCAACCTTCTGGGCAAGTAGGTCCATCCCAAACTCAACCAGGGCAACCTTCCGGCCAGGTGGCCCAACCTTAATCTTCTCAAGGACATCTGTTATGAAACCAGCTCAAGAAAAGATAGAAAAGATAGATCAACGCCTTATAATTAAGCCTCTTCGAGGGGGCAACCTCCTTTACATTACATAAATGAACAATTCTTGGATGATTCAAATGAAAAGACCTCCTCTCTATATATAGGAGTCTAAAGGGCCATAACATAATCAGAGCCTACATAACAATAATAAT
>APFE031565176.1:51951-85749 GCA_000404065.3 Pinus taeda
TTAATTAATTAATTAATTTTATTTATTTATTTATTTATTTATTTTTTTTCGGTTGTCCTTGCTGGGACTCTGCAGGTAATGAGCCAACAATGGTTGCGCCCTCCTTCAGGCCACCGAACTTCAATATGGGAGGAACAACAATTTCTTCTGTTAAACCACGGGGGAAACGAACCTTTCTCGCTCCTCTTGGCATTGTGGCCTGAAACGGAGAGTGGGGAATTTCCTCTACCTGGTCTATACCAGTCCCATCTACTACCTATAATTCTTTTTCTTCCTCACCTTCATTCCTCAATTGGGCTGAGCCTTCTTCATGTGGTGCCTCTTGTCCTGCGATCGACACTGGTTCTTGTGGAACAACATCAACCTCAAGGTTTATCTCTTCCACGTTTTCCTGCCTAGACTGAGTTGGTGGTGGTTCTTGTGTGGCACCCCTACTCATTCAACATCCACATCTGTGGTGCATGATCTTCACACATGGTTTTGGACGCGATGGTTTTTGGTCCATGGTTTTGGATGCGATGGTTTTTGGTCCATGGTTTTGGACGCGATGGTTTTTGGTCCATGGTATTGGATGCTTCGGCATGTATAAATATGTATTGTAACATGGAAAGGAATATAATGAAAAATCAAGCTGGTAGTGCCGATTTTGGGATCCAGAGGAAAATCTCTATGTATATGTGTTTTATGTGTTATGCTCTCACATTGTTTATTTTCTGTGTTTTAGAATTCGTATGCAGGTAATTTATGTACGGGGTTAAAACCTACAATAATTTTCTCCTTCATATATACATTGCAACTTATCTAGAATTTCTTTTTTAGTCTCACAATGTCTCACTTTATCAGATTCTAAATTTGATAGTCCTTTCAAGATAATCTTATTTACTTCTATGTCATATTCATTATTTACTCCAAGCTCTATTGATAACCATATATTTAAATTAGAGGCCATTAAATAGGCCTCCATTCCCACCTTCCTAAAAACGTCATCAAATTTATTCAAAAATTATATTCCCTCTACAATAAACCAATCTTAATTAGCCATGGTCTCTTATGACTTACTTTTTGGAGTGAATTGTGTTGCATCTAATTGCTCTTCTCCATACACAATCAAGAATAGATTGTCTTCATTGGCATCTCCTAGCACTTCTACCACATATGGTACATTGCTTGTACAATCACAACCTTTGATACGATTTGACTTATTTTGGTACATATTCTTCTTATTATTCCTTCTATTGGACATAATTCCTTGGATCTACCTTCCAACAGTTAAATTGTTCGAGATGGAACCCACTCTAATATCAATTGTTCAAAAATAGGATAATAATGGGGGTGGGGGTGAATCAATATTATGACCAATTTAAACAATTATCACCAATACAAAACATTCCAATTAATTTAATAATCAACCATGTAAGCAACTCATAAATCACACAACGACACCATAAACATCATACAGACATCAGGCACTAATTTTTACGTGGAAACCCATAAAGGGTGAAAACCGTCAATCTCTTTTTTAGTTATTTATGTAGATGCAAGCTCAAAATTGTTGTTACATTATGTTCATTGGTACCCACCAAAAGGAAGTGACCAATCCCTGATTTGCAAGAACCTACTTATAGGAGGCACCAACCACTAATTGATTTTCAAGCACCAACCTGAAGGAAGCACCAACTCCCCTATGTGCCAATACTAACATGAAAAACCTTGCATATCCCTTTTTCATCCATTTTCAAACTCAGATCCACAGGTACTCAATTACATTAAACTTTAGGTTCATGTTTGTTTCTCTCTCTTTGATACGACTCTCACTCAGCTAGATATCTCACAATGCAACCAACATACTCAAACTCTGTCTCTGCTTTGCAACTCTCCTCGTATTCATATTTGATCATATGTTTTTTATATCTACTTTGATACTCCTACGGAATTCTAGATTTGATCACAATACTCATATATGCTTCATTTACCAATTTGCAATAACTCTTCTACAAACTCACATCTGATGTCAACACTCAGATCTTCTCCCCCTTTTTTTGTATTCTTTGCCTTTTCTCGAATTAGGAACTTTAGCTTATATTTATTTCTTCTTCTACATTCCCTCCCAATCAATTGTATCGGTTCACCTTCACATTCATTATTAGTCAAATCATTTCAGGTTCATTCCATTTAGAATTTGTTGGTCTCTTCATTTATCCAACGAGATAATGTTAATCGACACCACTAGTTCCCCATCTTCACACTGCCTTAGCTTCAATTTTATTCTTTCCTCAGTATGGCCTTATCTGCCTCAGGCTTTTCACAAACTTGTCCTTATTAATGCATGCTTTTTAGGTCCCTATAATACTAGTGTATTCCTCATATTTTTATTGTTAGTGTATCCCCCTATTGTTATTGTTGTGCCCTTGCATTATTATTATTATGTGGGCTCTGATTATATTGTGACCCCCTAGACTCCTATATATACCAAGGAGGTCTTATCATTTGTATCATCCAAGAATTGTTCATTTATGTAATGTAAAGGAGGTTTCCCCCTCAAAGAGGATAATTTTTAAGTCGTTGATCTATCCGTTCTTCTACTTGTGATTTGGTTGTATAAAAATGCTTTAGACTCTCTCAACCTTTTATAGTCTTGGCCCATACACAAAATTGGTCCACTGAACTCTTCATTGGAACAACACTTCTTATTTTAGTTTTGGCACTCTCTTAGCCTTTGATCTTCAATAGGATAACATGAAGAGGAACTTTTTTAATTATCACATAGCTCAAGGAGGAAATTCATTAATTCTCAAATAGATTGAGGAGAAAATTCATTAATTCTCATTGATTATATCATCTAGGCCAAGTTCACATAGCCATGACAAGCCTTTAATTTCTCTTGACTAAATTTGGCACCTAGAATGCCAAGTTATCCGAGACATCAAATTTCCATTTCCTTAAACGCCAAATTTAATTGATGAGAGCCATTTGTTCAACTCACACACATAATGCAAAATTTCCTTTGATATACAAAACACAACATGTATAGTCTATAGGAAGAATACAAAATTTATTAACGCTTGTGCTAATTGACGACTTACACTGTTTGATCTTTAAACCCTAGTTCAATCAATGGTTGATGCTTTTCACAGAGCCCCCATGTATGCCTGATAGATAACAAAGGAATGGGGGGATTCACAATTTGTTGGATCTACCATTAACTCCCATGTAGTTTCCATCAACGTGCCATGAGTAGTTCTTCATCAACCTGTAAAATGATGTCCATTATCAATTATGGCCCCCCTCTTATTTTTTACAGTTAATGAAGGGCTCCGCATTTTGCCACTTTGCAAAACTCTAACGAAATGAAACCTCATCACCTCATCCACTATCTAGGTGTTTTAACGTTTGAAACAATGGCCAATCTCCACAACCTTGAATTTTCATATGGGATAGATATTGCATTGCTCCTGGATCATCCAGATCTAAAAGTTGTTTTAGATCCACTACCCTCTCACCACACTTTTTTCAAAAAAATCGTAAACATAGAAAATTATTTACAAGCCAATTCATGGGCATGAATCACAATGCTTTACCACATCATCAATTGACTTCATGATGATGCCACCATGCCACATGGAATCCTCTTAGTGGTGCCATGGGTCACTCAAATTTGGCCTACTTAGCCATCCAAAAGATCCAAAATCACCAACCATGTGTCACGTGTATGGAGTGTGCCATGTTATCACTCTAGCCATGTTATTACCACATATATGCCACTTCACTAGCCACATCACACTGCCACACCATCTCCAGCTTATATGACCACATCATCTTCGTTGTCCAATCATATTCCTCGATGTGTCATCGCCTCCATGTGTCATCACTGCCACCTGTTCTGGTACGAAAAAAAAGTTCAGTATCTGGGTCATATTAGTGTTTCCTTTTATTATAATTTTCAAAAGGCCAGAACCTTGATTCAAATTTTAAACTTAGATTTGGAAATGTTAGATCTAGATATGAGTCTTTTTCTAATTTGCAATGTGTTTAGACTATCAAATGTCTCATATGTTTAGATGTCTCAGATTACTTGCTTTAGTCCAGATGGTATTGGATATCCCCAAATGCCCGAATTTCTCCAAAAATCGGGATGGAATCAGATCTCCAAATTCTTCACTCATTCAGATTGATTCTAATTTTTACACCATTCTAGATATCCTCCAAAAGTTTTTTGCACCCCAAATTTCCTCATCATCTAGATGAACCCCAATATCTAGATATATGTTCCATATCGTGTTAATCTAGATTTGTGGATATGCGCTCAAGTGTAGGATTTCTCCTAAATTCTGGATATGCCCAAATGACTTCAAACCATAAAATTTCTTATCCATGCCTTAACTTCAAAAGTCATTTTCTCCTTGATCCTTGGGAGCTTTTATAAGTTCCATATACCATTGAAAGGTCTCTGAGAGGACTATCCAACTATATACTTTGCAAGAGAATTTGATCTTATCCGATGCATAAATCATGCCTTCAAATATAGGTTATTAGATCATACATATAGTGATATGCAATCATTGCAAGACTCTGCAAACACCAAATACACATTTGCAATGATTACTTGACATCAATGACAACCAACTGTCATCCTGCTCAATAATATCCAACAATACCCCCCTAAACTTGATACTCCTTAACATTAATGATTACTCCTTCGACATCAATAACAACACTTTGTTTAACATTTCCTTCTACTACTCCACTCTTAAGAACATTGAAACTATTACACCCATCACTAACAATACTTCCCAACATATTTTACAATGTTCCAATATGAACTCCCCTTAATAATAATTTTGCTCCTCAAACCATCCTACAAGTATTATTTTCAAACATTATTGTCACACTTGCATCTCTCATCTTGCTTACATAAACAATTTTTTTGGCTATTTCTCAGATGTGCAGAATAAGAGGGAGTGTTCTAATCCTTCCACTCATGAGTTTCAACTTAACTTTTCCTCTTCTTATGATTTTGGTTGTCGAATAATCTCCTCAGAGAATATTTCCACCATCGAACCTTTCATACTTGCAATACCACTCCTTGTGAGGAGTCATATGAAAGGATGCACTTGAGCTAACTAACCATGCCTCATGATCTACATGTGTACTTTAAGAAGCCAATACATATCCTTCCTTCATCTGAGGAGGTTTTTTCTTCTATGTAGGTGCATCTTCACATCCCTTCCTTTTTTCAGGAATTTTAGGTCTACAATATTTCTTGTAATGCCCTTCTTTTCCACATCTCCAACATAGCTTTATGAACTTTCCTTGAGATTATGTCTTCCTCTAGATTTAGATCCCCCACTTCAGGACTTACTTTTATATCTATTTTGGGAGTGTCCTCCTATAGACAAGGAATCTTTGTTGCTTTCCATGTTTTTTCGTCTCATATTCTTTGATAACAAGAATGAGACTATTTTATCAAAGCTTAAAGTAGTTGCATTACTACTCATGGCAACAATAAGACTATTTTATGAATCTGGTAGAGAACATAACAAACTAATGCACTCATTGTCATCTAAAATATTAATATCAACAGATTAGTATTGAAGGTATTTAAATGCCCTGCCACAAAGTCTTTATTCTTCATCCTTAGGTTCTACACCTTCTTTCACAGGAACAGTTTGTTCAATGGGGACTTAGACTGATAAAAAGTCCCTAAGTTGTCCCATAGATCCTTTGTTGTAGCTCCCCTTAAACATTTAGTAATAATTAATCTAAGAGACACAACCATATTGTGCTCATTGCCTTTTGATCTAAGTTGGTCTAGTTCTTTTGTTTACATCCCTATTTGTGCAGTACCCGGATCCACAACTATCCACTGATATCTTTCCACCAACAAATCTTCCATTTCGAGCTTCCATGGCACAAAATTATGCCCATTTTATTTATAGATCTCTATCTTTGAATTGCTCATCATTTCCTTTTCGCCATAAGAATCACTTCTGCATATCTCCCACTGTAACAAGGTCTACCATAGGCCTGAGCCAATCCCATTAGCCATAAAGGCATCCCTTTGAAGCCAAAATTGCTATGATACCAAATGTAGTTTTTAACTTTGTAAAATTAATTGTTGCAAATAGATTCCTAATAAAATAGAAAATATTTAATGGTAAACACACACATCAACACGAATATTTTATCCTCGAAGGAAAACCAGGAAAACTAGTCAAAATTTTCAATATATATTTATGTATGGTATTAAAATACAATATATACCCCACGACATCCATAAAATAATGATAAATTGATCATGGATTATAATATAATCATATTTCCTTAATCAAAACTATAAAACCATGGGAAAAAACCACCACAAAACTCATAGAGGTGAAAACCGTGTGCCGAAAACTACAAAAAACAGATGCGAAACACCACCTAAAGTTTTTTTGGATAGTTGTGCGAAGAATATAGCACACACCCAAAAAAGAGGGCAAGTTACAAAGGAAGAATCTAAAATGGAGAACTTCACATGACATGGTCAAACCCTAACCTTAAAGAGTGTTCCCTTCAAAAGAATTTTCCTCAACTAGAGTGCTTCACATGTGCTAAGGGTCGGTGGTTACTAAATAGTTAAAGCTTAGTCATTTTCTCATTAGGAATATGAATATAAACTGGAGAGCCAAGAACAGAAGAATGTGACACCTCAATTTTCTTACCAATAAATGCCTCAAGTTTTATGCCCTTCAAAATCCCGTGAGGATGTTAATTGAAGATATATATATTACTATATTATATGCCATTGCCCAAAAACACATGAGAAAACCCATGTTATGATCTTATGCCCTAAGCAATATTCATGATGAATCTATTATTCCTCTTTGCAACCCAAATTTATTGCAATTTTCAACTCACAAACAACTCTTCTCAATCCCTACATCCCTACAAAAGGCATCAAAGTCCTTTAAGGTATGTTGTTTTCAATTGAAAGTTCTAAGCACTTTGATATTCTCACTTGCGTAACTTTCAATCAAGGCTTTCAACTCTACAATCTTGCTAAATACTTCATCCTTATTCTTCATAAAGTAAAACCAAAACTTTTATGAGGAGTCACCAATAAAGGAAACATAATTATACTACCTATTATGAAGAGGAAGACATGGACAAATATGTTTGAATGTATCATATTGACATGTTTTGAGGGACATATTAAAGTTCTCCCTCCTCCTTGTCAAGTAATAATTTGAATTATTTTTTCAATCATTTAAGAGCAAAATTTACCTAGACACATCCTTTGCAAATCAATTATTGTTGAAGAGTTTTTTGGGCTAAGTATGGGTGCACATCCATGTTGTTGCTTCATGAGTGGCACTACCTTTAAACATCACTTGGAATAACTTAATAGTTCCTCGACACAACACACCACCACATCTATGTGATGTATGACACATTTGGAGGGATCATCTTGTCGATTTGTTACATTAAATTATTAATCTGAGTAATTAAACTTATGAAGCATATGACACAATATATGCTAGGACTTTAGCTTTCAATTATAATGGAAATAAATTGCAATGAAGGAAATTTCTACTCTATGAAAGCAAATAAAATGACATGAGATGAAATACTGATATAGAAAAGCATTAGAAATCTAGTCTAGGAAAGTGATAGAAATCTTAATCTAGGAAAGTAATGGAAATTTAATCTAGGAAAGCATTAGAAATTTGATCTATGAAAGAAGACAAATCTAATCTATGAAAGCATATAAACTTAATCTATGAAATCATGTAAACTTAATATATGAAAGCATGAAAATGTCTGAAAACCAAAAGCCTTAAAAACAATCTCACTTAATCAAATGCAATTCAAAAATCAAGCTAACTATCAATATGACACCAGCCTAAGCCGCAACAGCCATAATGATGCAACCTAAACTGCATATACCCACAGTATGCAAATAAATTTGCATGTCACACTATGTGTGTCCCAGGAATTCCAAAATTCCTTACTTAGTAAATCTTCCTTAACCAAGGTTTAAGGCTCCTTAAATAAATGCTTAAGTGGAAACGTTTGACTTAACTATCCAAAGTCTAAACCTTTGATAAATATTTAAGCAAAACCTTACACAACCCTTCATAATCTTTGGTTAATTCTTAACTTAACTCGAAATACACTAATCCCGCTTATTTCTATTGTAATTCTCGTATAATAGAAATATCTCATAAACCACACGTAAACCTTACCTTTCCTCCATTCTTCAAACCTTTGCACATATACCGATGCTTTCCTTAGTGTGTTAAATCTCTGCTGTCGATCTCATTCCTCAATCCGTCGATTATCGTGTCCTGATAACTAGCTTGGCCGATCCCCACCATTCATCTGTCTCATCCGATCCAATGGCTGTCGCATTGTCCACTCGCCAACTAGCCCGAACAATCTCCACCGTTGATCAATCCCGCTTGATCCAACGACTATCGCACAATCTCGTGTGAAATCGAGCACGATCGATATCAGGTCGAGAGCATGCAAGAAAAGTGGTTTTCTCTCTCCATCGTTTGCTACGTGTCAGTCGCTAAAAGTAATCGCGTGAAATTGTGAAAGACTGCTTACCACCTTTAGGGCGTGCGAGAAACTGCTTACCCCTTGTGAATACCACCCATGTTCTCAATACGAAACTTAAAGAACCTAGCTTAATAAAGGGTTATCGCTTAATATCAGCCATTCATCTTCTTGCCTTCATTTGCGCGACTTAATCTTAGCCGTCTATCTCCTTCACACTCGTTCGTTGATATGATGGATCTAACGGTTCCTGTGCACTGTTACGTTCTTTTGATTTTATTGTGTAATAGCCCATTCGACTTTCTGCCCGTGTATTCGCCTTACGATCTTCACTTGTTCTAATCTCGATCTCTTCTCGTGCCTTTATGCTTCCTTCATAGATCCTTAGGTTTTAGGAAACCTTATAGTTATACCTTCATTGTGAAGGTTTTCTCTAACATTGTTTGTATGCAACCACGTAACGCACTTCTCTATTACTCCTTCTCTGAGTTTGCAGACCTGCAACCTAAGTTACGCAGAGTTACTCTAGTCACACACAATTTATAATTCAATTACACAATACACATCATACAAACTCAAAATCGAGTAATTTGTATTAACAGACAAACATTTACATAGGAATTTCTTCCTCGGCCTTGTCTTCTATATCAGTGGCCTTTCCTTTCCTGCCCATAGGCTTAACTGAATGACTGAATCACTCTTGCTCTACTGACTCCTGACTGCCCCTACCTGACTTTATGCCTTTTAGGCTTACATTTATACAAAGGTTCCGTTTAACCAATTCTTGTTCAGATCCTAAATCTGCTGAACTAAATCTTGAATATCCTCTAAGTCCACTTTTAACTCCAGTAATCCCTAAGAATCCTCTCTAGTTCCATGAATCATGACACCACTTTCTAGTCTAAGACTTACAATTGATTTCCAATTCTCTCGTCATCACTCATGTTCTCCTACATTCAAGAGCATTTACAAATATCCTCACAATATCTAATTAATTCCTATTCCAACCACTCAAAACATTAATAATTACATTAATTTGATACATAGGAGTCCAACTTCCTTGAAAACACAAGACCCCCTATGTTAACTAGAACATAATGTAATTGCTGAGCTGCATGCTCCTGCATCGGACTCCCAAGGTTAAAATAATAATGATCTCCTGATCATGTGCTTCTGAACTTTGTCTTCTGGGATCCCATACTTTGTTCTGTAATTGTCTTTTGTTGCTGTTGTTGTTTGTTGCTTTTCTCTAGGTTTCCACACTTTATGTTGCTTTGCCCCACTAGCAATGCTTTCACAGTCTGCTGCTGCTTTTCTCTTTGTCCTACTCCTTGGCCTTCTTACTACTGCTTTCTTCTGAGGCACCTTCATCATCAATCTTATTATTCTTTCAATCTCTATGTCCAATTTATATTTTGACTTATAATTACTTTGCCATTTGTTGTTGTTCTCTGTCCACTCATCTTCAAACTACTGTTTACTGTCTTCTCTTTGAAGTTGTTGGATTCTTACTACTGCCCTTTCATCATTACCCTCTTGTGGCTTTCCAAACAACCTATGTTAAATATCTGTAAATTTACTTTCAAAAAGTAAATTATCCTCCAATTCTCTTTGTACTTGATTCCCTCAAATACGTCACTACGCTGTTCATCAGTTTCAACATATTTTCCTTCCTCTTCTTTGACAACCCTCAGTAATTGTCCTTCACTTCCTTGACTGATTCTGACAATCAGTTTAACTCCTCCAAGCATGGTATCTTCATGCCTTTCTTTTTCCTCATTAGCATGTTCGACCTCACAACTTCAAGTCTTCTTCAGTTCTAAAACTGACTCTTCAACTTGAAACATGTTTGTCTCATTTTCATCAAATCCTGTAATCATAAAACAATTATTAGAATAAAAAATATAAGGCCTCATTACCTTTTCCTTCTCTGGCAACATTTCTGTATGCTGCTTTGATTTTTCCTCGTCTACCAGCACATCAGTATGTTGATTCAACCTCTCTAAAGAATTCTCTAAAGGACTCTCGAGACTGTTAGCAAGTCTCTCTTCCACACCATCTGCTTCAATGATGTCTTTCTGCTCTTGTCCACTGTAATGAACTCCTTCCTCTGCAATCATACTGTCATACTTTCAGTTTTCCAGCAAATATTCGAGCAATTTAATTTCTCTTTGGCACTTCATAAGTACTTCATCATCACTTATAATTCCTGCATTTATACACAAATTACCAATTTGAGAATTACAAAGTTCAACAGTCTCAACTGTTACTTCACATATCAGCTCTTCAGATTGATTCTCATCTCCTTCTTTCACAAGAAATTGTTCCTGAGTTGTAACAGTTTCAAACATCAATGTATTACTAAATTCTTTCTGCTGTAATAATTCACTGCTTTTCTCATTCAAGAGGATTTCTCCATCCTTCTTTACTTCTGAGTATTCACCTTCTAAAAGATACTCTTCCATACTTTTGACAGCTTCAAAAGACTGCTCATCCTCTGCAAAACCTTCCTTTGTTATTGACCAATCATCAGATGTCCTTTCTCTCTTTGCTAAATCTTTTGCATAGGCTTCTTCTTTCTTAACATCTTTCAGTAGATGTCTTTCTTCTTCAATACATTTTTCCTTGCTATCTCTCTGTAACCTTTCTTCAAGAGCTATCCTTGCCCCATCATCTACATTAATATTCTACATTTGTTCTTCATCAAAATTCATTAGATTACATCTATGAGACAATATTCCTTTGTTCTTCATCAGAATAAGATCTTGATCTTCCATCTCTATGACAACTTTAAATGACTCTCTTCTCTCATTAAGTAACTCATCCATAGGCTCTTTCTATTGTAACCAGTCAAATTCTTCCTCTTTTGAGAAATTTTCTTTGCACCTTTTACTTCAAGATCTTCATTCATCCTGAAGACATCTTCAAAAGGTTGCTTTTTCTCTTGTAATCCCTACAATCATACACAAGTTATCAGTCTTAAAAACATAAGACCTTATGGTCTCACTTGATGCTTTAGTCATCATATCTCCTTGCTGTCTTGAATTCTCACAATAATTCATAAGATCTTCCACACATCTCCATGTTGAAATATGGCAACAAGAATATTCCAATTTAATTTGTCCTTGAATTAAATTGTGAATTAAAATAGAATTTAGTCTTAACAACTACTTGGAAATAATTAATTAATTTATTTTAAATTAATTAGTTGGAGAAATTCAAGTTAGAAGTCTTTCTGAAGTCATATGAGAGTTATCCCTTAAATTAAGGAGATAAGATTGAGTTATATTTTAGTTGTAATTAGTTAACTCAGTTTACTGAGTTAAGTCCAGTTAAATTAGTTCCAAACTGTTTGAGGAACTAATAGTGAGTTAACAGTCAGTTGATGCATTAATGCACTCAACTAGTGCTACTCCAGTTAACTGAAGATTCCCTCATCAGAAACCCATGGATGTCTATTTTGAGAAACACCTAGTTGAGATTAATGTTCAAGGACAATGTACTATCAGTTGCATGTGTTTTCTCATGGAGAAAACTCATGCATACAGTCAAGGATTTATCCTTGAGGATTGCATAGTTTTGAAGGTTTGTTTTTCCACTTGGTAATAGGCTAATCATTCAAAAAGGAACAACGCAAGGAAATAGGAGCTTGGAGGGCAAAGAGGAAGGCTGGAGAGAAGCCAAGATTTCCTGTGAGCATCTGTGAGGATTGTACTGAGAGCTGGCTTGCTGTGAGAGCTAAGGCTTTGTATAATTCCTATGTATTTCCACCATGTATGATAATACAATAGTTTGGGGTTTTTAGCTGAGGTTTTCCCTAAAGTATTTTCATGTGTATTGTGCCATTGATTCTTCTTCTTTTGGTTATATTGTTCAACTCGATATTTAAGCTTCCACAAATTGATAGTAGAAGTAGGTTATAATATTATGCTTTGATTTATATTGCATTATCGAGTTAACTTATCACAGAGTTTCTACACTCCAATTTTCAGCTTCACCCAGAACTTCACCCTGTTCTGCTTCACAAATGGAAACTTCCATTTCCAACTCAGCGTCTCTGAGTTTTTCCACTAGCCACTTCACTTGCCTCTGTTGTAGCCTTCTCTATAAAATAGACCACTTTACTGCCTTTTTCCTCAAGACCCAACCTTGTCTTTGGTTTTCCTCTAGTATCATCCTTAATACACTGAGTTGTTCTTTTAGCTTTGCAATCTCCTTGTCACATTCCTCTTGACTCATTCTCTTGCCATTTGCCTTGGCATCCTCCTTCTTCACTTTTCTTCTGTTGTGGTCTTCCTTAGAACCTCTGTTACCTTTATTCTGACTATCAGTAGTCATCTTCTTCTCTATCTTCATGAGCTCCTTACTCACTTACTATGAGCTGCATTAAAGCCTCTGCAACAACAAGTCCCCCCTGCTGCCACTTACCTCACCAAGTTTCCTCTGTACTTGGTCTTTTGGCAAGCACTTGGTTCTCTATTCCCTGGAACCTCTTTGAGCACTTCTCTCTGCTCCTTCTAGGATTCAACTCATCTGCATCTTTTAAGAACACAATTGTCCTCTTGTATTTCAATCACAATGAAATACTAGGTTCTGACCACCTCTTCTTTCACTCAGATATTCTTACTAGCTTTCTTCATTCCTTAGAAATTCTACCCACATCCTCTGTGGAATTGCCTTTATGATCTTTCCATGAGCTGCAACAAAACCTCTGCAGTAACAAGTCTCTTTCTTGCTACATGATACCTCACTAAGCTTTTCTCCTTTGAGCTCAGTCTTTTTGCATCTCTCTGGTTCTTTCCTCTGGAACCAATTGAGCACTCCTTGCTCTAGGTTGCTACAATTTTCTCACCTGCTACCTTCAAGACCTCTGTATGATCTTGCTCTACCATTCACCTGCACTTTGAATGGATTGTTCTCTATTTCCTTTGCATCTGCAAATTCTGCTACACTTTATCTCAGTGTGCCTATTGTTTGTCAGATTTAAAATTTGATCTCCTCTTGCCTGCATACACACCTTCAAAACATAACTATGTTCTAAGTTTTCTCAAAGAATTCTTACACGTAGAATTTCCTTAACCTGTCTCTGATACCAAATGATGCCAACCTAAGCCACAACAACCATAATGATGTAGCATAAACCACATATACCCACAGTATGCAAATAAATTTGCATGTCACACTATGTGTGTTACAGGAATTCCAAAATTCCTTACTCAGTAAATCTTCCTTAACCAATGTTTAAGGCTCCTTAAATAAATGCTTAAGCGGAAACGTTTGACTTAACTATCCAAAGTCTAAACCTTTGATAAATGTTTAAGCGGAACCTTACACAACCCTTCATAATATTTGGTTAATTCTTAACTTAACTCGAAATACACTAATCCCGCTTATTTCTATTATAATTCCCGTATAATAGAAATATCTCATAAACCACATGTAAACCTTACCTTTCCGTCGTTCTTCAAATCTTTGCACATATACCGATGCTCTCCTTAGCGCGTTAAATCTCCACTGTCGATCTCATTCCTCAATCCGTCGGTTATCACGTCTCGATAACTAGCTTGGCCGATCCCCACCATTAATCTATCTCATCCGATCCAACAGCTATCGCGTCGTCCGTTCGCCAACTAGCCTGGACAATCTCCACCGTTGATCAATCCTGCTTGATCCAACTGCTATCACGCAATCTCACATGAAATCAAGCACGGCCGATATTAGGTCGAGAGCACACGAGAAAAGTGGTTTTCTCTCTCCATCGTTCACTACGTGTTAGCCAGTAAAGGTAATTGCGTGAAATTTTGAAAGACCGCTTACCACCTTTAGGGCACACGAGAAACTGCTTATCCCTTGCGACTACCACCGACATGCTAAATATGAAACTTAAAGAACTTGACTTAATAAAGGGTTATTTCTTAATCTCTGCCATTCATCTTCTTGCCTTCATTTGCGCGACTTAATCTTAGCCATCTATCTCCTTCACTCTCGTTCGTTGATTTGATGGATCCAATGGTTCCTGTGCTCTATTAAGTTCTTTTGACTATTACTGTGTAATAGCCCATTCGGCTTTCTACCTGTGTATTCGCTTTATGATCTTCACTTGTTCTGATCTCGATCTCCGCTCGCGCCTTTATGCTTTCTTCATAGATCCTTAGGTTTATGAGAGATTTTTCGGCGTAAATCACAAGAAATTTCATTTGTTGACACGTTTTGAACCAACTAGTATGGTTCATCGTCAGGACAAGTTGAAGAGTCAGATCTAGATTACAAGTTAAATAGTAAGAGCAGAACATCCAACGGTAACTAACTAATGGCTATATTTGACTAGGAAACGGCTACAATGACTAACTAATAGCTATATTTGACTGGAAACGGCTAGTTGGACGAGATCCAAGGAAAAAGGGGGGGATAACATATTCGTTTATTATTATTTTTTTAAATTTTTGGGAGTTAATATTAAGGATTTAAATAATTAATCAAATAATAGGGGTTAAAGTATTAATGAATTAAAAGACGAGTTAACTATTAAATAATTATTATAAATATACATCTATATCTTATTATAAATTTACATATAGGAATAAACTTCTAGAATTAATAAATATTTAGATATATTTATATGTTAAGTTATTCGATTATTATAATTGTAAATTAATCAAAGACATAAGATTGATTTTAATATTAAAGTCATCCTTATCCTATTATTGCTTAAGTCATAATTAATAATAGCATAACCAAATGCTACTATATGAACAAAGGCAAAGGAGAGAAGGTTACGGGATAATAAGGGGAAAGAAACAAAAAAGAAAACTAGAACTAGCTGTAAAAGGAGGGATGGGAGGAAGCAACTAGGAGGTGAGGGCCGGGACCCAGCAACTACTGATCTTCCATTTGTCCTCTCTATTGAGATTGCTCGGCTTTTTTTCAATCTCAAGGGCTTCCCTAAATTTACGGTGATGGAACTGTGACACTCTAGCAATAACATTGGCTTCCTCAATACAAACATGATGATTGGTTTTCTCCGCATGTTCTGCTAAAGCGAATGACTTGGTAGATCCTTAGGTTTTAGGAAACCTTACAGTTATACCTTCGCTATGAAGGTTTTCTCTAACATTGTCTGTGCGCAACCACGTAATGCACTTCTCTGTTACTCCTTCTCTGATTCTGCAGACCTGCAGCCTAAGTTACGCAGAATTAATCTAGTCACACACAATCTATAATTCAATTACAGAATACACATCATACAAACTCAAAATCAAGTAATCTGTATTAAAAAACAAACATTTACACGGGAATTTCTTCCTTGGCCTGATATTCTATATCAATTGCCTTTACTTTCCTGCTCGTACGCTTAACTGATTGACTGACTGACTCTTGCTCTACTGACTCCTGACTGCCCCTGCCTGACTCTATGCCTTTTAGGCTTACATTTATACAAAGGTTCTGTTTAACCAATTCTGGTTCATATCTAAATCTGTTGAACTAAATCCTGGATATCCTCTAAGTCCACTTTTAACTCCAGTAATCCCTAAGAATCCTCTCTAGTTCCACGAATCATGACACCACTTTCTAGTCTAAGACTTACAATTGATTTCCAATTCTCTTGTCATCACTCATGTTCTCCTACATTCGGGAGCATTTACAAATATCCTCACAATATCTAATTAATTCCTATTCCAATCACTCAAAACATTAATAATTACATTAATTTGATACATAGGAATCCAACTTCCTTGAAAATGCAAGACCCCTAAGTTAACTAGAACATAATGAAATTGCTACGCTGTATGCTCTTGCATCACAATATAACTATTTTAGACATCAATTATCTTGATTGTGTAGATTAAGTAAGATAATAGTCCAACTCTTTTAAAAATATTTGCATATAAAAGAGAGTTGTTACTACAATCATTAGTATCTAGTCACTTATAAAGTTCTAATCATTTGTTGTACTATTCACACTTACAAGAAATTAAAATGATAGGGATGTAAAACCATTGAAAAGTAAATAAATCAAATCCTAAACTAAATGATCACTACAATGTAAATTATTTCTTAACAAAAAAGATTATAGAATTGTTAGAAAATTGCGATGACTTCAATAACTAGATTGTTTAGGTTTAGAATGAGTGATCTATTTCTTTCTTTTTGTAAGTTTGGTAGGACTCCTCTTTTCATGTTTTTTCAGTCCATTATTCACCCCACTACGAGGGGAGGGTAGCACAAGATTTTAACCCAAGACTTCCGGTTTAGCGAGACTTCATTTCCAAGGCCACTACCACATGAGCTACCCTAGGCGGATAGAATGAGTGATCTCTTAATTTGATGGAAAATTCAAATTCTTTCTTCTATTGTTACATTTGTCGGTTGCAACACGAAATATGGGAAAAAAAAATTTGAAAGATCCAAGCATATTGCCAAAACCATACACTTTTTTGAAAAAAATTATTGTGACTCACCTAAATGGGCTCATTCTGCACAAAACCCATGTTTATTTTCTCAATGTCTATCTTATTTTGTGCATAAACTATGTTAGATGTTGATTGCTCAAAAACTGCTGCTAATGTAGATCACGGGGAGGGGGGGGTTGGGAATGAGAGAAAGGATGGAGTGGGGATAGGAACATGAGTTGAAAAGTGTTGGGTCCTTCAATTTTTATGGACCAATTTTGATCGAAAACCAGTGGTGGAAAGAAGAATGCAAGAACAAAAGAAAGGATATTTGGATTGAGTCATTATAGTTTGGTAATTATCAAGTGAGCATGGAAGTAGAATTAATAACGTCAAGCGAATGGCAGTTAGATTGATTTTGTCAAAGCACAAGAGTAAAGTTTAAGAATGTCAAAGGAGAAGATTGGTTGATGATGTCAACATGAAAAATCTATATAAGAAGTTGCAAGGTAAGCTACGAGACAATGAGTGAGAATCCGAAGGAGAGAATTGACATGTCATCAAAAATTATATTCATCTTATGTATTATATATTATATACTATTATATTTATTTATATATATATATATATATATATATATATATATATATATATATATATTCTTTATAAGGAGTTAACTCTTTATAAGATAGTATATATTATAATATTATATATATATATATATTATAATAATAATATATATATATTATCTTTTATAAGATATATATATATATATAATATATATATATATTATATCTATATATATATATCTAATACATATATATAGAGTTAACTATTATATAATTTATATTATATATCTTATTATTGAAATAAATTTACTTACACGAATAAATATTTAGATATATTTATATGTTAAGTTGCTCGATTATTATAATTGTAAATTAATCAAAGACATAAGATTGATTTTAATATTAAAGTCATTCTTATCCTATTATTGCTTAAGTCATAATTAATAATAGCATAACCAAATGCTACTATATGAACAAAGGCAAAGGAGAGAAGGTTACGGGATAATAAGGGGAAAGAAACAAAAACAAAACTAGAACTAGCTGTAAAAGGAGGGATGGGAGGAAGCAACTAGGAGGTGAGGGCCGGGACCCAGCAACTACTGATCTTCCATTTGTCCTCTCTATTGTGATTGCTCGGGTTTTTTTCAATCTCAAGGGCTTCCCTAAATTTACGGTGATGGAACTGTGACACTCTAGCGATAACATTGGCTTCCTCAATACAAACATGATGATTGGTTTTCTCCGCATGTTCTGCTAAAGCGAATGACTTGGTAGATCCTTAGGTTTTAGGAAACCTTACAGTTATACCTTCGCTATGAAGGTTTTCTCTAACATTGTCTGTGCGCAACCACGTAATGCACTTCTCTGTTACTCCTTCTCTGATTCTGCAGACCTGCAGCCTAAGTTACGCAGAATTAATCTAGTCACACACAATCTATAATTCAATTATAGAATACACATCATACAAACTCAAAATCGAGTAATCTGTATTAAAAAACAAACATTTACACGGGAATTTCTTCCTTGGCCTGATATTCTATATCAATTGCCTTTACTTTCCTGCTCGTACGCCTAACTGATTGACTGACTGACTCTTGCTCTACTGACTCCTGACTGCCCCTGCCTGACTCTATGCCTTTTAGGCTTACATTTATACAAAGGTTCTGTTTAACCAATTCTGGTTCATATCTAAATCTGCTGAACTAAATCCTGGATATCCTCTAAGTCCACTTTTAGCTCCAGTAATCCCTAAGAATCCTCTCTAGTTCCACGAATCATGACACCACTTTCTAGTCTAAGACTTACAATTGATTTCCAATTCTCTTGTCATCACTCATGTTCTCCTACATTCGGGAGCATTTACAAATATCCTCACAATATCTAATTAATTCCTATTCCAATCACTCAAAACATTAATAATTACATTAATTTGATACATAGGAATCCAACTTCCTTGAAAATGCAAGACCCCTAAGTTAACTAGAACATAATGAAATTGCTACGCTGTATGCTCTTGCATCACAATATAACTATTTTAGACATCAATTATCTTGATTGTGTAGATTAAGTAAGATAATAGTCCAACTCTTTTAAAAATATTTGCATATAAAAGAGAGTTGTTACTACAATCATTAGTATCTAGTCACTTATAAAGTTCTAATCATTTGTTGTACTATTCACACTTACAAGAAATTAAAATGATAGGGATGTAAAACCATTGAAAAGTAAATAAATCAAATCCTAAACTAAATGATCACTACAATGTAAATTATTTCTTAACAAAAAAGATTATAGAATTGTTAGAAAATTGCGATGACTTCAATAACTAGATTGTTTAGGTTTAGAATGAGTGATCTATTTCTTTCTTTTTGTAAGTTTGGTAGGACTCCTCTTTTCATGTTTTTTTAGTCCATTATTCACCCCACTACGAGGGGAGGGTAGCACAAGATTTTAACCCAAGACTTCCGGTTTAGCGAGACTTCATTTCCAAGGCCACTACCACTTGAGCTACCCTAGGCGGATAGAATGAGTGATCTCTTAATTTGATGGAAAATTCAAATTCTTTCTTCTATTGTTACATTTGTCGGTTGCAACACGAAATATGGGAAAAAAATATTTGAAAGATCCAAGCATATTGCCAAAACCATACAATTTTTTGAAAAAAATTATTGTGACTCACCTAAATGGGCTCATTCTGCACAAAACCCATGTTTATTTTCTCAATGTCTATCTTATTTTGTGCATAAACTATGTTAGATGTTGATTGCTCAAAAACTGCTGCTAATGTAGATCACGGGGAGGGGGGGGTTGGGAATGAGAGAAAGGATGGAGTGGGGATAGGAACATGAGTTGAAAAGTGTTGGGTCCTTCAATTTTTATGGACCAATTTTGATCGAAAACTAGTGGTGGAAAGAAGAATGCAAGAACAAAAGAAAGGATATTTGGATTGAGTCATTATAGTTTGGTAATTATCAAGTGAGTGTGGAAGTAGAATTAATAACGTCAAGCGAATGGGAGTTAGATTGATTTTGTCAAAGCACAAGAGTAAAGTTTAAGAATGTCAAAGGAGAAGATTGGTTGATGATGTCAACATGAAAAATCTATATAAGAAGTTGCAAGGTAAGCTACGAGACAATGAGTGAGAATCCGAAGGAGAGAATTGACATGTCATCGAAAATTATATTCATCTTATGATCATGTTCTTTTGTATCTATAATTGCAGCTCTGATAAGATTTGATGTATCAAACATATTCGTAACTCTGTGGACCAATGGAAATGAAGTTGTAAAGAAGAATGCTTGTGAAGGCTTAATATTTTTCTTAATTATATTCTTCTTTGACTTGTTTATTATTATGTGTTCTTATTCATAAAAAAACCACCAAACCATAAAGAACAATGAGACAAAGGACACAAGACATAGGCTATCAGCGAGGGAAAAAACCTCTCCAAGGTTGAGAGGAAATCCCACCGAATTCTTCTTCTTATAGAATCTACAATTGATGAATTCCAAGAGAAATAACCTTGACCTAATAACCTATCCAAGACCAAGACACTTGACCTAATAACCTCTCCAATACCATTTCAATTCTTACTTCAAGTCAAAGTCAATTTCTTTTTGAAGATGTTTCACTTTCTCCTTCCTCACTAGCCCTTGGCTCAACAACTTAAGTCTAGAATTCTCGGCCTCCTTCTCTGCAATTTTTGGCTTACTGTAGGTGATTAAAATTTCTCATGTGTGACCGAATTAGGGCTACTTCAACCTTCCTTCTTCTTCGCTTTGATATGGTTGGCTTCTTTGTGACTTCGACCTTCAATATAACTTTCTTTCTTGCCTTGTTTCAAACCTCTTAAGACGACTGTAATTTGGACTTATAGCATGTAGGGAAACCCTAGTTTCCTTGCACATGTGAACAAAATTAGCCCAAAATAGTTCTATAATCACTCCACTCTTCCTTCAATCTTGATCTTCTTCTTTTTGCTTGGATGTGAGGCTTCTTCTTTGCCCCTTTTATCGAACGTATTGTGTGTGAGATGATGTCCCTTAAATGAGGATGAGTACCCTATATATGATCTTCCTTCCCATGCTTGTATTCTGACTTGAATTGATCCTAGGCTGACATGTCTTAGTGTAGGCTCATTTATTCATTTTAAGGTTGACTTGCTAGTAGTGCTTGGACTTGGCCTTGGAGGTTATTTTGAATCTTACAATGACTCGAGTAAATATGTAACATGCCTAAGAAGGGCCTCTTATACATGACAAAGGATGAATTGACTTTATGACTTAATGGCCAATACTAAGAGCTCATAATGGGCGGCTTGATCTAGAAAATGAAATTCCTTGAGCATGAAACCCATGTCTCAGGAATAACAAAGATAATTTTAATTTTCTTCTTTACATTAATCACATAAAATCATGATTACACATGTCATTATGAAGACCAAACCTAGTTACATATTTCAACACTCTGTCTTAACTAGGGAGGTATCCATAATCCATACAAGGCACTTGGACATGCTAAATATGAATAATTCTCATAAGAAGAGTTAGATTGGTAACTCATCTATTTAGCATCATATCATCTAGCATTGTCACATAACAAGGACTTGACTAACAACTCTATCTCTCCACAAGATCAAAGCACAATGCTGGTGAGACCAATGTTTTATAGACACCCTCATCATTGTATCTCTCAAAACATACCCCACCCGCATTCTCTCAGAGTATGTTTCACCAGGACTATTCTTATCTTGGATTCCCAGTCCTCAAAGAATACTAGTCCTCTACAACTACTCTTATCTTGGATGCCCTACCACATCCTCAAAGAGTATCAGATGCCAGATGCTTACCTAATCCTCCATTCTTTCTTCCCAAGTGAAGACATGAATGATGTCTCTACCTCTGCCTTTCAACTAGGGAGGACATACCCATTCCAATGAAGGAATGCATCCATTCCCATAAAAGGAATGTACCCAAGCTCCCTCTTAACTAGGGACTTGCTTCCAGTAGCTTTCTAGGTGGAGACCATGGGACAACCAATTGCTTGTAGGACTCCCTCTTTCGATGTCATGAATTTCTTCTTTGTTATGGATCCTACATATTTTGGGACTTATTTATAGGGAATCAACCATCATCACTTTCATTCACGAATCATGTTAGTCACGTCATCCTTTATTTCATTGGAAAGTGATTCACTAATCCATATCTGGCTTTCCTTCATACAACTACCTTCTTGACTTCATGTTTTTCTTCAGGATCTTATCATCCCACCACATGAGTATCAGTTGTAGATGACATATACAACTCTTCCTTTGGTAGCCTTGCATTAGCCCATATAGATATTGTTCAAAATGGACATCAATTTAACATTACCTCTGTGATGGTCTTTTTATCATGACAACTGTTTGATTACATCATCAACATCCTCCATACACATTGACACGTATCCAAACAAATATTAAATGTCAAGGGTCTCCTTATTTATCATACCTTTTCCATGGAGATGTCACGACCAATTATTCTAGTCATTGGATGTTGATTTTATTTTTCATGCAACCATAGTTTCATTTTTCACGATCTCTTCTCCCTTTCTTCACATATTGACCCCAAGAACTTTCATCCTTATTTATATATTCATAATAAACCACCTAATACTCCATACGAGGACATATTATGTTGATTTCATCTTTGTCAATATGTGAATCATTCCTTCATGCATCTTTTCCATGAAACATATCCCTTTCCTCTGATCATACTCATGAGGTAGCGTATCCATCCATGCTTCTTGCAACTGTATCATGACATGACTCAATACATTAAGCACATGCATAAATACATTATTTCTTCCTTTTTGATCATCTAGACTTCCTTCGACAACTTCCTAGATTGAAATTTCTTCAATCATCTTAAGCTGCTTCACTCTCTTGTCATCATACCATCATCCCATGAATCTCTCAGGGTAGAATTCCTGGCGAGGCATTTGCATTTTTCAATAGGTGAATCTTCTAATGAAGATTCCAATAAGGTATCTTGATTATCCTAATCCAGCAAATGCTTCTTATGGTGTATGACAAGCTCTATACTAGATCACTCTCTTCTATCCGTAAGTACTACTTATACTTCTAATGAGGTTACCAAGAGCTCTTTTTCCTTATAGGTGTCTACCATAGACTTCTACTTCAACTCTTTTGCAATATTTTTTATGATGTCCCAAGCTCTTTCTTCATATTGTATGCTTCTTATGATGTCATCTCCTAGCATGATGCATCCTATGGTGCCTCTAATGATTCCTACCATGATATTTATTACAAGAACTAAAGAACAAAGACTTGAAAATAACTTGGTGAAGAAGATATTCTCAATCATAGTAGAGATATCTTATTTCTTCCTTTTTGGACTTCTTCTTTTCATTTTCTTCTACTTCTTTAGTGATATGGGCTTCTTCCCCTCCTCTTTTTTTGTTTCCCTTCTTGAATTTTGGACAATCTCTTTTATAGTTCCCATACTCATGACAACCATAACATTGAACCTTTACCATATATTTCTTTTTTGAGGACCAACCTTCCCAAACTTACCATTTCTTTTAGTCATGGTAACAAATGCTTGTGCTTGTTCACTTGATCCTACATTGATTTTTGCCTTCAACCTAGTTTCTTAGATTTTTCATAATGACCATAGTTCATTGAATAGATTAGATTCGTTCTTTCCATAGATGCTTGATGTGAAGTTGCCCCATTTATCTGGTAGTGCATTGAGCACTATCTAGTCATTTCCTTGTCAGACATTATTTCTCCCAATTCTTGGAGTTGGTCTCTTATTTCTAATACCCTCACAAAATATGAGGCTATTGGTTCTTCCTTGGATATCTTCATTTTGTAGAGTTCTTGTCTTAGTGATATTACTTCTCCAACAATACTTACATAGAATAGTTCCACTAGATTGTCATATATCTCTTTATCCATTTCCAACTTTGATACATAGGGTATGAGGGGATCCTTAATGGAATCAATGAGAATCCTTTGAGCCCTTACTTCCCCTTTCATGTACTTTGCAAGTGCTTGAGCTTCTTCCTTTTGAGGTTTATTTATTGAGCCCTTAACATGTTTCACAAATTCATTTTCTATGAGGATCAAATTGATCTTCTTCTTCCATGCTAGAAAGTTAACTGACCCAACCAACTTGTTGCTCTCCTTGAAAAAAGACATTTTGATTGATTCATATGTAGACATAAAATTACTTACTTGAGAAGATACTCCTTGATGACAATATTTTCAATTTGCTTCCTTCTTGATATTTGATGATGTGGTTATAGAATATTTATTTTTGAAGAAGATGTCTTCCTTCAAAATGATCCTTGACCCAAGGAGAGGGAGATCACCTTGAATCTTCAATGATGATGACAACTTATTTCTTCTATCTTTCCTTGGATGAGTAGAATTAAAAATGATTTTCTTGTAGGTCTTATTGAATTTTTGTAGAGGTAGGATCTATTGAGGTATTCTTTCTTGAGATGAATATTTAAGCGAGGTTCCAAAAATGCTTCAAGTGTAGACTTTTTCCTTAAGCAAGCTAGGGTATTGATACTTCCTTCAAAATCCCCTGGAGATGAAAGGATATTCTTGATGCTTTGATGCCCTTTATGCCATTCTAGAACTTTGATTCTTGAATGCTTGAGTGTCCTTTATTGGGCTTCCCTTCCTTGAATTGCCACCTTAACTCTAAATGCATGTTGAGAAATATAAGGTAGAGAAAAGAGGCGATTTCTCTAGCAATGATAACTTCTTGTGAAGACTTATTATTTTTCTTAATTGGTTTCTTCTTTGAATTATTTATTATTATGTGTTCTCATTCATGAAAAAAAATACCAAACCATAAAGAACAATGAGACAAAGGACACAAGATGTAGGCTATCAACTAGAGAAAAATCCTCTCCAAGCTTGAGAGTAAAACCACAGAATTCTTCTTCTTATATAATATTTAATTGATGAATTCGAAGACCAAGACCCTTGACTTAATAACCTCTCCAAGACCAAGTCAATTCTTACTGCAAGTCAAAGTCAATTGCTTCTTGAAGATGCTGAAATTTCTCATTCTACACTAGCCCTCGGCTCAACAACTTAAGTCTAAAATTCTCGGCCTCCTTCTCTGCAATTTTCAGCTTCCTGTAGGTGATTGCAATTTCCCATGTGTGATGAAATTAGGGCTGCTTCAGCCTTCCTTCTCCTTCACTTGGATAGGGTTGGCTTCTTTGTGACTTTGACCTTCAATATAGCTTTCCTTCTTGCCTTGTTTCAGCCCTCTTGAGATGACTTTAATTTGGACTTTCAGTAGGTAGGAAAACCCTAACTTCCTTGCACATGTGAACATAATTAGCCTAAAACATACCTGCAATCACTTCCCTCTTCCTTTTATCTTGATCTTCTTCTTTCTGCTTGGATGTGAGGCTTCTTCTTTGTCCTTTTTATTGAAATTCTTGTGTGTGATATGATGTCCCTTGAATGAGGCTAAGTACCCTATATATAGGCTTCCTTCCCATGCTTCTAGATCAGCTTGACTAGATCCTAGGCCGACATGTCATCTTGGTGTAGGCTTATTGCTTCAATTTAAGGCCGAATTTCTAGTGGTGCTTGAACTTGGTATTGGAGGGTCTTTGGACTCTTACAATGACTCAAATAATTATGTAACATGGCTAAGAAGGGTCTCTCATACATGACAAAGACTCAAATGACTTTATGATTTAATGACCAATCCTAAGAGCTAACAATGGGAGCTTGATCTATAAAATAAAATTCCTTGAGCATGGAACCCATGTCTCAAGCATAAGAAATATCATTTTATTTTTATTCTTTACATCAATTACATAAAATCATGATTACACATGTCATTACGAAGACTTAACCTAGTTACATATTTCAACACTAGCTTAATATTAATGAAATAATAGAGTTTGTAAGGAAATCTCTAATGTAATGTGTATAATCCATTCTCTATTTTTTTAAAGTTTTTATTTAATAATTTAATGTGTAATGACTCACTATATTGTAATGGTTGATAACTGATGTAAATGGTATTTGAACTCACTCATATTCACAAAACCCCATCAACATACTCAAAATCCTTGCAACACTTTAAGTGAGACCTTCTTCCCTTGCGGAAGATTGAAAATGTTAGCATAGGCTAAGCTACAACGGAATCCCTTTGCTGGCCCTTGAAGAAGAACCTTGTTGTCTGCACTATTTTTCGCCAACAAATGGTTTAGTTGCTGGGACCCTAAAATTTAATTGGGGCTTTTATGATAATGGAGATTGGGATCTTAAAGAGCAATGTTCAAACATGGTGGGGGTAAAAGTGTGTCACTTTCATTCATCAACAATCAGAGTTATGACAGAAGAATTCTAACTGGATTCAAGAAGAGATATTTTACTTTGATCCTATTAGAGATCAGTACAAAGCATTTTGGGTCGAATTCCCTAAAAAGTTATATAAGTGGATGCGACTGTTGCAAGAGTCTTTAAGAGATTTAGGTTCTAGTAAGATCTACCAGAACTGTACTTCATTAGATCTAGTTGTGCTACACTTCATAGATCACGAACTTACCAGGGTTATTGATTTCTGGGTGAAACCTACATTAGAATGGTATATTATTGAATTTGCTGTAAGAAATAATCAATATTTCTTGAAACCAGAAGCACTTTTTAGATTTGGGTTGAGAGGAAGATTGTTGAAGGAAATCCATTTATGGATCAAGATCATGTTGGTGAAGGAAAGGTTAATACCCTTCCCTTTGACTAACATGGCAACTTAAAACCCTCACACTAGGGGAGGATCTTGGGGGAGAATATGACCTGTTGTTGAATATAGGAAATAATTGCAATGGAAGGGGAAGAAAAATCAAGTGTTAGAGATTTTAGGGCAACAATAAGGGCTCGTATATGTGAGGAATGGAAGGAGAGAAATATAAGGGATATTTGAAGGAGACAAGGAGACTTGAAGCAAATAGAGGAAGTGCTAGCCAACCTAGGCTTGTAGAAGAAAGGATTGAGAAGAGGTGAGAGTTCTAATAGAGGAAAGGAAGCTAGAGAAAGTGACTTAGGAAAATAGAGTCATGGTGGTTTTTCCCCCTCAAGAATTAGGTAAAGCCCAAACGCCAGACCATAGGATCGTGATGAATGACCCCGATACCTCTATAAATGAAGACATGCATTTTTTGATGCATAATTTGTTCCAAGAAAACATTCTTTCCCCTAAAATCATTATTTCACAAGATAACAACATGGTTGGTTCTCTTCCATCCGTTCCCCTTATGCTTTATCAACCTCTAGTAATATTATTTTCTAAGATTTCTAAGACTTTCAAGTTTCACAATAATCACAAAGTAGATACAGTTGGTAGTTCCTATAATGGTAGTCGACAAAATTTGTTGAATTTTTGGCAACTTGGTCCAAACGGGTTTGTTTTAGTTTTACCTAATCCTAGTCCACTAACTGGTAATATGTAGGATCCTTAACATGGTACCCTGATTTTTGGGGCCAAGGATATGTAGATGTTGAACGAAACTGGTACCTATGTAAGGACATCTGGAGGTCCATAGAAACCCTAGCCACATATAATTTAGTTGAGTTCTAGACTATGTTGAGGGGAAGAGCCCTTCAGTGGTACATCAAGTCTATTCAAACCCTTCAAAATTTGACCATGGAAATATTGAAAGATGAGTTCATTAAAGAATTTAAACTACCTTAGTCTAAGTATCAAATTTTGACTGAGTTATAGGACATCAAATAGAAGGAAGGAGAATGTGTATGGGAGTGCATGCAAATATTCAAATATGTTGTAGGGAAACCAACCCAACCCATTCATCAGGGGCATCTGAAAGAGTAGTTCATTCAAGATTTGTTACCATTCATAAGAATACTGTTGGCACCAAAATATTACCACTTTAGCATAATCCCTAGAGCAAGCTATGAAAATTGAGGCCATGGAAGGATATCTTGGCTACTCTTACTAATCTGCAGAACCAAATTATTATTTTTACCGAGAAGCTAAAGGAGATGAATGCTGTGAAACTTGGTCATCCTCAAGTTTGGTGCACAGACTGCTACATTGAGGGCCATCATGTTACATAGTGTCCAAGGTTATGGGGTGTGGGATTGTCTAATGTTTAGTTAGGAACCCCTCCTCCACAAACAGGTCCTTTAGGAGGAGTTGTGCAAGTATATTCAACTACTCCTTTCTAGGGACACACCCAATATTATGCCTTCCCAAATCAACAAGGTACACCCTCTAGTGAATACTATGAAATTTTTTGTTCTCATGGACATCCGCCTTGATTATGCCCCATATTTTAGAAATATTTGAACGCTCCTAATGCCATCTTTTGTAAGTTTAGTGGAACTCTTACACATGGTACTGACCAGTGTAGACCTTTGGATTCTCTGGTTGATTAACTGGATCATTCTCCCTTTTGAGTGAATGAAATTTCTTGTGGAAGAGGAGGTGAAGGGTATAGAGGAGGAATAAATAGAGGAAGAGGGCCAGCCAGATGTTGCAGTTGTGATGAACAGGGACATGTAGCCAAGGATTATCCGATACCAAAAATACCACGGTGTTCACACTATCATGTTAATTCCCATGCAATAGAGGATTTTCCTAAATTGATTTTCCTATGGGTTGAGAAAAATCAATAGAAAGGAACCAATTTGATTAATTTAGAGTCTTGCAAAGTAGAATAATTCTAGAAAAAAATCATTAATGTTGTTACCCAAAGAGGCACTCAGACTAGTGCTCATAAGGGCACTTTCGAACAACCCATCATTAGGAAGGTTGAACCTTCATGAGCCAAGTATGATCCAATTAAATAGAGGGGGTAATTTAAATATGCCACTCATATTTTCAGGGAGCTAGCTTCTTCTTCTTATATTCCTAGAGTTGCAAAACCAAATAATGGACATTTTTTTTCCCTTACTAGACACCATCAGCTAGTCCCCATTTTTATTAAGAGCCTTCACAACTGTTGCAATGAGGTTTCAACTGTTCCTAGATATTATGAATGACGAACAACTCTCTAATCAATTGCAGAAGGATTTGAAGGGAATATTGAAAGATAAAGAGTTGTCTAAATGACTTATCTCTGTAAACCTATAAGAAGGCCATAGTCGAAGGGTCAATTGTAATAAAAGGAGAACTGGGAAATAATTCAAGATAGATGCGCAGGTTGTAGGCTATCAGATTAAGGACACCATGCTAGATATTGGATATGATGTCAATATTTTTCCTAAGAAAAAATGAGAGGCACTAGGACAACCTAAGTTAGTATTTTCTCCAATTCAGTTGCAGATGGCAAATCAATATTGCAATTTTCCTATGGTCAATTGGAAGATGTAGAGGTGGATGTTGCAGGTGTCAAAAACTATAAAAACTTTGAGGTCATTGATATTATTGGAGACAAGGATCATATCTTGCTTTTTTGGGAGTTGATCTTTCGAAAATTTTTCTTTTGTGGATTTGAAGAGGGAGAGTGTGACCTTTGAAGTTGATAGGACTAGTTATTCAACACTTATATCCTTACCGGGGTCTCAGATTCACATAACATGTTGATGATGCGAAATATCCTAATGGCCTTCATCAATTGTATCAAATGACTATAGGAAAAAGGGAATATTACATTAACCCTATAGTTGATAGACTTCTCAGTTGGTAGAGTCTCTACAACACATAAGCATGTTATGATGTTGCACTAAAAGAGTGGTAGGGAGGAGATCATGAAATATATTCTTGAAGATGTGCAACTATCCTATCTGCTCGATGGATTGGGATAAAGGTGAGGAACCATCCCATTTTTCATGATCTTCTTCATGTAGACATTTTTGTAGAGATATAGAACTTACTATTGTGGAAGAAAAAATATTTCTTTTAATGGATGTTTCTTTGCAAGCTACTCCTGCCCAGTCATGGGTAACCCATCACAACAATATTTTATCTTGGGAGATAGCCAAGTTTTCTCTGATATGTAGATTTGTTGAACCAAAGAAAGGAGCAATTCACTTCCTTTATATCAAGGTCACACCAGTCCTGAAAAGCATGTTCAGGCATGTGTCACAGCTTGGAAAAAGAGCAAGTTACATGTTGAATTTTGGGTGTATCAATTTATTCACACTATAGGAGTTATCCCAAAGGCTTGGTTTTTGAGAGAGGAAATGAAAAGGAAAACCTATGTCTAGGATGAGTTTATTTCCCAGCTCTGTATTGATTTCAACTTTTTAGATAAATATTCTCATATCACAGAAGTCTTGAAAGCAGTTAAGTGAGTTTTGTTTCCTACTGGAAAACCCCTTTCAAAATCCTTTTAAAATATAAGATGCATTACTCTATATGATTTCGATTTTTAGATGGATGTTACTTGTGGGAAGATTGATAAAGAACTAGGTGATGATGATTCAGAGGGACTAAGGCATTTGTTTTTTAAAGAATTTGAAGGAGAACAAAGTATCAAAGATGATCCTCATTTACAACCCCTTAAGTTGCATAAATTTAATATTGGTTTTGATGAGAAACCTAAATTAGCATCTAGAGGAGAATATTGGAATGAGTAAACAACTAAAGAGATATTTGGTATGCTCAAGGTGTATGAAGACTTATTTCCCGCAACTGTTTCGAAACTAAAAGGAACTAAAGGAGACTTAGGTTAAATGGAGATAGTTTTGAAACCAGATACACAATTAGTGAAACATCCAGAGAAACTCCAAATGCATTGGTTGGGGCTATTAATAGGTGAAAAAATCAAGGATTCATGATCTGTCAGACTTGCATATATTGATGGTATTCTTCGGCCTGGTTGGGTGAATGATGCTCACCTGAAGCCCTACTATGCCCCTTGATTCATCTATTTTTGTTGCTTTCTCTTTGGGAGCATATATTAGGTCACATGTTAAGGTTTAGTTAGTTGTTTTAGTTATGTTAGTATCCTTATGGTTCCTACCAGTTGCACTAGTTTTTTTTTTTTTTTTTGAACCGAAACCAAGTGTGGTCAAGCAAGTATAGTCCATGTCACTTAGTTTTTAGTATGTGTCTATTATGTTGGGGCACCCTTGTTAGAAAATTATATATTACAGAGCAATGGAACACATAGAAATATTGTAGAAATATAAACACAGAAAATGCATAAAACAAGAGAGACACAGATATACGTGGTTCACCCAATTTGGGCTACGTCCACGGAGAAACAACCAGTCCTCCCTTTTATATTATACAACAAAATGAAGAGATACAACCTACAACAGATCCACTGTAATTCCCTCTTCACTCTCACACAATATCCTCTCTCTTTCTCGCTCAGAATATAGATTTACATAGATGCAAAACAATTCCCTCATATATAGCGAGGGGTTGCCTTCTAGGGTAAAAAACCCTAAATTAAACATAAATTCTACTGTCACCCCCCCTGGACTGCCCTGGAAGCGCACATAAATGGGTGGCATTGCTGCCACATTAAGAAATGGGGTCCAATGTGAAAATACCTCTAAACAAAGAATATAATCAGGTTCCACACCCAACAATCATTGCTATAACGGTTGGATTTGCTGAGTTGTAAATCACTTTTTGCATATGCCTTTCGCACTGTCACATTTTTCAGTTTGTTTTGTCCAATTTGATATGGTACCTTGGGATATGGGTTTTTTTCACAACCAATTTTCTGAATCTAAATTTAATTTTGTCAGTCCTTTACTTTTATCTACCTTATTGAATGCCTATATTTACTTTAAGACGCTTGGATAGTTTTGGCATCTTCTGACAAATCTCTTCAAGATATTATTTCTGAGTTGAGGCAAAAAGTACCTAATTCGACACAAGAATTAGTTCTATAGATGAACCTTGTAGTTGAGCAAGATTCCACTCTTTGGTCTACTCTCTAGCATCATATGTAAGACTCTTGACATATTTTATGGAAAGTGTATGATTGGTCAGGAATCTTAGCAAAGCACAACCTACCAATTTATGGGTTGTTGTAGAAAATAAATAAATTAATGGAAGATGTTGATGCTCCCATTGATCCCTCCAAGAAACAAAAAATTATTGATTAGATTAAACAAAAGGATGCTCAAATTACTACACTAGAGGATGAGTCTCACCTAGTTAAGCAAACTATTCAGTATCTTAATCCTAGTGTTCAGGACCAATATCTCTAGTTGCATAAGCTTAATTCGACTGCAAGCATTGAATGGAGTGGATTACTTGACTAGAAGCCCCAGATGCCAACGCCACTCAAAATTTTGTTTACCAAACCAATAGACTTTGTTGCGGAAGTGGCAGGACTGCTTGGACACATATAACTCCTTCTGCTAGACAATTATCCAAACTTTTCCCGATTTGGGTCCTTCATTCAATGAAGGATCATTTTCACAAGTAAAATATTGACTTGAGGAGGAGTCAATAAGTTGTGATCGAGGCTTGTTGGGTCCTTCATTTTTAATTGACAAATTTTGATTGGAAATCGTGGCAGAAAAAAGAAAGCGAGAATTGGAAAAAGGATATCTTGATCGAGTCATTGTAGTTTGGAAATTTTCAAGCGAGCATGGAAGCAGAATTGACAGTGTCAAGCGAGTGAGAGTTATATTTATTTTTTCAAAGCACAAGAGTAAAGTTCTAAAATGTCAAAGGAGAAGAATGATTGACAATTTCAACCAGGAAAATCTATAAAAGAAGCTGCAAGGTGAGCTACAAGATAGTGAGTGATAAGTCGGAGGAGAGAATCATCACGCGGTTGAAAATTATATTAATCTTATGATCACGTTATCTTGTATATGTAATTGTTGCTCTGATAAGATTTGATGTATCAAGCATAACTGTAACTCTGGGGATCAATGGAAATGAAGTTGTAAGTTATGTTATGGCCTGATATTGATGAAATGAGACATTTTTCAAGGAAATATTTGATGTAATGTGTATGATCCGTTCTTTGTTTTTTGTTTGTTTGTTTGTTTTTTTTTTTTTAAAGTTTCTGATTAAGTTCATGTGTAGTGGCTCACTGCCTTGTAATGGTTGATAAATTATGTAAATGGTAAATGAACTCACTCACATTCACAAAAACCCTATCAACATACTAAAAATCCTAACAACACTTTGGGTGAGACCTTCTTACCTTGCGGAAGATAGAAAATGCCAGTGCATGCTAGATTACAATGGAACCCCTTTGTTGGCCCCTAAAGAAAAACCCTGGTCTCTGCACTATTTTTCACCAACAAGAGGGAGTGGGGGGGAAAGTTTAGCCACCCATGGAGAAGAGATAACAAGTTCAAAGGGGAGAGGGGATGGGGAGAGCTTGAGGAAAAGTAGAGAGGGAACCAAAAGTTTGGTAGAAGCCTAGATAATAGACAATGGAAGGTGAGAGAAGGGGTCTTTTCCAACCTCTCCTCCAAAGAAGCCTTTACATAGAGAAATATAGTGATGAGGAACAACAACAACTAGAAGAGAAAGAGAATATATGTCAACCACTAACAAGGAAACATACCAAAGAGATGTTATTTATAATGCCATTGAACTCAAAGTTCCTAGCCATTTCCATTGCAATGGGGATTCCTAAAGGAGTTGAAGTACAACTATGCTTTGGAGTGGGAGGAAACAACCATAACTCCAACATAAACTAACCCAAGTGTGGAGAGAACCACTTGAGGGTATGCATGTACCAGGTCACCATTAGAATTATGATTGTAAAGACTATCTACATGAGGGATGAGGCAGGCGATGTGTAATTAAAAAGAGACAATGGGTTGTCAAATGATGCCCCCCTTCATGTGGGGAGGGGGG